>JAVIAB010000106.1:29103968-29476468 GCA_032433765.1 Megaustenia siamemsis
TGAGATATTATAAGGGTTTGAGATATTGTAACTGTTTGAGATATAGGAACTGTTTGAGATATTGTAATTGTTTGAGATATTGTAACTGTTTGAGATATTGTAACTGTTTGAGATACTGTAACTGTTTGAGATATTATAAGGGTTTGAGATATAGTAACTGTTTGAGATATAGTTAGGGTTTGAGATATTATAAGGGTTTGAGATATTATAAGGGTTTGAGATATTATAAGGGTTTGAGATATAGTAAGGGTTTGAGATATTTTAACTGTTTAAGATATTGTAAATGTTTGAGATATAGTAAGTGTTTGAGATACCGTAATGGTTCTAGATATAGGAAGCGTTTGAGATATAGTAACTGTTTAAGGTATTGTAACTGTTTGAGATATTGTAACTGTTTGAGGTATTGTAACTGTTTGAGATATTGTAACTGTTTGAGATATTGTAACTGTGTGAGATATAGTAACTGTTTGAGATATTATAAGGGTTTGAGATATTGTAACTGTTTGAGATATAGTAACTGTTTGAGATATTGTAACTGTTTGAGATATTGTAACTTTTTGAGATATTGTAACTGTTTGTGATATAGTAACTGTTTGAGATATTATAAGGTTTGAGATATTGTAACTGTTTGAGATATTGGAACTGTTTGAGATATTGTAACTGTTTGAGATAGTGTAACTGTTTGAGATATTGTAACTGTTTGAGATATTGTAACTGTTTGAGATATAGTTAGGGTTTGAGATATTATAAGGGTTTTAGATATAGTAAGGGTTTGAGATATAGTAACTGTTCGAGATATTGTAAGGGTTTGAGATATTGTAAGGACTTGAGATATAGTAATATTTTGAGATATAGCAAGGGTTTGAGATATTTTAACTGTTTAAGATATGGGAAGGGTTTGAGATATAGTAACTGTTTGAGGTATAGTAAGGGTCTGTGATATAGTAAGGGTTTGAGATATAGTAACTGTTTGAGATATTGTAAGGGTCTGTGATATAGTAAGTGTTCGAGATATTGTAAGGGTTTGTGATATAGTATGGGTTTAGGATATTGTAAGGGTTCTAGATAGAGTAAGGATTTGTTGTTGTTGTTGTTGCGTTCGCCAGCTTTCAACTCTGAAGAAAAAGTTCCTAGAGATTAGGAAATGAATTTTGAGTGTTAATCCATTTTCCCTGGCAGCCGTGTGCACAGGGGTCTCTCGCCGCACAGGCAAATAACTCCGACTTCGGAGGTACTTATGTTTTTTCCGCCGATGAGTAACTGACGTTTCAAGCCTGGTCTCGCTACTGAGACCAGTGGTGGCTGTCGCAGAGAGAAATCATAAATAAAAATCCCAACCAGTGAAGCTGAGATTTGAACCTACAACCTCTCTGTCTCGAGGCCGGCGTCTTGCCTCGAGACCAACAAGTCCCCCCATGGACTGGGAATATGAGGAAACTGCAACAAGGAATACTTTTCATGCATAGTCTTCAATGCTTCTTGCCGCCTGTCCACCATATACCCCGTGAAGCAGTGATTATAAGGTGGAGGACAAATGGGAGTGTGTGGGAGAAGTCGAGGGGAAAGAGAGAAGGGTTAACTAAAATAGAATCATCGAGTCCACGGGGAAAAATGATACGTAGTAAGGAGAATAGAAACATCGAGTCACACGGGGAAAATAAGACGTAGTCAGGAGTGAGGCAGAAATGTAAGACGGGATATGCTTGGTTGGAAGGGGACGTGTTGAAAAACGATAAGTTAGAAGGTCAGTCGAGATGAAACGAGTGCTCAATGCGGACAGTGGTTTTGTTGGCAACCGGTACCGTGAGCATAGCTAGTTAGTACCTAATAGTGTAGTAGAATTAGTCAGTTCGTGTGCGGCAGTTGAGGGAAACGCACCGTGCTCCTGGATCAAGGCTAAGTAGATTCGTGTACCAGTGTAGATTCAAACGGAGGGGTTAGAAAACTTAGAAACAACGAACAGTGTAGGTGATAGTGAGATAGACAGCTCTCGCAGATTCATGTGCAATAATGATTGTGCTATTAGAAAG
Source organism: Megaustenia siamemsis (assembly GCA_032433765.1). NCBI lineage: Eukaryota > Metazoa > Mollusca > Gastropoda > Stylommatophora > Ariophantidae > Megaustenia > Megaustenia siamemsis. Next base: position 29,105,999 of record JAVIAB010000106.1, read on the forward strand.
AGTTATGAAACTCAGTAACAACGAACAGTGTATGCAATAGTGAGCTAGACAGCTCTTGCAGATTCATGTGCAAATATGATGGTGATATTATAAGGAGTTATGAAACTCAGAGGCAATGAACAATCTATGCGATAGGGAGAGAGACAGTTCTCGCAGATTCATGCTCAATGAGGAGTATGATATTATAATGTAGCTGTGAAGTTCAGTAGCAACGAACAAATTAGGTAATAGCGAGAGAGACAGTTTTCGCAGATTTCATGCTGAATGATGAGTTTGATATGATATGTAGTTGTAAAGTTTAGAAGCAACGAACAGTAAGTTACATTAAGCGAATCAGCTATCGCAGTTGAAGTGCAACAATGATCAGGCTATAAGAAGGAGTTACGAAACTCAGGAACAACTACGAACAGTGTAAGTGATAGGGAGCGAGACAGCTCTCGCCGAGTTACTGTTCAGCAATGAGCATGATATGATAGGAGAGTTGTGAATTCAAAGCAATGACTCATTCAGGTGAAAGTCAGAGTTACAGTTATCACCGACTAATGCTCGAAACGTGAGTGCTATTAGAGGCACGAACTGACAACCTTGGGATATTCCTCAGCGTAGATCAGGTTCAGATAGCTGGTTGAAAAATTCCTGCGCAGTGTCTTCAAGAGAGTCCGACTGAGCGGAGTCGGCTCTAACAGGAGGTTACCAAAGTGCAGGGTGGCTTGAAGGGCATGGGTGACGCCTCGTAGTTAACATGTAAGGTGAGGAGTGCCACTGACAAACATGCTGTGTTGTGATTATGTAAATTGTTGCGCGAGGTTGACTGTCCATCGATAAACATCGAGTGTGTGTGTTACATGGTTTTCCTTGACTGCTTCATAGAATGCAACCTGTATATGTCTGTGCTTAGCGAAGAACGGAAACTGGGAGGGGTCATCAAGTACAGGCCCATAGAAGCAGAGGCGGTCGCAACAACGAAACAGCCCGAAGTACCATATTCTACGATCACGACAGACGGACAAGTGTGTGTCCGGGCTATGGATGAGTCCAGCTCAGGCAAGCAGAAGGCAGATAAGCGGCTACAAAATCCCGAGTCCAGTCCAGCACGCTTGGTCCAGGGCTGATACTCCAGGCAATCCGCGTGCCTGCAACGCAACACAAGGCGTTGAGGTCAAACGCCAAATAGTTCCAATAAGCGGGTTCCAGTTGGTCATAAGTGTCAAGCTTTTATAAAGTGTTCAGTGCTACTATGTTTGACAAGGGCGCGGTAATACCCGAAGTTCACGTACTCCTGAAAATGATGATCGTTATATTTTTTTTTTAATGTACAGCGCTTGATGATGTTAGACCATCGTTGTTGACTCCAATTCCGAACATATAAACACACAGTTAGTCGTCAGATTATCGCGTCGGACATCAAACAACAGACCGTAAGATTAGAGTAAGGCCGGTCTAGGGGTTTACGATGAACCATTGCGATGATGTAGCACACATAACAATGTCGCAAGCACAGCAAGCCCTTTAGATTCTTGATTACTCTAGTGAATGCAGCCTACGACGAACAAAACACAGTGCAAATTCCCTAAAGAGATAAAACTGCGGCTGACGAAGCATTTCACATTAATGAGTAACATAGAAATAACTTGCGTCAAGGAATTCTAACAACGGTCATGAACAGCACTAATGTGACGTAAAGCGCAGAACAAGTCTAGACGATGGAAGGTCGCATTCACAACACTTGATTTGTCAAAAAGGGACTGTTACCGGCGTACGACTTCGCTTTAGCGGCGCAGATGTAATAAGTAGATCATCATTTTAACTTTAACGCAGAAAAGTGCAACGGAGAACCGAAATTAATCAGACCCCGAATGCACTTTCTGAAGCGATCGAGAGACCGTGGACTAGGACCGCCATCTTGGAGACAGAAGTCCCCGAGTAAGGGTCTGAGATATAGTAATGGCTGAGATATACTAAGGGTTTGAGATATAGTAAGGGTTTGTGATATTGTAATGGTTTGAGATATTGTAAGGGTTTGAGATACTGTAACTGTTTGAGATATTGTAAGAATCTGAGATATTGTAACGTGTTGAGATATACTAAGGGTTTGAGATATAGTAAGGATTTAAGATATAGTAAGGGTTTGAGATATAGTAAGTGTTTGAGATAAAGTAATGGTTTCAGATATTGTAAGGGTTTGAGATATAGTAAGGGTTTGAGATAAAGTAATGGTTTCAGATATTGTAAGGGTTTGAGATATAGTAAGGGTTTGAGATAAAGCAATGGTTTCAGATATTGTAATGTTTTGAGATGTAGTATGGGTTTTCATATTGAAATGTGTCATCTGCAGGTTCAGCCACTTCATGTACATGAAGCTGAAAATTGGGTTTACAGACACTAGAGCATGCTGTAAGAACAAAGGAACAATAAGACACTTCCGTTAAAACTTTTGAGGCCACGAGTGGAGAAGTGTGATCGCGTGGTCTCACATGACTTCCATGAATGACAAAACATTATCGCTAGAAAATGATGGGAAAAGCTATCACGTGTGTACATTAGAAATTGGTTCAATTATATGAGATAAATTAACGAAAATAAAATCTGCAATACCCGTTTATTTTAGTTGATGAAATAAGTTTGAAACAGTCTATTTAGTTTTCAAAAGTAATTAATGTTATTTTATGAGAGAACTGTGGGGAAAAAAAAAAGATAATACAATTTACAACAGCAATTATTGTTAGACGCTGAAGAGGACACACACTGCGGAAGCCAACTGAGAGTATTACACAACAGGCCCTTTTTTGGAATCCCCAAGGAAAACGACAAAGAGGGAGACAAAAGTATTCTTGGAGAAGACAGATGGAAGCAGAGATGAAGATGACGGGGAAGACATGGAATGATCTTAAAAAATTGCGAGAAACAGAACGGTTTGGAAAGTGTTTGTTAAAGACATGATCTACATGGAACTGAAAGGTAGAATAAGAAGAATTATTGTTAGATGAGAGAAGTCTAAATTAGACTATAAATATCACTCTGGGAGTTAATGTTATATCAGAGAGACCTGAGACAAGCCACTAACTTTAGGAGACATATTGGTTTCGCTGTAAGATGATAAGCATTGACAGACAACGTTAAAACTATTTGTAGAAATTGATCTCACTACTTGGAAGCGAACAAAGAAAGCATAATCATTTCTGGTCAAAATCTACTTATTATATCAAGTCTTATCTGTTCCGTGGTTTGTATTTTTCTCTGTCCTAATCAAAGACCTTTATCTGCTTATTACTTATTGCCAACGAGGCACATTTTTAACTTAATATGTTTAGTTGTATATAACATTTGAACCGTCTCATTCATGTCTTTGTTATGCCTGTATGTCAAATGTCAATTTTAGTTGCTTTATGTATACTTTTTTTCTGCTGATTTAGATTTCTTTATAGACAACATTTTTTTTAGATCAAAGATGTTATATATATATATATATATATATATATATATATATATATATATATATATATATATATATATATATTCAGACAGAAGACATTAAAGGGTATAATAGAATAAATAAACAGAAGGAAACGAAAGGAAGGCAAATAAATTTATAATGCTGCAATGCAAAATCACAGAAAACAAGAAAACTTTGAACGCCACGTAAATAAAAGAAAGAACAAAGTAAATCTAAAAAAAATAACAGTGGAGAAGAATAAAAGAAAAATAATTAGAAACGGAAGAAACAATTTTTTTAAGGAATGAAAGAAAGAAAGTAAAATAAAAGAAAGAAAAAGCAAAACGTAAATAAATAAATATTACACAAAAAGAAAAATAATATCACATATTAATGAGAAAAAAAACCCCCATAAAATAGAAAGAAACTTACGTCATTAACGAGTTTAAGAAAGTTGAAAATTTTCAACTTTACATTGTTCTTATCTGTTGTTATTTCAATGTATAGTGAAGCTCACAAAGAACCAACTGCGATCGAATCTTTGTAGAAGTAAAATAACCAGAAAATAAAAATCCGTTATTTTTTTACTTATTGATTTTAACATATTCCTTGAGATGGACGCACGCAGGGAACTCACTTTTTGACGTTTCGCTGAGCTAATTATAGATACATTTTAGGGAAACCTTATAAAAAAATTCACGATGACGTTATTTGTGACGAATTTAGTGTATCCAAAGTCAAGTTATTTTTAGTAATTATGTTTTGGGTTTGTGTTGTCGAGCTTTGTTAATTTAATCAATATACTGTGGTTTATCATGTTTTGATTCCGTTCCTAAAGCAGATTTACCTTAATATAATGACTTAGTTGTTTACCATTTTTGCAATTTTCACATTGTATGATATGTTACCACAGGTTAGCTAGTTTGTCAGTGAGTGAGTCAGTTAATCATATAATTAGTTAGCTATAGTCCGTTCAGATTCGTTTGCCGAGATGTTATGATTTATAATTCAAAAAGTTCTTGATGATTTCACATGATTTTTGGCATACGGTGTTAAAATGTCCATGTCACGAGAACATATGTGTTACTCGATGTCTAGCTATAACGGTTTTCTTAAAGCGGCGAATTCCTTTGATCTTTGCCCATTTAACTATTATTTTGACCCTAATCAAAATGTTTTACAGTAATCTAGTGCAACGATGACCCATAGGCGTGTCCATAAAATTTTACTTGGTGGCAAGTATACAAATTTAAAATTATATATAGAACTTTTGTTCGTAGAGTCAATTTGATATAGTTCCATGCTCTTGGTGTGAGTTTCCCAAATGTTGTCGCTGCCTTTCAAATACGGACATTTAGTTCCTCATCTAAGGAAAGTGTGGCTGTAATAGTGGATCCAAGATAGCTGAACTTCTGTACTGACTCAAGCAGGCTTCCATTCAAAGTAATGGTTGTTGGTTTGCTTATAAAATATTTTTGATTGCTTGGGTGGTCTTGAACAATAAACTGTTTAACAAATCAACTAGGAAATTTTGCAAATCAAACTATTTATCTGTAGACTTAATCAGAGTAATGATCATTCAGAATCAGACGAGTCAAATAGGTCGATTACTGCTTTCGGCTGAACAAACAACAAACCATCCTTTTTCCAATATTCCTCTTCTTGTCGTAACACATGATCCTCACATTTTACCCAGTAGTCTTTATTTATATTTGATAGAGCCTGATTTGTAAGTGTCTCAACATCGCATAATTTGAAAGTTTTATTTGTATATGCTACGTGTCCTTTAACTTTTGCCCAAACTAGTTCTATAGGATTTAAGTGTGCATGATATGGAGGTAGTCTCAAACATCTATGGCCATGTTCTTGAATTAACTTGTCTATTTTAAATATCTTTGTACGTTGTGTCTGTTTTACAAGGCTAAGCAATTCGGGTTTCAAGTAGCTGTCGTTAACTTGTATTTGTTCTTTTATGAGCCACGTTTTGATTGCATCTTTTGTACTTGATGATGTTGGGATTCTATCTTCTACGTTAACTACGTTATGGTATGAAGCATTGTCCATTATCAGACAAGAAGGTCGATCTAATATTGGAAGGATACTTTTCTCGATCCAGTCTTTAAATATGTGCCCATTCATTTCGGAGTGGTAGTCTCTATTGTCTATGGATTTTGAAATGAAAACGAGATGAGCATTCTGCAACAACCCATTATGTCTGCTACCTGCATGTGCAACTATCAAACGTTGCCCTTTACTGCTTGGTACTGATCTTTTAATACTTCCATCTGCTAACTGCCATTCCTTTTCATTTGTATGATGAGCGTTAGTAGTATAGCAGGAAGGATTTGACCCGTATTTAGGCGCTAAATTAACAAAGATATATAGTAGGCGCGCGGCGCGCCTAATGTACCATAGGCGCAGGGGGAGTTAACCATGACCGCTCGTGTCGGGATGTTGACCGCTAGTCCTGGTGACCCGGAAGTGACGTGTTTATGTCTGGTGTGTGCTGACGTTTCGAGTTCTTGATATACTTGAGCGATAGTGATAGGTTAGTAGATTATACAACATCAATGAAAAACGATCAATATAAAACAAAAGACAAAATATATATTTTATTCTTTTATTATCTCAATAGGTGTATAACATACATTGATATTATATATCATTACAAACATATTCAGTACACGAAGTCAATATATAGTACAAGGATAACAATTATTTATACCTATGTAGTTGGATGTCTGCTTAGCTCTATGTCATAAATGAATCATAAGGGGTGAATCTGTTAGAGATTGCTGGGTAGCCTAAGCTGGTAGTGTAAAGAGTTAAATATCTAAAGGCGTAGTCGAGACTTTATCATCAGCTACCTTTATTTTTATATAGAAATAGAAAAGAGCATTTCTTGTTTGACTGTAGGAAAATATGGAATTATTTAAGACTTTGAAACCTACATTTTTCCCACCCTTGGCCTTTTGCGTGGCGAGAACCTCTAAAAACATATCTTTATCTAATTTGTTGTGTTGCTTGCTTAGCCCTTTACAACTGATTTTATCGTAATCCCCACTACAATGGTACGTTTTACTACATAAGCTAACAAGAGCTGTCCCTTCGTACTCTAGTTTAAAAAGCCCGGGCGTTCGTTTGGTGTATGCTTTAACACCCTTACAGTTTATACAGTCTGTCTTGCTAGTATGTTCATCGCAGCGATGGTTGTATAGGGGTCGTCTAGTGTGTCGTGATGGGTGTATAGAGGGCGTCTAGTGTATCGTGATAGGTGTATAGAGGTCGTCTAGTGTGTCGTGATTGGTACAGGGAGGGCGGGTAGTATGTCGTGATGGGTGTACGGAGGTCGTCTAGTGTGTCATATTGGTGTATAGAGGGCGTTTAGTGTGTCATGATGGTTGTATAGAGGTCGTCTAGTGTGTCTTGATGGTTGTATAGGGGTCGTCTAGTGTGCCATGATGGGTGCATGGAGGTCGGCTAGTATGTCGTGATGGGTGTATGGAGGTCGTCTAGTGGGGTATGATGGTTGTATGGAGGTCGGCTAGTATGTCGTGATGGGTGTATGGACGGCGTCTAGTGTGTCATGATGGGTGTATGGAGGTCATCTAGTGTGATATAAGGCTGTATGCCGGGCGTCTAGTGTGACATGAGAGCTGTATACCGGTCGCCTAGTGTGGCATGAGGGCTGTATGGCGGTTGTCTGGTATATCATACTTTAATCAACCAATAAGAAAACATGAAAAAACGAAGGAATTCAACATTACTTATCTTAACTACTTTACATCAATACAGTTTAATAACGTGTTATCGTTAAGTCTTACCATACTTTAAGAGAAAACATTCAAACTTACAGCGTAAAATATAGTCTCAATCATCTACACCGAATATAACCTATTATCGATAAGCGTTAACATACTTTACGAGAAAACAAGCCAACTTACTGTGCAAAACTCCACTAGACTGAAGTGTAGTATGACCTTCCTTGAATCAACCAAACTTATAACGCCGTCTAGTTTAAATATAACCTGGTAAGAAATGAATAAATTAGCCAATCAGCGAGTGACTATGCCAACATCGACTGATACCTGGATCAACCAATCAGAGAAGAGTATTAGTATAGGAGGCGGAGCAAAGAAATGACTGACAGGTGGATTAACCAATCAGAGAAGTGCGTTAGCCCAAGCGTAGGTAGTGGCTGTCGGGTCAGCAGTGGGGGAAAAATGTTGGGTGGTGGGTTACTTGAACTCGTTTTGACCCTGAGGCAATTCCAGAAGAGTTCTATGACCTCATTTTGACCGCTGAAGGCTTTAATACCAATGTTGCCCACTTCAACGAACGACAGACATCATTAAAGGTGATTACTTCAGCTCTTAGACTTTGGAGTTCCATATCTTTATCACTTCAACGAATGACAGACAACAGTAAAGATGATCATTTCAGGTAAGAAAACTTAGTTCCAAACCCTAAAATTTTGGTTCATACTCACAAACTTTGATGCAAAACCCTAACAATTTAGGCCCAAAGTTGTAATTGTTAGACACGAAAGTCGTAAATGTTATATGCAAAGTCCAAAAGTTTGTCAAAAAGACAACCTAAACTCAAAATAGTTAGACGCAAAGCCCAACAATTTATAGGCAAAGTCCAAAAAGTTACTCCAAAAGACAACTAATGTAACACTTAACCCCAAAATTTCGTCTCATAACCAAAAAGTTGAACTCAAAACCCTAAAAACTTAGGCCCAAAGTGGTACTAGTTCACCACAAAAGGCGTAAATGTTATATTCAAAGCCAAAAGTTTGTCAAAAAGACAACCCAAACTCAAAATAGTTAGACACAAAACCCAACAATGTATATGCAAAGTCCAAAAAGTTACTCCAAAAGACAACTAATGTAACACTTAATCCCAAAATTTCAGCTCATAACCAAACAGTTGAACTCAAAAGCCTAAAAATTTAGTCCCAAAGTCGTAATTGTTCGACACGAAAGTCGTAAATGTTATATGCAAAGTCCAAAAGTTTGTCAAAAAGACAACCTAAACTCAAAATAGTTAGACACGAAAGGTCAAAAAAGTATATGCAAAGTCCAAAAGGTTACTCCAAAAGACAACTAATGTAACACCATTGCACACAAATTTCGTTGCGTAACCAAAAAGTTGAACTCAAAACCCTACAAAATTTAAACCCAAAATCAAAATAGTTAGACACGAAAGACCAAATAGTTATATTCAAAGTCCAAAAGTTTGTCAAAAAGACAACCTTAACTCAAAATAGTTAGACACAAAGCCCAACAATGTATATGCAAAGTCCAAAAAGTTACTCCAAAAGACAACTAATGTAGCACTTAACCCCAAAATTTCGTCTCATAACCAAAAAGTTGAACTCAAAACCCTAAAAAGTGTCCACTTATCAACCAAAGTCTTTAATACAGCTGAGAAAACCCTAATAAATAATTACAATTTACTAAAAATGTTGCACATGATGATAGTTGCGACTGTGTCTAAATGATTAAGCAAAATCTTGTTTTTCTTAGTGGGTTATGGTAGGAGTGTAACCTACGTGTTTGGTAATACTTTCGTTTAGTAGAGTTATAGCAGGGGCCATAACTTTCATGCTTTGCAGTACTTTTCTTAGCAGAGTTGTGACAGGGGCGTGAACTTTCATGCTTTGTCGTACTTTTATTACCCACGATGTGATGGGGGTGTGAACTTTAACTTTAGTCTTTCAATGTGGTATTTTTAGTGTGTTTTTTTTTTTTCTAGTATTGTATGAATATTTTCCTTAATCATTTAGACATAGTCGCAACTATCATCATGTGTCAACATTTTTAGTAAATTGTAATTATTTATTACGGTTTTCACAGCTGTATTAAAGACTTTGGTTGATAAGTGGACACTTTTTAGGGTTTTGAGTTCAACTTTTTGGTTATGAGACGAAATTTTGGGGTTAAGTGCTACATTAGTTGTCTTTTGGAGTAACTTTTTGGACTTTGCATATACATTGTTGGGCTTTGTGTCTAACTATTTTGAGTTAAGGTTGTCTTTTTGACAAACTTTTGGACTTTGAATATAACTATTTGGTCTTTCGTGTCTAACTATTTTGATTTTGGGTTTAAATTTTGTAGGGTTTTGAGTTCAACTTTTTGGTTACGCAACGAAATTTTTGTGCAATGGTGTTACATTAGTTGTCTTTTGGAGTAACCTTTTGGACTTTGCATATACTTTTTTGACCTTTCGTGTCTAACTATTTTGAGTTTAGGTTGTCTTTTTGACAAACTTTTGGACTTTGCATATAACATTTACGACTTTCGTGTCGAACAATTACGACTTTGGGACTAAATTTTTAGGCTTTTGAGTTCAACTGTTTGGTTTATGCGACGAAATTTTGGGGTTAAGTGTTACATTAGTTGTCTTTTGGAGTAACTTTTTGGCCTTTGCATATAAATTGTTGGGCTTTGTGTCTAACTATTTTGAGTTAAGGTTGTCTTTTTGACAAACTTTTGGACTTTGAATATAACTATTTGGTCTTTCGTGTCGAACTAGTATCACTTTTGGACTAAATTTTTAGGCTTTTGAGTTCAACTGTTTGGTTATGAGACGAAATTTTGTGGTTAAGTGTTACATTAGTTGTCTTTTGGAGTAACCTTTTGGACTTTGCATATACTTTTTTGACCTTTCGTGTCTAACTATTTTGAGTTTAGGTTGTCTTTTTGACAAACTTTTGGACTTTGCATATAACATTTACGACTTTCGTGTCGAACAATTACGACTTTGGGACTAAATTTTTAGGCTTTTGAGTTCAACTGTTTGGTTATGAGCTGAAATTTTGGGATTAAGTGTTACATTAGTTGTCTTTTGGAGTAACTTTTTGGACTTTGCATATACATTGTTGGGTTTTGTGTCTAACTATTTTGAGTTTGGGTTGTCTTTTTGACAAACTTTTGGCTTTGAATATAACATTTACGCCTTTTGTGGTGAACTAGTACCACTTTGGGCCTAAGTTTTTAGGGTTTTGAGTTCAACTTTTTGGTTATGAGACGAAATTTTGGGGTTAAGTGTTACATTAGTTGTCTTTTGGAGTAACTTTTTGGACTTTGCCTACAAATTGTTGGGCTTTGTGTCTAACTATTTTGAGTTTAGGTTGTCTTTTTGACAAACTTTTGGACTTTGCATATAACATTTACGACTTTCGTGTCTAACAATTACAACTTTGGGCCTAAATTGTTAGGGTTTTGCATCAAAGTTTGTGAGTATGAACCAAAATTTTAGGGTTTGGAACTAAGTTTTCTTACCTGAAATGATCATCTTTACTGTTGTCTGTCATTCGTTGAAGTGATAAAGATATGGAACTCCAAAGTCTAAGAGCTGAAGTAATCACCTTTAATGATGTCTGTCGTTCGTTGAAGTGGGCAACATTGGTATTAAAGCCTTCAGCGGTCAAAATGAGGTCATAGAACTCTTCTGGAATTGCCTCAGGGTCAAAACGAGTTCAAGTAACCCACCACCCAACATTTTTCCCCCACTGCTGACCCGACAGCCACTACCTACGCTTGGGCTAACGCACTTCTCTGATTGGTTAATCCACCTGTCAGTCATTTCTTTGCTCCGCCTCCTATACTAATACTCTTCTCTGATTGGTTGATCCAGGTATCAGTCGATGTTGGCATAGTCACTCGCTGATTGGCTAATTTATTCATTTCTTACCAGGTTATATTTAAACTAGACGGCGTTATAAGTTTGGTTGATTCAAGGAAGGTCATACTACACTTCAGTCTAGTGGAGTTTTGCACAGTAAGTTGGCTTGTTTTCTCGTAAAGTATGTTAACGCTTATCGATAATAGGTTATATTCGGTGTAGATGATTGAGACTATATTTTACGCTGTAAGTTTGAATGTTTTCTCTTAAAGTATGGTAAGACTTAACGATAACACGTTATTAAACTGTATTGATGTAAAGTAGTTAAGATAAGTAATGTTGAATTCCTTCGTTTTTTCATGTTTTCTTATTGGTTGATTAAAGTATGATATACCAGACAACCGCCATACAGCCCTCATGCCACACTAGGCGACCGGTATACAGCCCTCATGTCACACTAGACGCCCGGCATACAGCCTTATATCACACTAGATGACCTCCATACACCCATCATGACACACTAGACGCCGTCCATACACCCATCACGACATACTAGCCGACCTCCATACAACCATCATACCCCACTAGACGACCTCCATACACCCATCACGACATACTAGCCGACCTCCTTGCACCCATCATGGCACACTAGACGACCCCTATACAACCATCATGACACACTAGACGACCCCTATACAACCATCATGACACACTAAACGCCCTCTATACACCCAATATGACACACTAGACGACCTCCGTACACCCATCACGACATACTACCCGCCCTCCCTGTACCAATCACGACACACTAGACGACCTCTATACACCTATCACGATACACTAGACGCCCTCTATACACCCATCACGACACACTAGACGACCCCTATACAACCATCGCTGCGATGAACATACTAGCAAGACAGACTGTATAAACTGTAAGGGTGTTAAAGCATACACCAAACGAACGCCCGGGCTTTTTAAACTAGAGTACGAAGGGACAGCTCTTGTTAGCTTATGTAGTAAAACGTACCATTGTAGTGGGGATTACGATAAAATCAGTTGTAAAGGGCTAAGCAAGCAACACAACAAATTAGATAAAGATATGTTTTTAGAGGTTCTCGCCACGCAAAAGGCCAAGGGTGGGAAAAATGTAGGTTTCAAAGTCTTAAATAATTCCATATTTTCCTACAGTCAAACAAGAAATGCTCTTTTCTATTTCTATATAAAAATAAAGGTAGCTGATGATAACGTCTCGACTACGCCTTTAGATATTTAACTCTTTACACTACCAGCTTAGGCTACCCAGCAATCTCTAACAGTTTCACCCCTTATGATTCATTTATGACATAGAGCTAAGCAGACATCCAACTACATAGGTATAAATAATTGTTATCCTTGTACTATATATTGACTTCGTGTACTGAATATGTTTGTAATGATATATAATATCAATGTATGTTATACACCTATTGAGATAATAAAAGCATAAAATATATATTTTGTCTTTTGTTTTATATTGATCGTTTTTCATTGATGTTGTATAATCTACTAACCTATCACTATCGCTCAAGTATATCAAGAACTCGAAACGTCAGCACACACCAGACATAAACACGTCACTTCCGGGTCACCAGGACTAGCGGTCAACATCCCGACACGAGCGGTCATGGTTAACTCCCCCTGCGCCTATGGTACATTAGGCGCGCCGCGCGCCTACTATATATCTTTGTTAATTTAGCGCCTAAATACGGGTCAAATCCTTCCTGTTATACTACTAGCGTTGATCCAAGTTTCATCTAAATAAACAATATCATAATCATTTTCGCGCATTTCCTTCACTTCACGTAAATACTTGCTTCTAAGAGCTACTAGATGTGGCTTCTCACAAATAATGTTTTTTCCACCAGCATACTTTCTAAAGGTGAAGCCTGCACTTCTTAATATTTTCCATAATGAAGTTTATGATATTTCAATGTCGTTGTTAGTTTTCAGCCAAAGCTTCAACTTTCTAAGTGTCACTTCTTCGTTTATATCAAACATTCGACAGATTTCTCTTTTTACTAGGTCCTTATCAAAACTGTCTAACGTTTCTTTCCTTCCTTGCTTTCTTGCATTTGTTGGCAATAAATATCCGCTTCCTTTAACTATTCGATCAAATGAACGTTTACACAAACCTAAAATATGCATTGTTCTCTTCTCAGGGTTTGATAAAGAACAATAAAGATGTCCCTTTTTACGCTCTCTGCAGAATATTGATAAATCTTTATAGCAATGTTATGCTCAGTAAAATATTTTGCCTTTATATTCATTCTCACATAGACTTGCAGAAGATAATATGGATAGTGCCGCCTCCTTTCTGTAAATATTGAGATTTGCCTCTGAATTATGACTCGAACTCGAGTCTACGGCCGTGATTTTGACGTCACATAATTTCCGGTTTCGGCTAAAATGTCATTTTGTGCTAAACGGGAAATTTCATATGTAACATTTCTTTATAAAAATTCATAGTGGAAACATAACTATTTTAGGACGGTGCGCATTCAGCCGTGAAGGTCATGCCTATATGTTAAAGAATCAGCTGTGAGATGTAAGCATCTACATAATACCGCCGGTGTTTATAATATCGATTAACTTTTTTTAAATATAGGTTAAATAAGGCATCTTTGAAACTGGATCACATTTCTTTGATAAAAAAATATTTTTATAGCGACATTAGTATTCTAAACCTAACTTCAAAAGATCAATGCAAATGAACAATAAGTTTTTGAAAAAAATAAATTAATGTCTAGGCAAACGAATCTGAACGGACTATAGCTACTTAGTCAGTCAGTTAGTCATATAGTTAGCTAGTTAGTCAGTCAGTTAGTCATATAGTTAGTTAGTTAATTAGTTAGCTAGCTAGTTTGATAGTGAGTCATTCAGTCAATCATATAGTTAGTTAGTTAGTTAGTTAGTTAACTAGTTAGACAATCAGTTAGTCATATAGTTAGTTAGTTAGTTAGTTAGCTAGCTAGTTTGTCAGTGAGTCATTCAGTCAATCATATAGTTAGTTTGTTAGTTAGCTAGCTAGTTAGTCAGTCAGTCAGTCAGTTGGTCGTATGGTTCGTTAGTTAGTTAGTTAGCTAGCTAGTTTGTCAGTGAGTGAGTGAGTCAGTCAGTCATGTAGTTAGTTAGCTAGCTAGTTTGTTAGTGAGTGAGTCAGACAGTCATGTAGTTAGTTAGTTAGCTAGATAGTTTGTTAGTGAGTGAGTCAGTCAGTCATACAGTTAGTTAGTTAGCTAGCTAGTTTGTTAGTCAGTCAGCAAGTCATGTAGTTAGTTAGTTAGCTAGCTAGTTAGTCAGTCAGCCAGTCAATCATGTAGTTAGTTAGTTAGTCAGCTAGCTAGTTTGTTAGTCAGTCAGTCATGTAGTTAGTTAACTAGCTAGTTTGTCAGTCAGTCAGTCAGTCAGTCAGTCAGTCAGTCAGTCATGTAGTTAGTTAGCTAGCTAGTTTGTCAGTCAGTCAGTCATATAGTTAGTCAATTAGCTATTTAGTTAATTAGTTAGTCATATAGTTAGTTCGTTAGCTAGTTAGTTTGTCAGTCAGTCAGTCATGTTGTAAGTAAGTTAGCTAGCTAGTTTGTCAGTCAGTTAGTCGTATAGTTAGTTGGTTAGTCAACTAGCTAGCTAGTTTGTCAGTCAGTCATGTAGTTAGTTAGCTAGTTTGTTAGTCAGTCAGTTAGTCATATAGTTAGTTAGTTTGTTAGCTAGCTAGTTTGTTAGTCAATTAGTCATATAGTTAGTTAGTTAGCTATTTAGTTGGTTATTTATTTAGTTAGCTAGCTAGTTTGTCAGTCAGTCATACAGTTAGTTAGCTAGTTAGTTGGTTAGTTATTTAGTTAGATAGCTAGCCAGCTAGTTTTTCAGTCAGTTATATATAAAGTTAGTTACTTACTTAGTTAACTAATTATTTGGTTAGTTGGTTACTTACTTAGTTACTTCGTTAGATATCTAGCTAGCTAGTCAGTCAGTCAATCGTTGGATTACCCTCATCGCTAATCGAACAACTGTCCACAGGCGTTCAAATCTCCACATAAATTTCCGCAGTTAGAAACGATAAAGTGATTCACAAGTCCTCTTCGTTCTCGTTGCAGCTCCCCTCAATTTAGGCAACATCCCTCTTGACTAACGTGGAGACCATGGAGTCACGCCTGGGCGGCAGATTGATGAACAGAACAGACATCTTTATCATCTCGCCCGTCTTTCCAGCGTGCGGTTAGGGATATATGATCGTCTATCATTATGAAGTAGTATGCACAACATTGTCAACAATGCATCCGCAATGTTTTATTATGCACGAATACCGTAGCGCCAGAAACATTCTGTTGATTTAACGCAGCGATCTACATGAAGGATCTGAAAGTAATCAGCGCTGAACAAAACCAACGGAGGCCATTGAACACATTTTTACTACATTACGTCTTATGAAAAGAAAATTCTTAATTAATGGCTAATTTGATACTTTGTGTATGTGATATATTTAATTTGTCACATTAACTGATATTAACATTTAAGCTACACCTTTATTAAACGTATAACATAAAGTTCATATGCAGATTGTATATCTATAAAGAGTAAGGCAACCAAAATATCAGTAGCACTAGTGTAATTTTTCAACGACTCATCGATCGGCTGGCTAACCAGAACCATCCAGGCTCCGCTCCATCTCTTCATCGAACCCTTAGAAACAGACTAACCGGTCAAGTCTGGTCAAGTGAGTAGGGATTGAGAAGGAAGGCAACTCCGTACTCAAAAATGTCGTGCTGATGTCGGATGTGTTGGCATAAAAGGCAAAAATATATCAGATGTGCTGAAAATCACAGCCCAATAAGGCCATCGTACTTTTAAGGGCGGATGACGAAGAGGTCCAACTATTAGTCGCCGGGTGAACGCAAGCAGGCAAGTAGGAACAAACGACAATGGAGATAAACGTGAATAAACGAGAGAAAACAATATCATTGGATAGAAAACAATATCATTGGATAGAAAACAATATCATTGGATAGAAAACAATATCATTGGATAGAAAACAATATCATTGGATAGAAAACAATATCATTGGATAGAAAACAATATCATTGGATAGAAAACAATATCATTGGATAGAAAACAATATCATTGGATAGAAAACAATATCATTGAATAGAAAACAATATCATTGGATAGAAAACAATATCATTGGATAGAAAACAATATCATTGGATAGAAAACATAAATTGGATAGTAAGTTTAGTCTAGTCTTTTTTTGCCCGGTGTCGACGCAAACTGGTTTAGAGTTATAAGAGCCATTTGATGTAAAGGATTGTGGTGGTTATCTTTATTTCCTTGTTCCTGCATCAGAAATTGGAGCTTATTCATTCTTGAAGTTAGTAAAATGAATGTCTTTGGTGGGTATGCGACAACTTTCGTGCTTGAATCTGCCCTTTAACAAAAAAAAAAAAAAAAAACAATTTGTCATACTGAGAGAAATGCAAAAAGAATAAGATAGGAGAGACACAGAATGAGACAGACATACAGACAGACAGACATAAACAAATATAATTGTAGTCACAAGAGAACAAAGAAAGATTGATTTGCAGGGAGAAAAAATCGAACAAAGAAAGATATACAAAGGAAGAACAAAAAATAAACATAATTAAAGAAAAATAGTGAGAGATAGAAAGAGACAAGTAGGGATAAAGAACAGGCAGAACAGAAAGAAACATATATTGATACAGGGCGATTAACGGATAAATAATCAGATACATAAACAGATCAGTAGACCGATAAACAGACAAAAAAATAAGAGAGAGAGAGAGAAAGAGGAAAACAGTCAAAAATTCTGTGAAGAGAAATATCCGAGCGTAATTCTTACTGAAAGACGTCACTGATGACGCAGTTCCCACCAGACTCTGGCTCACTGATACTTACGATCAATGCCCGTGTCGTTTCAACCAGGTAATTAATTAAACCTGCCTTAAGTGGGCGATAAACAGCGTCCTTGAACGTCGTTGCTTTTTACTATTCAACACTTTTGTGACCACATAGCTTGTTCAACTTGAAATCCTAACTACCATCGTTACCCAGCTAATCGATTGTCTTTGGTCACGTTTGATACCACACCATTCGCCCACGGATATGTCTACAGCAGTGATCCTCATATTTGCACAAACATCCCTACTTTTTATGCCCTTCTTCATTTCCTATTTAACATCGAGCTGAATATAAATTTGCTGTATTTCACTTTCGCGTTGGCCTCTTCTACTTTCATATTTCTGCGAGTAGCAGATGAATTAATATTTTGGGCGGTAGCTTGATGACGATCCTGTGTCATCTTCTTCTACTTTCCTTCCTCACCTGCCTTTCAGCGTCGAAGGGGGATACAATTTGCAGTCTTTTGGCTCTTCTGTTCGCCTCTGCTGCTGTTATGTTTCCTAGTGCTTCTAATATTCCATCAATCCATCTTTTTCGTGGTCGACCCTTGGGTTTGGTGTTTTCACAACGTTTGTTGAATGCTCGTTGTGTTGAGTTTTGATCTTTCAGCCTTGTCACGTGGCCAAACCATTTTATCTGTTGTTTCCTTATATATTCTATGGCGGGACTTATTCCTAGCTTTTTTCTCAGTTCTTCATTTCTGATCTTATCTCTCAGACTGTTTCCTGTCATTCGTCTAACACATTTCATCTCAGTAGAGGTTATTTTTCTTATTGTTTTCTTATTCATCTAGGGTCCAGGTCTGGCATTGGTAGCACAACGTTGGGTTGAAGATTGTATTGCATAGTGTTAGCTTTGCCTCCAGTTATTTCCTTGTTGGGCAATAATGGTGATAATTGTCCAATGATTTGACAAGCTTTGTTGCATCTTGATTCTATCTCTGCTGTTTGAGAATTATCGTTTGTCACTAAAATTCTTAGGGAGCCACGATAGCTCAGTGGTTAGTGAACTGGACTACCACGGACAAGGGGTAGGGTTCGATCCCAACCGACGGCTTCCGGGTTCACCCAGCCTTAAATGGGTACCGGATTTTTTTCTGGGAAAGTAAAGCAGCATGGGCGTAATACTGACCACATTACCCCAAAAATCATGTGCTGAAGGTCTGTAAAAATATAGGGTCACTAACACCATATTTCCCTATACGGCACTTGGCGTGACGGGGGTACTTATGATTTTTATGACTAAAATTCTTAGGTATTTGAATTCCTCTACTTGTTTTAGTTGCCTGCCTTCTATAGTTATGTTGATGTTCTGTTTATTTTTGGTGACATTCATGACTTCTGTTTTGTTGATGTTGATTTTCATGTTGTTCCATTTCCCTGTGTGATATATAGAAAAGGTAGTGTTAGTGTCTAGGTCTTTATGCCCATCTCACATGCTTCGGCAATATGATCAGCACTACGCCAGGACGGTTTCTTTTACATAACTTTCTAGTACAATTTGATACATTCTGAGTAAACATAGAAACCGATCAGGAGACAAAACACGAACCCTTGTCCTAAGTGGACCAATTTTTTGCCTGCCGACACCCCGACACCACTAAATGCGGAACAATCGCCTCAACATTAGAGCACGGGCATTGGTGGTTTTTGTGAATTTAGCATTCCTTCTTTTAGGAGAATAAAATCATACATGTTAACATAATATAAGTTAACAGTATAAAATCATACATGTTAACATAATACAAGTTAACAGAATAAAATCGTACATGTTAAGATAATATAAGTTAACAGAATAAAATCATACATGTTAACATAATACAAGTCAACAGAATGAAATCTTACATGTTAACATAATACAAGTTAACAGAATAAATTCGTACATGTTAACATAATACAAGTCAACAGAATGAAATCGTACATGTTAACATAATACAAGTCAACAGAATGAACTCTTACATTTTAACATAATACATGTTAACAGAATAAAATCATACATGTTAAGAAAATCACTTGCCCGCCAACCAGGCCACTAGGGTTTGGAAATCTCTTACAGTACTACAGGTTTCAAAGAATCGCTTCCGCGGTCCACTTAGTCACCTGGGAATTACCGCAGAAGGCAACACCGGTCGGAAGTTTCTAGTCCTCCTGGTTTGTAGAGTGATTTATGTCTCTAGTCCTCCTGGTTTGTAGAGTGATTTATGTCTCTAGTCCTCCTGGTTTGTAGAGTGATTTATGTCTCTAGTCCTCCTGGTTTGTAGAGTGATTTATGTCTCTAGTCCTCCTGGTTTGTAGAGTGATTTATGTTTCTAGTCCTCCTGGTTTGTAGAGTGATTTATGTTTCTAGTCCTCCTGGTTTGTAGAGTGATTTATGTTTCTAGTCCTCCTGGTTTGTAGAGTGATTTATGTCTCTAGTCCTCCTGGTTTGTAGAGTGATTTATGTCTCTAGTCCTCCTGGTTTGTAGAGTGATTTATGTCTCTAGTCCTCCTGGTTTGTAGAGTGATTTATGTCTCTAGTCCTCCTGGTTTGTAGAGTGATTTATGTCTCTAGTCCTCCTGGTTTGTAGAGTGATTTATGTTACCGCTGCCATGATTGTTGATTCATGCCTTTACCTGATTTGCTCTTTGAAAGAATCCGTTTTTTTTTCTGTTTCCATATTTTGTAAACTTACGAGTGTAGCGTCCGTCAACGTTGAGTGAAGAACGAATGTTGGGACCAGTGAACTGTAGTATGTTTCACACATTGTGTCCCTCTTGATGTCTACAACCGCATTCCGTCATCTTCTTGTTCTGTTCTTTTCCCTTTCTCCGTCTACAGAATGTTAATGTTCTCTGCGAGATGTTTTCTGATGGTGGCCATCTAATATCAACATTTTGAAAGAGTAACATAATAAATCAATCAAAAATATTGCAAGTCGAAGAGCTTGAACTTAGGTTATGATTGTATTTGATCTCGATTGTTGAGATGTCAATCTTTGTAATTTCATATGAGAAACCATCTTTAAAGAAAGAAAGAAAACGCTAAAGTCAGTCAAATATATTTTACAAATATACTGGCCTCGATTAGTATTTTAACTTTCAGCAGAGTACGGGCGGGTATGCGGTCGAAATAGTATTTAAGAGAAACATACCGAAATAAATTGTTTCAAACTGCTGCCACCACGTAGGGTACAGCACGTACTGGTCCTCGTTCAGGGTATAGTTATGACAGACATTTGCGTTTGGGTATGGACAACAGATTCGATCAGAAGTTTCGTGCAGACCAGAGTTTTACCTATTCGGAACATTATGTGAACTGTCAGGCTCAATCGCAACAGGAGATCAACGACTGGGAGTCATGACCCAAGTGGGCCCGCACCCCTCTGGTTCGACTCAATCACATTATAGAGTAAAGATGCTTCCAGACCAACAGGCAAACAAAAATAAATAAATAAAAAATAAATAAAAAACATAGATTTAATCGAAGCAGCCATTGACATAAAACTTAATTTTTTGTTAAAAACTGTACCCACTTCACCCACCTAGAGAGAAAAATATCATGAGATGGAAACAGGAACACACACGAAGTTACCGCCCGTATCTCGTTGGCATCAGTAACCTTTAACAAACGTATAAGTATTTGGAGATCGAACATACTTAGCAAGGGCGCAAAACTCACATTATTCAACTCTCGTGTGATACACATGGATGCGAGAGATGGAGATACACTGGAGATCTAGAAAGGAGACGAATTGTCTGTGGAAATAAACGCATCAGAAGACTTTTAAACAAGAATTGGAGACACTTTATACAACATGAAACAATAAGTGACGAAACCAAATTACGTTTCAAGTTATGAAATGAGAAGACTCTGGAAGTACATCATTTGTGTGCTGAGAACGGGGGAAAGCAGATTCTGGATGTACATCATTTGTGTACTGAGAACAGAAGAAAGAAGATTCTGGATGTACATCATTTGTATGCTGAGAACAGAAGATTATGGATGTACATCATTTGTGTGCTGAGAACGGAAGAAAAAAGATTCTGGATGTACATCATTTGTGTGCTGAGAACAGAAGAAAGAAGACTCTGGATGTACATCATTTGTGTGCTGAGAACAGAAGAAAGAAGACTCTGGATGTACATCATTTGTGTGCTGAGAACAGAAGAAAGAAGACTCTGGATGTACATGAGCTGTGTGCTGAGAACAGAAGAAAGAAGACTCTGGATGTACATGAGCTGTGTGCTGAGAACAGAAGAAAGAAGACTCTGGATGTACATGAGCTGTGTGCTGAGAACAGAAGAAAGAAGACTCTGGATGTACATGAGCTGTGTGCTGAGAACAGAAGAAAGAAGACTCTGGATGTACATGAGCTGTGTGCTGAGAACAGAAGAAAGAAGATTCTGGATGTACATCATTTGTGTGCTGAGAACAGAAGAAAGAAGACTCTGGATGTACATCATTTGTGTGCTGAGAACAGAAGAAAGAAGACTCTGGATGTACATCATTTGTGTGCTGAAAACAGAAGAAAGAAGATTCTGGATCTACATCATTTGTGTGCTGAGAACAGAAGAAAGACGATTCTGGATCTACATCATTTGTGTGCTGAGAACAGAAGAAAGAAGACTCTGGATGTACATCATTTGTGTGCTGAGAACAGAAGAAAGAAGATTCTGGATGTACATCATTTGTGTGCTGAGAACAGAAGAAAGAAGATTCTGGATGTACATCATTTGTGTGCTGAGAACAGAAGAAAGAAGACTCTGGATGTACATCATTTGTGTGCTGAGAACAGAAGAAAGAAGACTCTGGATGTACATCATTTGTGTGCTGAGAACAGAAGAAAGAAGATTCTGGATGTACATCATTTGTGTGCTGAGAACAGAAGAAAGAAGATTCTGGATGTACATCATTTGTGTGCTGAGAACAGAAGAAAGAAGATTCTGGATGTACATCATTTGTGTGCTGAGAACAGAAGAAAGAAGATTCTGGATGTACATCATTTGTGTGCTGAGAACAGAAGAAAGAAGACTCTGGATGTACATCATTTGTGTGCTGAGAACAGAAGAAAGAAGATTCTGGATGTACATCATTTGTGTGCTGAGAACAGAAGAAAGAAGATTCTGGATGTACATCATTTGTGTGCTGAGAAGAGAAGAAAGAAGATTCTGGATGTTCATCATTTGTGTGCTGAGAACAGAAGAAAGAAGACTCTGGATGTACATCATTTGTGTGCTGAGAACAGAAGAAAGAAGACTCTGGATGTACATCATTTGTGTGCTGAGAACAGAAGAAAGAAGATTCTGGATCTACATCATTTGTGTGCTGAGAACAGAAGAAAGAAGATTCTGGATGTACATCATTTGTGTGCTGAGAACAGAAGAAAGAAGATTCTGGATGTACATCATTTGTGTGCTGAGAACAGAAGAACGAAGATTCCGGATGTACATCATTTGTGTGCTGTGAACAGAAGAAAGAAGATTCTGGATCTACATCATTTGTGTGCTGAGAACGGAAGAAAGAAGATTCTGGATCTACATCATTTGTGTGCTGAGAACAGAAGAAAGTAGACTCTGGATCTACATCATTTGTGTGCTGAGAACAGAAGAAAGAAGATTCTGGATGCACATCATTTGTGTGCTGAGAACGGAAGAAAGAAGATTCTGGATGTACATCATTTGTGTACTGAGAACAGAAGAAAGAAGATTCTGGATGTACATCATTTGTATGCTGAGAACAGAAGATTATGGATGTACATCATTTGTGTGCTGAGAACGGAAGAAAAAAGATTCTGGATGAACATCACTTGTGTGTTCAGAACGGAAGAAAGAAGATTCTGGATCTACATCATTTGTGTGCTGAGAACAGAAGAAAGAAGACTCTGGATGTACATCATTTGTGTGCTGAGAACAGAAGAAAGAAGACTCTGGATGTACATCATTTGTGTGCTGAGAACAGAAGAAAGAAGACTCTGGATGTACATCATTTGTGTGCTGAGAACAGAAGAAAGAAGACTCTGGATGTATATGAGCTGTGTGCTGAGAACAGAAGAAAGAAGACTCTGGATGTACATGAGCTGTGTGCTGAGAACAGAAGAAAGAAGACTCTGGATGTACATCATTTGTGTGCTGAGAACAGAAGAAAGAAGACTCTGGATGTACATGAGCTGTGTGCTGAGAACAGAAGAAAGAAGACTCTGGATGTACATGAGCTGTGTGCTGAGAACAGAAGAAAGAAAACTCTGGATGTACATGAGCTGTGTGCTGAGAACAGAAGAAAGAAGACTCTGGATGTACATGAGCTGTGTGCTGAGAACAGAAGAAAGAAGACTCTGGATGTACATCATTTGTGTGCTGAGAACAGAAGAAAGAAGACTCTGGATGTACATCATTTGTGTGCTGAGAACAGAAGAAAGAAGACTCTGGATGTACATCATTTGTGTGCTGAGAACAGAAGAAAGAAGACTCTGGATCTACATCATTTGTGTGCTGAGAACAGAAGAAAGAAGACTCTGGATCTACATCATTTGTGTGCTGAGAACAGAAGAAAGAAGACTCTGGATGTACATCATTTGTGTGCTGAGAACAGAAGAAAAAAGATTCTGGATGTACATCATTTGTGTGCTGAGAACAGAAGAAAGAAGACTCTGGATGTACATCATTTGTGTGCTGAGAACAGAAGAAAGAAGACTCTGGATGTACATCATTTGTGTGCTGAGAACAGAAGAAAGAAGACTCTGGATGTACATCATTTGTGTGCTGAGAACAGAAGAAAGAAGACTCTGGATGTACATCATTTGTGTGCTGAGAACAGAAGAAAGAAGATTCTGGATGTACATCATTTGTGTGCTGAGAACAGAAGAAAGAAGATTCTGGATGTACATCATTTGTGTGCTGAGAACAGAAGAAAGAAGATTCTGGATGTACATCATTTGTGTGCTGAGAACAGAAGAAAGAAGATTCTGGATGTACATCATTTGTGTGCTGAGAACAGAAGAAAGAAGATTCTGGATGTACATCATTTGTGTGCTGAGAACAGAAGAAAGAAGACTCTGGATGTACATCATTTGTGTGCTGAGAACAGAAGAAAGAAGACTCTGGATGTACATCATTTGTGTGTTGAGAACAGAAGAAAGAAGATTCTGGATGTACATCATTTGTGTGCTGAGAACAGAAGAAAGAAGATTCTGGATGTTCATCATTTGTGTGCTGAGAACAGAAGAAAGAAGACTCTGGATGTACATCATTTGTGTGCTGAGAACAGAAGAAAGAAGACTCTGGATGTACATCATGTGTGTGCTGTGAACAGAAGAAAGAAGATTCTGGATCTACATCATTTGTGTGCTGAGAACGGAAGAAAGAAGATTCTGGATCTACATCATTTGTGTGCTGAGAACAGAAGAAAGAAGACTCTGGATCTACATCATTTGTGTGCTGAGAACAGAAGAAAGAAGATTCTGGATGCACATCATTTGTGTGCTGAGAACGGAAGAAAGAAGATTCTGGATGTACATCATTTGTGTACTGAGAACAGAAGAAAGAAGATTCTGGATGTACATCATTTGTATGCTGAGAACAGAAGATTATGGATGTACATCATTTTTGTGCTGAGAACGGAAGAAAAAAGATTCTGGATGAACATCACTTGTGTGTTCAGAACGGAAGAAAGAAGATTCTGGATCTACATCATTTGTGTGCTGAGAACAGAAGAAAGAAGACTCTGGATGTACATCATTTGTGTGCTGAGAACAGAAGAAAGAAGACTCTGGATGTACATCATTTGTGTGCTGAGAACAGAAGAAAGAAGACTCTGGATGTACATCATTTGTGTGTTGAGAACAGAAGAAAGAAGACTCTGGATGTACATGAGCTGTGTGCTGAGAACAGAAGAAAGAAGACTCTGGATGTACATGAGCTGTGTGCTGAGAACAGAAGAAAGAAGACTCTGGATGTACATCATTTGTGTGCTGAGAACAGAAGAAAGAAGACTCTGGATGTACATGAGCTGTGTGCTGAGAACAGAAGAAAGAAGACTCTGGATGTACATCATTTGTGTGCTGAGAACAGAAGAAAGAAGACTCTGGATGTACATCATTTGTGTGCTGAGAACAGAAGAAAGAAGATTCTGGATGTACATCATTTGTGTGCTGAGAACAGAAGAAAGAAGACTCTGGATGTACATCATTTGTGTGCCGAGAACAGAAGAAAGAAGACTCTGGATGTACATCATTTGTGTGCTGAGAACAGAAGAAAGAAGACCCTGGATGTACATCATTTGTGTGCTGAGAACAGAAGAAAGAAGATTCTGGATGTACATCATTTGTGTGCTGAGAACAGAAGAAAGAAGATTCTGGATGTACATCATTTGTGTGCTGAGAACAGAAGAAAGAAGATTCTGGATGTACATCATTTGTGTGCTGAGAACAGAAGAAAGAAGATTCTGGATGTACATCATTTGTGTGCTGAGAACAGAAGAAAGAAGATTCTGGATGTACATCATTTGTGTGCTGAGAACAGAAGAAAGAAGACTCTGGATGTACATCATTTGTGTGCTGAGAACAGAAGAAAGAAGACTCTGGATGTACATCATTTGTGTGCTGAGAACAGAAGAAAGAAGATTCTGGATGTACATCATTTGTGTGCTGAGAACAGAAGAAAGAAGATTCTGGATGTTCATCATTTGTGTGCTGAGAACAGAAGAAAGAAGACTCTGGATGTACATCATTTGTGTGCTGAGAACAGAAGAAAGAAGACTCTGGATGTACATCATTTGTGTGCTGAGAACAGAAGAAAGAAGATTCTGGATCTACATCATTTGTGTGCTGAGAACAGAAGAAAGAAGATTCTGGATGTACATCATTTGTGTGCTGAGAACAGAAGAAAGAAGATTCTGGATGTACATCATTTGTGTGCTGAGAACAGAAGAAAGAAGATTCTGGATGTACATCATTTGTGTGCTGTGAACAGAAGAAAGAAGATTCTGGATCTACATCATTTGTGTGCTGAGAACAGAAGAAAGAAGATTCTGGATCTACATCATTTGTGTGCTGAGAACAGAAGAAAGAAGATTCTGGATGTACATCATTTGTGTGCTGAGAACAGAAGAAAGAAGATTCTGGATGTACATCAATTGTGTGCTGAGAACGGAAGAAAGAAGATTCTGGATGTACATCATTTGTGTGCTGAGAACAGAAGAAAGAAGACTCTGGATGTACATGAGCTGTGTGCTGAGAACAGAAGAAAGAAGACTCTGGATGTACATGAGCTGTGTGCTGAGAACAGAAGAAAGAAGACTCTGGATGTACATCATTTGTGTGCTGAGAACAGAAGAAAGAAGACTCTGGATGTACATGAGCTGTGTGCTGAGAACAGAAGAAAGAAGACTCCTGATGTACATGAGCTGTGTGCTGAGAACAGAAGAAAGAAGACTCTGGATGTACATGAGCTGTGTGCTGAGAACAGAAGAAAGAAACTCTGGATGTACATGAGCTGTGTGCTGAGAACAGAAGAAAGAAGACTCTGGATGTACATGAGCTGTGTGCTGAGAACAGAAGAAAGAAGATTCTGGATGTACATCATTTGTGTGCTGAGAACAGAAGAAAGAAGACTCTGGATGTACATCATTTGTGTGCTGAGAACAGAAGAAAGAAGACTCTGGATGTACATCATTTGTGTGCTGAGAACAGAAGAAAGAAGATTCTGGATCTACATCATTTGTGTGCTGAGAACAGAAGAAAGAAGATTCTGGATCTACATCATTTGTGTGCTGAGAACAGAAGAAAGAAGACTCTGGATGTACATCATTTGTGTGCTGAGAACAGAAGAAAGAAGATTCTGGATGTACATCATTTGTGTGCTGAGAACAGAAGAAAGAAGATTCTGGATGTACATCATTTGTGTGCTGAGAACAGAAGAAAGAAGACTCTGGATGTACATCATTTGTGTGCTGAGAACAGAAGAAAGAAGACTCTGGATGTACATCATTTGTGTGCTGAGAACAGAAGAAAGAAGATTCTGGATGTACATCATTTGTGTGCTGAGAACAGAAGAAAGAAGATTCTGGATGTACATCATTTGTGTGCTGAGAACAGAAGAAAGAAGATTCTGGATGTACATCATTTGTGTGCTGAGAACAGAAGAAAGAAGATTCTGGATGTACATCATTTGTGTGCTGAGAACAGAAGAAAGAAGATTCTGGATGTACATCATTTGTGTGCTGAGAACAGAAGAAAGAAGACTCTGGATGTACATCATTTGTGTGCTGAGAACAGAAGAAAGAAGACTCTGGATGTACATCATTTGTGTGCTGAGAACAGAAGAAAGAAGATTCTGGATGTACATCATTTGTGTGCTGAGAACAGAAGAAAGAAGATTCTGGATGTTCATCATTTGTGTGCTGAGAACAGAAGAAAGAAGACTCTGGATGTACATCATTTGTGTGCTGAGAACAGAAGAAAGAAGACTCTGGATGTACATCATTTGTGTGCTGAGAACAGAAGAAAGAAGATTCTGGATCTACATCATTTGTGTGCTGAGAACAGAAGAAAGAAGATTCTGGATGTACATCATTTGTGTGCTGAGAACAGAAGAAAGAAGATTCTGGATGTACATCATTTGTGTGCTGAGAACAGAAGAAAGAAGATTCTGGATGTACATCATTTGTGTGCTGTGAACAGAAGAAAGAAGATTCTGGATCTACATCATTTGTGTGCTGAGAAGAGAAGAAAGAAGATTCTGGATCTACATCATTTGTGTGCTGAGAACAGAAGAAAGAAGATTCTGGATGTACATCATTTGTGTGCTGAGAACAGAAGAAAGAAGATTCTGGATGTACATCAATTGTGTGCTGAGAACGGAAGAAAGAAGATTCTGGATGTACATCATTTGTGTGCTGAGAACGGAAGAAAGAAGACTTCCAGGTCTTCATGTGGAGACACCGGACGGCAAAAAGAAAACTAGGAAAAATGAAAAGAAACTTTAAAAAGAACAATTAATAGAGGGGGCTCAATTATGGACACAGCCAGATTTAAGCATAAGTTAAATAAACCACTCAGGGCTGTTCCACCTAAGGGGCCTCAAAGGATTTTCATAATGTATTCTTGGGACTACACATTTTTCAACTGAATTGGCTTTCGCGTTTCAAATTCTCCGCCATTGATTCACCTGGCCGAAAGTTATTAGATGAAATAGTGTCACAAAAATAGTAAAATAGCGAGGAATATTTATCTTTAAATTTCATAACTTCATAGCAAACTTCTGTCCTTATGGTGTTCTTATTTTAACGAGGCGAGAAAGAGGTGGGTGGGGGGGGAAGGGTGTCTGAAAGTTTCATTTAGCTTAGGGCTTCATCAGTTTCAATTAGCTTAGGTCTTCACCAGTTTAATTTAGCTTAGGTCTTCACCACTTTCAATTAGCTTAGGTCTTCACCAGTTTCAATTAGCTTAGTTAGGTTTTCACCAGTTTAATTTAGCTTAGGTCTTCACCAGTTTAATTTAGCTTAGGTCTTCACCAGTTTAATTTAGCTTAGGTCTTCACCAGTTTAATTTAGCTTAGGTCTTCACCAGTTTCAATTAGCTTAGGTCTTCACCAGTTTAATTTAGCCTAGGTCTTCATCAGTTTCAATTAGCTTAGGTCCTCATCAAGTCTAAATTCGACCCAGTTTACGTGTTTACGAACACAGCAAGACTTACAAAATTTAATAATGAATCGACAGACATTTATAGTTGTGATTTCTGCCTTACTTGCCCTAGAGAAACTATCCTTTGATTGAATGTTGAGCTATATACAGAAACAATAAATTAAATACACCTGAAATAAATGACTTGTGATTCCATACAATACACATATTTGTACGTGACCGTTTTCTAATGAAATTTTCCGGAACGTGTTCCTGTAAATTGTCATAAATTTAACGATCAAAGACATATATTTATAAACGTATAATAAGTCAATATAAACTAGGGTTGCCAACATTTCTCTCATTTCATGGAATGGAGAGGGGAGGGCGGGCGGGGGTAGAATTTCAGTAATTATTTTTTTTCTTTTCAGAACACCCCCCCCCCAAAAAAAAAAAGTAAGTCCTTCTTATTTGGCTTCCCCCCCCCCCCCCATTTTTCCTCTTTTTTTTTTTTGAAGTCCAATTAAAACTCAAAGTAAAAATCATCATCGAACCGCATGTCCTTCAGTAGAACATTGCATTCATTACAGCCCATCTAACAGAAATTAATGGTTTTAACCAAATCTTTGACCCACTTCTTCTGTTCTCATGTTCAAGGTCTCCTTGTTGACTTGAAACCAGCTTCTTCTTGGTCTGTCCCATTCTTGTCCAGGAACCATGTATTTTATTATTGCTTTTTCTCAAGCTCCTGTGTCTTTTGACGTGGCCATATTTTAATTTGGAGCCGCGATAGCTCAGTGGTTAGTGAACTGGACTACAAAGGACAAGAGGTAGGATTCGATCCCAACCGACGGTTTCCGGGTTCACCCAGCCTTTAATGGGTACCGGATTTTTTTTTCTGGGAAAGTAAAGCGGAACAGTCGTAATACTGACCTCATTACCCCAAAAATCATGTGCTGAAGGTCTGTAAAATGTATGGTCACTAACACCATATTACCTATACACCACTTGGCGTGACGGGGGTATTTTACTTTTTTTTTTTTTTACATATTTTAATTTCCTCTGTAGAATGGTGTTTATAAGGTTATTTTTATCAATTTTTTTAAGCCTTCGCCAGCTTTGACCTCTGACGAAGTCCCTAGAGACTAGGAACTGAATTTTGCGTGTTATTCCACTTTTCTCTGGCAGCCGTGTGCACAGGGATCCCTCACCGCACAGGCAGATAACCCCGTCTTCTGAGGTACACATATTTTTTCCGTCGATGAGTAATTGACGTTTCAAGCCGGACCTCGATGCTGGGACCAAGGGTGGTTTACCCAGAGAGAAATCCAAAATAAAAATCCCAACTGCTGCAGCCGTGATTTGAACCCACAACCTCTCTGTCTCGAGGTCTTGCCTAGTGACCAACCAGTACCCCTTTTTTAAGTGAATCAATTTTCTTCATTGTTATTTGCGTAATGTTCCGTGATTCACAACTACATCATGCCCTCGTTAGTTTTGATTTTACTACCTTGTTGGCATTGTACCATGTTTTTAATCTTCTTCTTATTTCCTTCTTCATTTGCCTGCCAGCGTCGAGAGGAGATATGTTTTGGGGCATTTTGCTCTTCTGTTTGCCTCTGCTGCTGTTATGTTTCCTAGTGTTTCTAATATTCCGTCAATACTTATTTTGTTGTTGTCGGAGTTTTGGTCTGGTGTTCTCGCAACGTTCATCAAAGGCTCGTTGTGATTTGTAATGGTTTTAATGTTTTTAATGGCTATTCATTTTGCGTTGCTATTGAGAAGATACGTGCGCTCATTAATTTTGATTTTACTACCTTGTTGGTATTGTGCCACATTTTTAATGACATTTAATTTTGCGTTGCTATTGCTAATACATATTCCTTTGATCTCTTTCTGACAGTTTCCATTGTTAGTTACTATAGACCCCTTTTGACTTTGTCAATGAACATGATTTTGGTTTCCTGTGTATTTAGATAGAGGTTTTGCTTCATCGCGTTTTTTTTTTTTAACACAGTTATTTCTTTAAAGTACTTGGCATTGTCTTGGAGGAGGACAGCGTCATCAGCGTGTCTGAGTTCTAGGATTAGGTTGATAACCACTGTGAAAGGGTTGAACTTCACAAACCTCTTATCGTTTTATGACATTTTTCATGTTTACTCAGCCTAGATGTTAGCAAGGTATTGAGACAGGATGCACCCCAGCCCCTTTTGCACTTCAAACCAGTTCGATGTTTCACCCGCTGTCCTGATAGCTGTTTGCGATTCATGATATAGAGTTTCGAGTAGGCGTATCGCAGAATAATAATGTGTGGCAGTTTTAACTCTAGGAAGCTCACTTGATAGTGTTGTTACTAGGATTATCAGAAAAGAGAGAGAGAGAGAGAGAGGGAGAGAGAGAGAGAGAGAAGAGAGAGAGAGAGGATTTGTATGCCCCTCGACAGAGGAAGTATAAAAAACGAAAATGAGTATAAGAGAAATCAAGAAGAAAAAATACACCCATTGATCAGTTCTTCAAATATTATCGTTTGGCAAAAACAAATGTATACATACGAAAGTGTTCATTAGACAGATTGTAAGAAACAGTGTGAAATAAATATAGACGACTTAGTTCTACTGTGAGGCGTAACTTTATCTCAAGATGTACTGTCTAACCTGACCATAAATAACTTGATAATCGTGTTTTTGTGAGAAAACTCGATATTTGTAAACACAATTGATTATTAAACATGGACAAGGTTATGGAAATGTGGGTTAGTCGCTACTCTACTATATATATATATATATACATATACACTTAACTTATTTTTTTTAACTTAATGATATAGTTATTTATGAAGTACCATTTCTATTTGAGTATATATTGGGTCTGCTTTTCTTATCTTTAAGAAATTTGTTATGCGAGAGAAGATTTATTGGTCAGACCCAGGTGTTTTAATTTCTCGAACATACAAAAACAAATGCGTCTTTTTTAAAAAAAAACTTGTTACCTGGGAGTACGTATAATATATACTCTAAGAATAAGACATACATAGCAAGTGAAATGGAATGTATAATAAACCAACTCAAATACATGCACATTTGTGTGTATGTATGTGTATATATATATATATATATAAAATGACGTCATGGAACGCACCAAAATGGCAGCTTATTTATATTCGAACTATGGACTAAGCAATGTTTACATTGAACAACACGATATATGTTATTGCAGCGAGTTGGCAGATTTTTGAAAATGTTTTCAAGGGTTTGAACATAAATGTTTGTTCACAGTTCGTTAACCTTCGCTGTAGATAAAGTCGTTATATCGATGGCTTCGTTTCGGACGTTTGGTAGCTAAGGACCTAACATGTGCAAACGGATGGCATTGGCAAGGATCATTTTGAATCTATGAAGTGGGCTCATTTTGTGTTTAACTCAAAAGCATATGTGCTTTTTAACCAAAGACCTTTTTTGGGGGGACTCAATGAAGATATCCCCGATGGAAGAATAAATTGTACTATTAGTCCCATAAATGATTCGCTTCCAGAGGTTTATGATGTAAACAAAGCAGTTTTGTCATTGCAAGTGAATAATGTCCACACCTATAATTGGTCAGGATTGTGTAGCAGCAGCAGCTTTATAGCGAACACAAAAAACATCACAGGATTGTGCTGTTCTGAAACAGCTATGCCATGCTACCCTAGAATTGCCTTTAATGGGATTACTGTGACCACAAACCACTCTCCATGTGTGTGCCACATATTTACACCCCAGAAAGAAACACTGAATATAACAACATCATGTGCCGTCTGTGATATTAATGACCACAGACCAGGAGCCTCCAGTATGATTGATACAACTGTTGCACCAAGCATTTCATCAGCAGAGCCATATCTATGGAATGTTAATCTGACATTGTTCTTAAATGATGTCCAAGTTAATGAGACATCAGAATCGTGTGGCGGCAGCTACAAGAAGGGAGCGGAGAACATCAAGTTCTGCTGCTATAAAGGAGACTTGCCTTGCTATCCCAGATTTGCCTTAAATGGGATGACTGTAGTTGAAAACTTCTCCTCTTGTGTAAACTACACATTCACATCTAAGAGTGAATCAGTGAAGGTCACAAAATCATATTCTCTCTATGGTTTTACTAGCTACAGGTCAGGTGGCTTCTGTTGGATTGGAAATGATAACTTACCACCACTGTGTGTCTATATGTTTGGAATTGGAGTCATCAATGATGGCCTAACATCATCAAGTGCTATAACGATCATCATTTTCGGGAGGACGTGAACTCCCATGGTATATGGTGGATAGGCGGCAGGAACCATTGAAGGCTATGTCTGAAAAGTGTTCCTTCTTGCAGTTTCCTCATATTCCAGGTCCGGCTTGTTGCAGGAGCTACTGAGTTAAGTGCTCTGTGCACACCGTGAGCTGTGTGTCTCATCCGTTTTGATCCTGCTTCGACAACCCGCTTGGTTACGATGAATGATGATATCGTATGACAGGGAACAGTTGGCTGTGTTCACTTTCTGCGCGGTTTCGCCTTATGTCTTTTGGCGTGTGCTGAGACTGCTACGATGGGGGGACTACAGTTACCTTTCTTTGTTTGGGAGATGAGTTAGTAATTCGGATGATTCCACTGGCACGGGCGGTTGAGCAATTATGGATTTTAATTCGTTTGCTGTGATACCGAGATCTTCCATAACCATTAACCGATAACCAATATATATATATATATATATATATATATATATATATATCATCATCATCATCATCGAGTGCCTTCTCCGCAACGAAGGTTGGCTACCATGTATCGCCATTCTACTCTGTTTCTTGCTTTGATGGTGCAGGCTGTCATAGATTGACTTGTTCATCTTTTGATGTTACTCGTCCATGTTAGTCTTGGTCTGCCTCTGCCTCTTTTACCTTGTATTTTTCCTTCCAATATTACTTTTAGTAGGCTGTTGTGTCTTTTAACATGCCCCAAAAAATTCATTTGTCATGTCTTAATTGTATTTAATAGTTCTCTTTTTATTTTCAGTTGTTTTAAAACTTCATCGTTTGTTATCTTTTGTTTCCATCCAATTCTACCTATTCTTCTATAAATCCACATTTCAAAGGCTTCAATTTTTTGTTCTGTTTTCTTGTCTAATGTCCATGTTTCTGCACCATACAGGAATATTGAGAAGATGTAACATTTTGCCATTCTTAGTTTCAGCCCTGCTGATATTTGTTTTGTTGTTAGTATATTTTTCATGGCATTAAAATTACTTTTTGCCATACCTATTGTTTTGTTTATTTCAATTTTGCATTTTCCATCATTGGTTATAGTATGCCCCAGGTAGTTGTAGCTCTGGACTGTCTTCTGATGTATTCCCTCAACGGTGATATTTAATTGTAGGTCTTGATAGTTTTCTTTGTTTATGATCATAGTTTTAGTCTTTTTGATATTCATTTCTAGTCCATATTTTTTGCATGTTATGTTTATCACATTAAGCAATTGTTGTAGGTCTTTAGGATTTTCTGCTAGTAGAACAGTATCATCAGCATATCTTAGGTTATTGATTATCTTTCCATTAATGTTTAGGCCTGGTATCTCAGAGATGTTTTTAAAGATTTGCTCAGTGTATAGATTGAACAAGCTTGGTGATAGGATGCATCCTTGTCTTACTCCTCTTTTTATGTCCATGGGTGTAGAGTTCTCCTTATTATATCTTATTATTACTGTTTGCTCCCAGTACAAATTACATATTAGTCGTATGTCTGTGTCGTCTAGATTTATATCCTTTAGGCAGTCTATGAGTTGGTTATGGTGTATTCTATCGAAAGCTTTGGTGTAGTCTATAAAGCAGGCATATATTTGTTTGTTTACTTCTGTGTAATTTTCAATCAATGTTCTCATGCTGAATATGGCTTCTTTTGTCCCACTGTTTTTCCTGAATCCAAATTGTTGCTCATCTAATTCAGTATTGATTTTATTCTGAATCCTTCCCTGTATAACTTTTAGTAAAAGTTTTGTTACCTGGCTCATTAGGCTTATTGTTCTGAAGTCACTGCATTCAACTGCACCATTCTTTTTAGGCAATGTAATGAAAGTTGATAATTTTATATCGTTTGGTATGTATCCTGTATGGTATATGTCATTGCATATGTCTATGATCACTTCGATGCCAAACTCTTCTAGAGCCTGTATCAACTCTATCTGTATATTGTCAGGTCCTGCTGCCCTTCCCTTTTTCATTGTTTTTATAGCTTTTTCTACTTCAGATTTCAGGATTTTATAGTTGTATGTACATTTTATGTCTGGCTTTTTGTCCCTTTCGTCGTGAAATAATTCTGTTATATATTCTTGCCATCTATCTATTATTTCTTTGTTGTCTCCCTCCGAATTTTCTGTTTTGGTTTACTCCCGTAGCCTACGACCTCACCCGAGTCTTCTTGTTACAGTAAAAGTGAATGAAAGTACGGGGCAGGTAACTTAGCCTGTACCCACTTCTTAATAGACTATGACAGTGACATATGATAGCGATCATCAGTAGTTAGTGACAGAATAACAAGTTAAGGGAATGGAAAGTTCATAGGGGGTAGTGAACGAAGCCGAGGACTAAAGTGGGGATAAAGGAAAGGTAGAATTATACTGGGCATATAAGTTTAGAGTATGGACATTTTCCACGCAGGTTGTTGTGGAAATGGGGATAAATAGCGTATGAGGTGAACGCATGGTTCTTGACCGTCCGATAAATAGTTTGACAAACAACTACCGGGACAGGTCAAAGTCATGAAGTAATCATTATTTTGAAACTCAAGAGAGGCCAAAACTGACCAGAGGTTATACAGAAGTCACGGAGCGATCAAGTAGAGGTTGCTCACGGAGCCTCGAAAATAACTTGTTGTTGTAAATTCTGAGATGGGGTTAACAGTAGTTCATGAGTGTGGACTCCAAGTGATCGAAGAGTTGCAAATTGTCACTTCGCGACAATTGCGACAAATTCATCGACTGCAGATGTTTCACGCGACGAGTTAAATGAGAGTATTTAACCTTCGACACGATAGGTTTTAGAACAAGTTTAGGCTAGAACAAGTTAGTCCCGCAATGAAGTCGTAAATTAGTAGTTAGGAGTAAGTTTAGACTAAGACAAGTTAGACCCGAAATGTAGACCTGAGCTTGTCAGAGGTTAAACAACCACAAGCCTGTCAGAGGTTAAACAAACACAAGCCTGTCAGAGGTTAAACAAACACAAGCCTGTCAGAGGTTAAACAAACACAAGCCTGTCAGAGGTTAAACAACCACAAACCTGTCAGAGGTTAAACAAACACAAGCCTGTCAGAGGTTAAACAAACACAAGCCTGTCAGAGGTTAAACAAACACAAGCCTGTCAGAGGTTAAACAACCACAAACCTGTCAGAGGTTAAACAACCACAAGCCTGTCAGAGGTTAAACAAACACAAGCCTGTCAGAGGTTAAACAAACACAAGCCTGTCAGAGGTTAAACAACCACAAGCCTGTCAAAGGTTAAACAACCACAAGCCTGTCAGAGGTTAAACAACCACAAGCCTGTCAGAGGTTAAACAACCACAAGCCTGTCAGAGGTTAAACAACCACAACAGGCAATAGCAGAGCACTAAATCCTAGCAGCACAGTGTAACCGGCGTATTTTGAAATAACACACGCTGTAACAGAAAACACTGTCCACATACGGACGCCATCTTGACCTAACTGACAATTTTCCAATATTAGGAAGAAACAATCATCATTTTGTGGCCACGTAATGAGAAGAGAACAGCTGGAATATATTGTAACAACTGGGAAAATTGAGGGACGAAGAGATAGAGGGAAGCAAAGAGAAAAGATACCAGACAGCTTAAGAGAATGGCTTGGCGGAAAGTCAACAACACAAATGATAAATAACTGTCGATATCGAAAGTTGTGGAGACACATGATCACCTACGCCAGCAAGCCCAGTACTTGATGATGGTAATAACGTGTAACATTTCCCATTCTGATATATGGATGCAAAATTGAAAACATTCCCCGCCTTTTGACGGACACCCTGTAGCCCATTCTCATGACAGCTGTAGCCCATGAGCAGGTTTATCTCGGCTGTACCCGTGGGCACACGTGCAAACCTGTATTGATTTAAACGAGACAAATAACTCGGTAGCATCTCACTCGTAATAAAAGTAGATATTTTCGTGAAACTTTGTGCACTTTTTTTTATTGATTCCTTTGCGGTCAGAAATCTGGGTCGCAAAAATTAAACCTCACCTCTGGCGCGTGATGTTACTTCCTGATAGAAGCTGACACTGGGATATATTTTACTTAATTACATATGAGAAGATCTGGTTCAAACTGAACAGAAAATCGAAGCAAAGTAATACTGATGGTTTTAATAATGTGATACGCGTGAAGTATAATTTTATGGAAGTGACATTGTCGTCTTGTCGTCTCAAAAGAATATGATGAAAGTGGTATTCATTAAAATTAACTGGAATGCAACAAAAATAGCGTTTAAAAATACGAGACAAATTATGAAACTGAACCAAATAACGAGAAAGTTGAAAGTCTACATTGGTATATGTTATATTTATAATGAGAATTAGTGTATGTTGCATTTATAATGAGACTTGATTTTTTTATGTATTTATCATTGGAATTGTACGTATAGTGGTTGTAATTATAAGTGGTAACTGTTGTATTTATAATGATGTATTGTGTGGTCTGGAGGTAAGACATCGGCTTCTGGACAAGAAAGTCCTGGATTCGAATCTCTTCACCGAACTTTGGAAGTATTAATTTCGCATCCGTGGTTTCCTCGTGGCTTTACCGGCCCCTGATCTCTGAGTAATGAGATCCGATGTCTAGTCTTCTCGGTTAGCGTTGAAAAACAACAACCGACCGACCGACCGACACACCGACCGACACACCGACAGACAGACAGACAGACAGACAGACAGACAGACAGACAGACAGACAGACAGACAGACAGACAGACAGACAGACAGACAGACAGACAGACAGACAGACAGACAGACAGACAGACAGACAGACAGACAGACAGATAGACAGATAGACAGATAGACAGATAGATAGATAGATAGATAGATAGATAGATAGATAGATAGATAGATAGATAGATAGATAGATAGATAGATAGATAGATAGATAGATAGATAGATAGATAGATAGATAGATAGATAGATAGATAGATAGATAGATAGATAGATAGATAGATAGATAGATAGATAGATAGATAGATAGATAGATAGATAGATAGATAGATAGATAGATAGATAGATAGATAGATAGATAGATAGATAGATAGATAGATAGATAGATAGATAGATAGATAGATAGATAGATAGATAGATAGATAGATAGATAGATAGATAGATAGATAGATAGATAGATAGATAGATAGATAGATAGATAGATAGATAGATAGATAGATAGATAGATAGATAGATAGATAGATAGATAGATAGATAGATAGATAGATAGATAGATAGATAGATAGATAGATAGATAGATAGATAGATAGATAGATAGATAGATAGATAGATAGATAGATAGATAGATAGATAGATAGATAGATAGATAGATAGATAGATAGATAGATAGATAGATAGATAGATAGATAGATAGATAGATAGATAGATAGATAGATAGATAGATAGATAGATAAGACTGAAAATGAAAGGCATATCTACTCAAAATTACCATACTGAAGTTAGACAAGATGAGCTGAAGGTCAACAACAAATATGATAAATCACTGTCGAGATCGAAAGTTCTGGAGAGACATGATCACTTACGCCAGCAGGCATGGTACTTGATGATGATGATTCTTCAGTGACCATGACTATCTTAAACATTCTCAAAGAAAAGGTCCGTACCTATTTCCAGAAGCTGGGTAAACTCTTGAGTCCATATCAGTTAGAAAAAAAAACAATATTAAAGTAGATTACTGAGTGTGAACTATCTGGTTATCATCTGTTTGTATAAGTCACTTCGTCATCAGGTTTAATGACTTATATATTCAAAATAAGTAATGGCTTCCTCCAAGTCATATGGTGTATGGAGGAACTGATACGATACTAGTTCTGATGATTCTCAATAACAAAAGACACTCAAATGCTTGATATGATAATCTGCTCTAATTTTCCACGCAAACAATCGATTTCATCCAAGATTCTGAACTTGGATGGAGTGCAAAAGCTATGTCAGGCCAAACAAAAAAAATAGTCGCATTTTAAAATGAAACCTTGAAAATGAACAACTGAAGCCAGGGGTTAAAATAAAAACAGAAGTCGACCCAGAGAAATAATAATAAGAGCACTGAGGCTAGTGGGAGAAACAGCAGTGTCCCCTCGCCGAGATTGAGCAACCTGCCCAGAACAGGAACAGGTGGCGAGATACACTGCTGGTCCAGTGAACAGTTCTGACACTTGATAACAAAGGACGTCGGGCAAAGGAAGTCTATAGCTCGTTTCAAATCATGTGCCCAACTTCAAAACGCTATTACTCAGTAACCATTTGTTAAAAACTGTTGAAATTTTCCAAATGTTATTAGAATGCAAAAGACCCTTTAAATGTATATTTAACAAATATCTTGCAGCTGCAGTTTTCTTAAAGCGGCGAATTTCTTTGATGTTTGTCAAAATTGTAAATTGTGAACCCCTAAAGAATAGAAATTACCGTAGTTGCTGGTCTGTGATTAATTTTCACTAGGTAAAGGCGTGGCCGTAATGGGGAAATAACTGGATAAGACAAAACACCAGGAGAATTATTGTCTTCTCAGTTCAAGGACGGACGATAATATCAAGGTATACCTGTATGTCCAATTTTCATAGTTGTGTGGTCCTGAAAAGGACCGTTTGTTGAACTAATTTAAGGTAATATAGGGGCCAACATTGTGGGGGCTATATACTTTCATTCTGAATTAGACAAGTCTAAAAGATTAATAACTGTTTGGGCTTGAACATTCCACAAACCATCATTTTTCCAATATTCCTCTTCCTGTTTTAAGACGTGGTCTTCCACATTTAGCCCAATAATCTTTGTCTATATTTAATAAAGCGAGATTAGCAAGAGTCTTTACATCGCATATTTTGAATGTTGTATTTTCATCTGCCACTTGTCCTTTTAATTTTGCCCAGATTAGTTCTATTGGATTTAAATGAGCATGGTAAGGTGGCAGCCTCAAACTTATGTGACCATCTCTTGGATAATCTTATCTATTTGAAAAATCTTTGTCCTTTGTTTTTGCTTTACTAGAGATAGTAATTCAGGTTTTAAGTACATGTTATTAAATTGTATGTGCTCCTTTGTGAGCCATATTTTAATAGCATCTTTTGTACTGGATGACGTCGGGACTTTATCTTCAAGTGCAACTATGTTGTGGTACGCTGCATTGTCCATTATTAGGCAAGATGGTCGATCTAGTGATGGGAGAGCAGAATTTTCAATCCAATGTCTAAATATGTGACCATTCATCTCAGAGTGATAATCCCGATTGTCTATGGATTTTTAAAGAAAAATGAGCTCTGCATTCTGTATTAGTCCATGTTGTCGACTACCTGCATGCGCAATTATCAAGCGCTATCCTTTGCTGCTAGGTATTAATCTCTTAATCTTTCCATCTGATGACTGCCATTCCCTTTGGTTAGTGTCGTGAGCATTGATCCATGTTTCATCCAAGTACACAATATCATAACCTTGCTTGCGCACCTCTTTTACTTCACGTAAGTACTTGCTTCTCATGGCTACTAAATGTGGCTTCTCACAGATGATGTTTCGTCCATTGGAATACTTTCTGAATGTAAAGCCTGCAGCTCTCACATTCCTCCATAATGTAGACTTTGATATTTCAATACTGTTGTTCTTTTTCAGCGATACTTTTAATTTTCTTATTGTAACAGTTTCAATCATACCCAACATTTTGTGAATTTCACTTGTAATAAGTTCACTGTCGAAATTATCCAACATTTTTGCTCTTCCTTGTGATTTTCTATATTTTGAACATTGACGGTCACGTGCTTGAATCCAGCGATGACCGTTTAGATAAATCCAAAATGTGTCTTGTTCGTATTCTCAGGGTTTTCTAAAGAATGAAATAATCTTCCTCGTTTAGCCTCTTTACAAAAATAGTCATACATTTTTATTGCGATGTTTTGTAAACTGCAGAATTTCATTTTAAGACTCATGATAAATGTTATCGTTCCACGACCTCGCCGCTGAATGAACGGAAATGGAACACACAATGTCTCGTGTTTTTTACAAGTGTCTAATTGTGTCAGAAAACCCACGTTAAAAGCGTGCAAACACGTCAATTTGACCGTGTATGGATTTGTACTCGCTATTTTTAACTTAAAATACTGTAAACATTAAGTTTTGACTACATCAATGGGTCGTTATAAATTTATATAAATCAAAAAAGCAACAATAATAACCAAATGTTTTTTTTAATGAAATTAATTCCCTGTTGGGTTCTAATCATTATAACTTTACATGCCAATTTTGAACAACTTACAAAAAGCGGTTAAAAAGATATCGATTTTAAAATTTGGGCACGAGTTATGAAACGGACTATAGAGTTATATGCCCGATGTGTCGTCTTCGGCTTGATGTGTCATCTTCGGTTCGATGTGTCGTCTTCGGCTTGATGTGTCATCTTCGGTTCGATGTGTCGTCTTCGGTTCGATGTGTCGTTTTCGGTTCGATATGTCGTCTTCGGCTCGATGTGTCGTCTTCGGCTCAATGGGTCGTCTTCGGCTCGATGTGTAGTTTTCTGTAACGCGAATGAAGAGAAGATAGTTTACACAGGAAGCCACGTTTTAGTTACAGGAACATTACAATCAACATCAATCTATGCATCAATAGTAGAGTATGCAACGTTGATGAAACTGCATGTGTTAACATTGACGGAAATGTATGTATTTGAGTTATATTATAATTCTAAATGTTTGTTGAAAAGTATAACTACGTTAGATTTCATTGACACATTAGGGAATATAAATAACTTTAAATTAATTACAGAAGACAATGAGTCATATATTTATATAAAATCTGAAATCACAGAT
This sequence comes from Megaustenia siamemsis, assembly GCA_032433765.1. Taxonomy (NCBI): domain Eukaryota; kingdom Metazoa; phylum Mollusca; class Gastropoda; order Stylommatophora; family Ariophantidae; genus Megaustenia; species Megaustenia siamemsis. Next base: position 29,147,677 of record JAVIAB010000106.1, read on the forward strand.
ACGGCCACAGTAAGGAACATTAAAGAACTCACACTTGTTTTACTAGAAATAGATTTTAATTTATTATTATTGGGTTGTTATTATTGAGTTGTCATTGTCATTGCACTCCGAACATGTCCGTAGGTGCTCAGATCCCTTCCTCAGCAAGTCTCACAGTGTCCAGCGACTGACTACTCCAGTTCTGTGTTGGTTGAAATTTTAACTTAATTTTGGTCAAACCATAATCATAATGAATGTTCTTGACGTAAATAAATCGCATACCTTTCTTTTGGCAGAGATTAATCGTATATAGTACGGGTTTTCAAATATTCTTTTTTAATACGAGTCGTACTTTCACTTAATATGGTAAAATAAAGACACGTTTGCTTAAATCAACAGTAAAACATCAGTAAATATTGCAGTATTACCTAAGCTGTATTTAAAATTACTCAACTAATATCACTGCTATAGTGGGACGTACTCGCAGCACACAGAGAAGGCACGCTATTGTATTGGTGATCTCTCTTCTCTGACGTTGATCTGAGTGCGCTATGCAATGGAGGCAACAAAACCCAAGACTATAAAGCTTGTTTCATAACTCGTGCCCAACTTTAAAAATCGATAGCTTTTTAACCGCTTGTTGTAAGATATTCAAAATTTGCATGTAAAGTTATAATGATTAGAACCCAACAGGGAATTAATTTCATTTAAAAAAACAACATTTGGTTATTATTGTTGCTTATTTGATTTATATAAATTTATAACGACCCATTGATGTAGTCAAAACTTAATGTTTACAGTATTTTAAACTAAAAATAGCGAGTACAAATCCATACACGGTAGAATTGACGTATTTTCACGCTTTCCCCGTGGTTTTTTTTTGGACACAATTAGACACTTGAGAAATTGTGTGTTCCATTTCCGTTCATTCATAGGTGTAGACGTGGAGCAATAACATTTATCATGAGTCTTAAAATGAAATTCTGCAGTTTACAAAACATCGCAATAAAAATGTATGACTACTTTTGCAAAGAGGCTAAACGAGGAAGATTATTTCATTCTTTAGAAAACCCTGAGAATAGGACAAGACACATTTTGGATTTATCTAAACGGTCATTTAATCGCTGGATTCAAGCACGTGACCGTCAATGTTCAAAATATAGAAAATCACAAGGAAGAGCAAAAATGTTGGATAATTTCGACAATGAACTTTTTACAAGTGAAATTCGCAAAATGTTGGGTATGAATGAAACTGTTACAATAAGAAAATTAAAAATTTCGCTGAAAAAGAACAACAGTATTGAAATATCAAAGTCTACATTATGGAGGAATGTGAGAGCTGCAGGCTTTACATTCAGAAAGTATTCCAATGGACGAAACATCATCTATGAGAAGCCACATATAGTAGTCATGAGAAGCAAGTATTTACGTGAAGTAAAAGAGGTGCGCAAGCAAGGTTATGATATTGCGTACTTGGATGAAACATGGATCAATGCTCACGACACTAACCAAAGGGAATGGCAGTCATCAGAGAGAAAGATTAAGAGATTAATACCTAGCAGCAAAGGACAGCGCTTGATAATTGCTCATGCAGGTAGTCGACAACATGGACTAATACAGAATGCAGAGCTCATTTTTCTTTCAAAATCCATAGACAATCGGGATTATCACTCTGAGATGAATGGTCACATATTTAGACATTGGATTGAAAATTCTGTTCTCCCATCACTATATCGACCATCTTGCCTAATAATGGACAATGCAGCGTACCACAACATTGTTGCACTTGAAGATAAAGTCCCGACGTCATCCAGTACAAAAGATGCTATTAAGATATGGCTCACAAAGGAGCACATACAATTTAATAACGTGTACTTAAAACCTGAATTACTATCTCTAGTAAAGCAAAAACAAAGGACAAAGATTTTTCAAATAGATAAGATTATCCAAGAGCACGGTCATATAAGTTTGAGGCTGCCACCTTACCATGCTCATTTAAATCCAATAGAACTAATCTGGGCAAAATTAAAAGGACAAGTGGCAGATGAAAATACAACATTCAAAATATGCGATGTAAAGACTCTTGCTAATCTCGCTTTATTAAATATAGACAAAGATTATTGAGCTAAATGTGAAGACCACGTCTTAAAACAGGAAGAGGAATATTGGAAAAATGATGGTTTGTGGAATATTCAACCCCAAACAGTTATTAATCTTTTAGACTCGTCTGATTCAGAATGAAAGTATATAGCCCCCACAATGTTGGCCCCTATATTACCTTAAATTAGTTCAACAAACGGTCCTTTTCAGGACCACACAACTATGAAAATTGGACATACAGGTATACCTTGATATTATCGTCCGTCCCCGAACTGAGAAGACAATAATTCTCCTGGTGTTTTTTCTTATTCAGTTATTTCCCCATTACGGCCACGCCTTTACCTAGTGAAAATTAATCATAGACCAGCAACTACGGTAATTTCTATTATTTAGGGGTTCACAATTTACAATTTTGACAAACATCAAAGAAATTCGCCGCTTTAAGAAAACTGCAGCTGCAAGATATTTGTTAAATATACATTTAAAGGGTCTTTTGCATTCTAATAATATTTGGAAAATTTCAATAGTATTTAACAAACGGTTTCTGAGCAATAGCATTTTGAAGTTGGGCAAGTGATTTGAAACGAGCTATAATCAGTCATACAACACGATTAAGTGGAGAACAAACATGTAAGGTTTTATTTGCTCTTTTTACGACATTTATTTTCGATCTAGTGTACAGGCTTGCCTTTACAAATTATGGAAGGTGTAATCAAAATAAACGGTGTACCGAAAACACAAGTAGACTCTTGCGCTGGATAGTTTGACAATGAGTATCTATCAATTATGGTAAGAACTGCCTTTGAGTGATGATTAGAGGGAACATGAGAGGAAAATTATGAACAATTTGGTAGTGATTATCAACCTGCTGAGGAGGAAGTGAGACAGGGAGTCTACCACTACAGACTGGGGTAAAGGTGAAGGGGGAAAACGGGACATACGTAAACACTCTAGTGTGTTCACAAATGTTTGCCATGGCTATTTCTTTAATTTCTCAGCAATTACCTTTCCTAGTAGCTTTCACAGTGTGGTTTTGTTAGACATAAAAGAACAAGCAATGCCATTTATATCATAAGATCTTTAGTAGAAAGAGCCATAGAGGTGAAAACAGATCTATACCTATGTTTCATAGATTACATCAAGGCATTTGACAAAGTAAAGCACCAAGAAATAATCAACATTTTAGAAAGCATAAACATAGAGAGCAAAGATCTAAGAATAATAAAGAACCTGTACTGGCAACAAACAGCTGCTATAAGAACTGGAAACCAATTGGGAATGTTTCAACAAATAAAACAGGGTGTTAGACAAGGTTGTGTGCTGTCACCAGATTTGTTTAATATTTATAGTGAGATTATTCCGTTTATAGTGAGAGAGGTCAAAGCAAAAAGAGAGCTAATTTCCATTATTAAGAAGAGACAATCATCATTTTTTGGCCATGTAATGAGAAGAGAACAACTTGAATATATTGTAACAACTGGGAAAATTGAGGGACGAAGAGATAGAGGGAAGCAAAGAGAAAAAATAACAGACAGCTTAAGAGAATGGCTTGGCAGAAGGTCAACAACAGACATGATAAATAGCTGCCGAGATCGAAAGTTGTGGAGAGACATGATCACCTACGCCAGCAGACCCGGTACTTGATGATGATGAGTAGCTTTCATATTGCATGGTGTCTTGTTTTCGCCCAAACCTTAAAACTGTAATCACAAATGTTGTGCGAACTGCAAAGAATTATCCAAAAACAAAGGTATTTTCATTTCTATTCATTCATTCAGAACGACATATTAAATGTTCTGATAATCAAAACACTTGAAATGAGTTGAAGTGGAGAATTATGAAGAATAGTTAGAGTAGTAATGCACTGTGTTCTCCAGACTTAAGGCAAGTATGAAGGATGCCGAAAGGACCATGCGTAATAGGAGAATCAGTTATTACTTTCAAGATGCCACTGGGCAAAATGGCTGCTGTTTGTTTTGTAAGCTCGTAATAAAAGACAGTAACAAGAGAAGAGGAAGAATTGAATTAGCAGATAAAATAAGAAATAATGACCGTACATTAAATGTATTAGTTAATAACAATCTGAAACTAACCTTCTCTTCTTTCTCAACTTCTTCTTGTATCCATTTGAGTGTTGAGGGAGATACAAAGTTTTGATTCTGGCTCTTTTGGCGTCTTCAAGCATTGCCTATTGATCTTGCTGTAGCGTTTCTCTTTTGTTGTCTGACTATCTTAATCTTGGTCTGTCTATTGCTCTTTTCTCATATCCTCCTATAAAATATACCTTGTATGGTAAAGAATCAGGGAGCCGCGATAGCTCAGTGGTTAGTGAACTCGACTACCACGGACAAGGGGTAGGGTTCGATCCCAACCGACGGCCTCCGGGTTCACCCAGCCTTAAATGGGTACCGGATTTTTTTTCTGGGAAAGTAAAGCAGCACGGGCGTAATACTGACCACATTACCCCAAAAATCATGTGCTGAAGGTCTGTAAAATATATGGTCACTAACACCATATTTCCCTATACGCCACTTGGCGTGACGGGGGTACTTTACTTTTTTTTACTATGGTAAAGAATCGCATGGCATTCATTCTAGATGGACAAACCAGTTGGTGTGTTGTGTTTGTAGGTAACTTAGAATTAATTCAATATCCACTCGTTCTCCAAAAATATAATTTCTGATTGTTTTGCCAAGTCACTCCGTGCGCTTTTCTCAGACATCTCATCAATTATATACACACTAAAAAATAATGAAGACTTTATTAATAGTACATGATTACATGATTAATATACATTAATACAGTGGGAAATAGTTAAAATACGGGAGATACGGTGCATTTTTGTTTAATAGATAACATTAATTTTGGATAAAAATTGAGACCAGTTCCGGTCTTTAGATCGGTGAGTTTTGATTGGTTTGAGCAGATGGACCATGATGCACTATCACAAGGGAAATCTAAATATTGAACTTTTGATTACTGCCAGAAGCATGAAGTACTTGTCGCCTTCGACGTGTGTTGTGAGCTGTAAATCTCTTTGTATCAACGGAGGATGCCGTTTCTGCTGAACGATCTGAAAGCAATAAAGTAAATAAATAGAACTTATGTTCAGTTTTCCGCAGTTTAAATTTTTTTCTTTTTTAAACTAGTAAATGTTACCTATCATCTTTTTGGCGAAAAAATAATGTGAGCATTAATATTTCATCCACAGTTTTTATGAAACTTTACGGTTATACCACGCCGGACCACCCCGTTATAAGCTTGATGTATACGTAAAGTCTTGTCTCCAATTTAAAATAGAAACAGGACAAGCCCCTCAACTTGTTCTGTCATACCGAAGAGTCTTTGATAAATAATTAAAGAGCAAAAAAGATGGTTGGAGGCAACAGAATTTGGCTCTATAAGAAAAATGTATATAACCATATAGACAGCTAAAAGAAGTGACGGGAAAAAAAGAAGTTTCCAACAAATGTATAGGTTTTTTAAAAGTTGTGTAAAGTGTTTAATTCAAGAAGGAAGGCAAAATTAGATAAGTAATTTTAAAATGTAACCATCAAAAATGTACTATTAGACCGTTATAGATGGCATGTGACACCTAGCGATCTATCACGTGGGGTAACATCTCTGGGATACCCCCAACGTGTGTTTTTAAGTTAAGCCCTTAACTTACAACAGAGTTAGGTCGGTAAGTGATATACATCTTATGCTCACACAAAAAAAAGAGATAGACCACAAATATAAAGTAGCAATCATCAATATATGCGGAATAAAAAAAATAGCTGAACTTATAGAAGAAATTAAAAATAGGAAAATCAATATGCTAGGATTAGCGGACACCAAAGTAAAAGGACAACGGATAAAGAAAACACACATGAACTACACTATACTTTTCTCAGGAGTCGACAAAACAGAAAGAGCAAAACACGGAGTGGGCTTCATGATCGACCCAGAACACGCAAAGAATATTCTAGAAATAAAATACTACTCAGAAAGAATAATCACAACCAGAGTGCTAGAAGACGACCGAAAAACAACTCACATACAGATTTATGCGCCATATAACAACGAGGAAAAAAGACGGCGAAGAATTCTATGAGACACTAAATGAAACTGTAAACAAGACTAATAAAAGCTACAACATGTTAGTGATGGGGGATTTTAATGGAAGGCTTGGGAATTCAACAGGGAGAACAGAAATATCCTGGGACCATTTGCCGATAAGACAACTGAAATAAATGAGAATGGAAGCAGACTGCTGGAATTATGTAATCATAATGATTTTGGTTATTTGGTTATAGAAGGCCCGGTGTTACTGCAAACGAATTAAAATCCATAATTGCTCAACCGCCCGTGCCAGTGGAATCATCCGAATTACTAACTCATCTCCCAAAGAAAGAAAGGTAGCTGTAGTCCCCATCATAGCAGTCTCAGCACACGCCAAAAGACATAAGGCGAAACCGCACAGAAAGTGAACACGGCCAACTGTTCCTTGTCATACGATATCAGCATTCATCGTAAGCAATTGGAATATCGGAACATCATAATGATTTATTTATCACTAACACACTCAAGCACAGAGAGTCGCGATTATACATCTGGTACAAATGGAATGCCATAACAATGCAGAAACCAGATAGATTTTATACTAAAAAGAAAACAGAACAAGAAAAGAGTAACCGACAGCAGAGCTGTCCCTAATGTCACAGACGACACGGACCACAAGATGATTATGATTACACTCAGACAGACAAAAGCAAAAAGAATATACGAAAACAAACAAAAGCAGCAAAAAGAACAGATAATAAAAATAAAACAATTAAAATACCAAGAATCAAGGAAACCCTTAGAAGAAAAACTAACAGAGGAATTCAAGAAGCTTCCTGACGAAGGAAGCACAGTAGAAGAAGAGTGGAAACAGTTTAAGAAAATAATAACAAACATCGCAACAATAGTATGCGGAACAAAACTAAGGACAAAAGAAGGTAAAAAAAAGAGCACTTCATGGTAGAACGATGCAATCAGAGAAGAAATTAAAGAGAAGAAAAACCATAAAAAGTAGAGGGTGAAGAAGAGTCAAGAAGAATACGAAATATATGCCCTAGTTCGAAAAAAAGTTAAAATTCTGATTAAAGAAGTTAAGCAAAACACCTGGACAGAATTCGGACAAAATATGAGCAGGAACATAAGTCTTCTACAAATCTACAAAGCAGTAAAAACAAGAGCGAGAAAAGAAAGCGACGATCCAACTAAATTTATAAATGCCTTCGGGTGAAAGACGAACAGCCAAAACCAAATAACCAACATATGCAAACAGAGATGGAAAGAATATTTCGAAAACCTATTGAACATAGAGCACCAACCACCATTAACACAAAAAAAACCACGCGAGAATGCACAAACACAAAACCAAACATCATGAAAGAGTAAATCGAAGAAGTAATCAAATATACAACGAGAAATAAAGCATAGGGGATAGAAAACATACCAGTAGAAATAAAAGAAGCAGGAGGAGAAACAAGAATTACATGGCTGCACAAAATATTCAATGTAGCATGGCAGCAACAAAATGCCACAGAAACAACTAATCAAGTCAACAACTAATCATCACATCAATATGGAAAAATATAGGTGGAAAGAGAGATTGCAATCAATATTGAGGTACATCGCTTATCAGTCATGTGGTAAAGCTATACGCCAAAATTATGGGAAAAAAATGCTGAGACTAATAATAGAACTACAGTTAGGCGATTCTCAAATGTAGTTCCGAAAACAGATTATCTATTGACGCTCTAGTAAAAAAGTAAAGAGCCCCGTCACGCCAAGTGCCGTATAGGGATGATGGTGTTAGTAACCATACTTTTTATAGATAGACCTTCAGCACAATATTTTTATGGTAATGTGCGATATTACGCACGTGCTGCTTTGCTTTTCAAGAAATAAATCCGGTACCCATTTACGGCTGGGAGAACCCGGAGGCGCCTATCGCAATCGAACCCGACCTCTTGTCCTTTGTAGTCCAGTTCACTTCCTACTGAGCTATCGTGGCAGTACTGGCGCTCTATTTACTCTAAAACAGCTAGCACGCTCTATTTACTCTAAAACAGCCAGCACGCTCTATTTACTCTAAAACAGCTAGCAGAAAAGACGACAGAACATATTCAACGTGTGTACCACAGCTTTCATTGACCTGGAAAAAAGCATTCGACCGAGTAAACAGAGAACAATCATGGGAGATACTAACAACATATGTTGTAAGTCAACATCTAACCAACCTAATTAAAAGTCTCTACATCAACAGCAACTGCACAGTCAGAATAGCAGCAGGGTAGACATACCACATCGAAGTTAGATCAGGTGTAAGATATAGGTCCGTACCAACCCCTCCCCCTCCCCTTGTTCATTACATACATGGACCTCATATGCAAATTAGCCAACCTATTTGAAAGAGAGGAGATCAACGAGCTTTTATTTTCAGACAATCAGGCACTAATACATGGAAAAATAGAAGATCTATAAGAACACTTAAATAGGCTCAACAACACAGGCATACAATACAACACGAAAATCAACATCAACAAAACAGAAGTCTTGAATATAGAAAAATATAAAAAGAACATCAACATAACTATAGAAGGCAGACAACTAACACAAGTAGAGGAATTTAAATACCTTGGAAGTGACAAACAACAAATCACAAACAGCAGAAATACACTCATGATGCAACAAAGCTTGTCAAATCATTGGACAGCTTTCGCTATTATCGGCCAACAAGGAAATAACTCTTTAGGCAAAACGGGCACTCTACAATACAATCTTCATTCCAAAGTAGTACTACGAATGCCAGTCCTGGACCCTAGATGCAAGAACAATAAGTAAAATAACTACTATCGAGATGAAATGAGTTAGCCAAATGAAAGAAAACAGCCCGAGAGATAAGATCAGAAATGAAGAACTGAGAAAAAAAGCTAGGAGTAACTCCCGCCATAGGATATATAAAATAAACAACAGATACAATGGTTCGGCCACGTGACAAGGCAGAAAGATAACAAAACAACACAACTAGACTTCAATAAACTTTGCGAGAATACCAAACCCAAAGTTCGACCACCAAAAAGATGAATTGACGGAATATTAGAAACATTAGGAAACATAACAGGAGCAGAGGCGAACATAAGAGCAAAAGACAGAAAAGTATATCTCCCCTTGACGCTGAAAGGCAAATGAGGAACGAAAGAAGAACTTAAATGAAACATTCCCAGAAGAAAGTGTATAAACGGGACTTTTAATGGGCATCATGAAAAATAATGCCTTCTTTGATCATATTCTTATATGAGGAATAAGTTGAAAAAAAAAAAAAAAAAAAAAAATGAAATATTGTCCTAATCACTAATGTGCCATACCGGTTAGCATAGGCGCTCATGTACCTCCGCAATTCCCTGTCCACAATACATCGTATCAATTCTGTTGTTGTTAAAGGAAACTCTTTATACAGAGCTTCGCAGCAGGTGGCAATCTGATCATCAGAAGCATGGCCCGTCGAGCAAGTGTTTCCGCCCTTTAGCGTCTTGACGAGCGAATAGAAGAGTAAACGATCGCAAATTAAATCTCCCCTCGACGCTGGTAGGCAAATAAGGAAGGAAATAAGAAGAAGACGGTTCTTGACACGCTAAGGGAGGTGGGCCTGCCTGGGTCACGTCTCTCAAACGTTGTCCTTCTGAGTGTGTTACCTTTCCTCTTCTGCTTCTTTCCTTCCTCATCTGCCTTTCAGCGTCGAGGGGAGATATAATTTGCGGTCTTTTGCTCTTCTGTTCGCCTATGCTGCTATTATGTTTCCTAGTGCTTCCAATATTCCATCGATCCATCTTTTTCGACCCTTGGGTCTGGTGTTCTCACAAAGTTTGTAGAAGAAGGCTCGCTGTGTTGTGTTTTGATCATTCTGCCTTGTCACGTGGCCAAGCCATTTTATCTCTTGTTTCTTTATATATTCTATGGCGGGGGTTATTCCTAGCTCTTCTGTGTATTTCTCTGAGCATAAAACATTTATCCCTTACCGACCTGCTGAGTCAGTCGTAAATTAAGGGCTTAACTTAAGAAAAACACACGTTAGGGGTATAACCCGTCTGATGTTTCCCCAACGTGTTTGATCGCTAAGGTCTCACATGTGATTTTTTACGATCGAACTATAAATACCTTTCCTCGACACCAAGATATTCAGAATCTTCTCAATTTTTTGTCCGATAACTCTCTTTCCCTGTATTTTGCCAGTTCCAACCAAGAATTCTAACTTTCTTCTCTGTGTAGTATACTTCTGCCTCCCTTCCAATCCATACAGAAGAATTCATTACTTATTAATTAATGGGCATTTAATTATTCATTATTTAATGTAAACTGGTTTATAGTACACTGGTTTATAGTAGTAGTAAACCATAGACTTGATTATGATGTTGCACAATGTAAGACTAAAAGCATGTGGCTGAATGGTTAGCGCGTTCGTTGTCTAATCAGAAAGGTCCGAGTTAATTCCCAGAAGTAGGATTTTTTTTTTCTTGGACAAACAATGCTCTTGGTTTCATATAGCTTCTAAAAATGGGTACCTGAGATTTTTCTGGGAAATAAAGACTTCACTGACGATAGCCTGACTTTCTATGATAGGACTAAAAGATTATCTTCGCGTGCTCCCGTTGTGGGAACTTTAATTAAAGTCGTCATTCGATTGGGAAGAACTGAATATCTATGGGTCTGCCGTGAATGCCATGGTGTAGATTCTTTAAGTACAGGTAGCATATCTCGTTATCCTAGAGGTGTTTCTTTTAGAATATGGTGCTCGCGTATATTTTCCGCAAATAATCAATATCACATGTTGTAATATAATGGGTGATATGGTCAGAATCGAGCACGGCCGTCTAGTAAAGTAAAAGTAAAGAGCCCCCGTCACGCTAAGTGGCGTATAGGGAATATGGTGTTAGTGACCATACATTTTACAGACCTTCGGCACATGATTTTTGGGGTAATGTGTCGGTTTTACGCCCGTGCTGCTTTAATTTTCCAGAAAAAATATAGTACCCATTTAAGGCTGGGTGAACCTGGCAGCCGTCGGTTGGGATCGAACCCTACCTCTTGTCCTTTATAGCCCAGTTCACTAACCACTGAGCTATCGCGACGGCCGTCTAGCTGTAATAACATCTGCTACCATTGTTCTGTGATGATGATGATCAGAATCGAGCACGGCTGTCTAGCTGTGACGATATCTGCTACCATTGTTCTGTGATGATGATGATCAGAATCGATTACGGCTGTCTAACTGTGACGATATCTGTTCAGTGATGAAGATCGAACCCGTGCTGGTCTGAGAAAAATAAAATCGTCACAATCTGGAAGTGAATACAGACCTTCGTGGTCTGTAGATGAATAAACTAACTGTTCTACCATCTCGGCTTCTCTTTTCATTAGCAGCAACCCCGATTTTTTTTTGTAACAGGTCACAATCAATTTGGCTACGCTACTGCGTCGGTAGACAAACAATTTGTAATAAAGGTCTGTAAATAAAAAATCCATAAATTATAGATAATGTGTTTTTGAACACACAATTAACAGAAAACAACAACGTGCAGCTAAAAGCACGTTTTCTATTATCTGTTAGTTCTGTACGAGGTCGGTGCTATCGTGCAAGCCTCTCAACTCATGCAAGGGTGACCCATGCCACAAACAGATTACTGGACAGTACAGTTTTGTAATGTATATCATGCTCATCTTCTCAATATTCCTATATGGTGCAGAAACATGGACATTAGACAAGAAAACAGAACAGAAAATTGAAGCCTTTGAAATGTGGATTTATAGAAGAATAGGTAGAATTGGATGGAAACAAAAGATAACAAACGATGAAGTTTTAAAACAACTGAAAATAATAAGAGAACTACTAAATACAATTAAGACAAGACAAATGACATTTTTGGGGCATGTTAAAAGACACAACAGCCTACTAAAAGTAATATTGGAAGGAAAAATGCAAGGTAAAAGAGGCAGAGGCAGACCAAGACTAACATGGACGAGTAACATCAAAAGATGAACAAGTCAATCTATGACAGCCTGCACCATCAAAGCAAGAAACAGAGTAGAATGGAGATCCATGGTAGCCAATCTTCGTTGCGGAGAAGGCACACGATGATGATGATGATATCATGCTACCTTCACGACATTACTGTTTGTTTCTCATTTCCATATGTATTTGTATATTTTAATAATTAATGATAATAATCTATCAATAAATAGCTGCTGGCCTACGTGGCCTTTTTAGTTTTGTCAGACAGTTTATGGAGGCAATTGTGTATTTTGTTGTTGTTGAGGTTATCGTTTTTGTCGAACAGCGTCTCTCGTGGCTGATTCTGCCAATGTTTGACAAACACATTCAGCCACAGATTGAACAAGTCAGGCCCACTGATCCAAAGGGGTTTCCAACTGTTTTTTTATGAGTTGTTTCACTTTTATATTTTGCCATAGTACAGCCTCAAATCCCATTGGGAGCCGCGATAGCTCAGTGGTTAGTGAACTGGACTACAAAAGGACAAGAGGTAGGGTTCGATCTCCACCGACGGCTGCCGGGTTCACCCAGCCTTTAATTGGTACCGGATTTTTTTCTGGGAGAGTAAAGCGGCACGGGCGTAATAACGATCACATTACCCCAAAAATCATGTGCCGAAGGTCTGTAAAATGTGTGGTCACTAACACAATATTCCATATATGCCACTTGGCGTGACGGTACTTTACTTTACTTATAGCCTCAAATGATATTATTTTGTATCTCTTATGGCTAATTGAGTTCTAACTCTGGACTCACTAACGTTGTGTATCTCCTAGGGCTAACTGAGTTCTAACTCTGGACTCACTAATGTTCTGTATCTCCTATGGCTAACTGAGTTCTAACTCTGGACTCACTAATGTTCTGTATCTCCTAGGGCTAACTGAGTTCTAACTCTGGACTCACTAACGTTGTGTATCTCCTAGGGCTAACTGAGTTCTAACTCTGGACTCACTAACGTTGTGTATCTCCTAGGGCTAATTGAGTTCTAACTCTGGACTCACTAACGTTGTGTATCTCCTAGAGCTAACTGAATTCTAACTCTGGACTCACTAACGTTGTGTATCTCCTAGAGCTAACTGAATTCTAACTCTGGACTCACTAACGTTCTGTATCTCCTAGGGCTAACTGAGTTCTAACTCTGGACTCACTAACGTTGAGTATCTCCTAGGGCTAACTGAGTTCTAACTCTGGACTCACTAAAGTTGTGTATCTCCTAGGGCTAACTGAGTTCTAACTGTGGACTCACTAACGTTGTGTATCTCCTAGGGCTAACTGAGTTCTAACTGTGGACTCACTAACGTTGTGTATCTCCTAGGGCTAACTGAGTTCTAACTCTGGACTCACTAACGTTGTGTATCTCCTAGGGCTAACTGAGTTCTAACTCTGGACTCACTAACGTTGTGTATCTCCTAGGGTTAACTGAGTTCTAACTCTGGACTCACTAACGTTGTGTATCTCCTAGGGCTAACTGAGTTCTAACTGTGGACTCACTAACGTTGTGTATCTCCTAGAGCTAACTGAGTTCTAACTCTGGACTCACTAACGTTGTGTATCTCCTAGGGCTAACTGAGTTCTAACTGTGGACTCACTAACGTTGTGTATCTCCTAGGGCTAACTGAGTTCTAACTCTGGACTCACTAACGTTGTGTATCTCCTAGGGCTAACTGAGTTCTAACTCTGGACTCACTAACGTTGTGTATCTCCTAGAGCTAACTGAGTTCTAACTCTGGACTCACTAACGTTGTGTATCTCCTAGGGCTAACTGAGTTCTAACTCTGGACTCACTAACGTTGTGTATCTCCCATGGCTGAGTTCTACTTTGGCCTAACTAGCTCCCTTTTAGCTCTATATGTACCTCTCTGTCTAAACTGTCTGGCTCTCTATGCCTCCTCGGTTCCTATGTACGTTCTTCCCTCTCTCCTTTTCTGTCCCTAGTTATATACTCCAACATTTTGACTAGACTTCCTGCTTCTCTTTGTCCACTCGATGTGATAGACTTCAGAACCAAGACCTGGAAATTCCAAGAGTTCAGGTTGACATCTGTCACTTTCTGAGTTGGAAAACCCCGTCTTTTTTTGTATTCAGGAAACTGTTATCCGTGTCCTCTTCTCCTCGGAAGTGCCTGCTTCGTATTTGTGGTTAGACTTGTACCTTCTTGCTAACTATTCTTTTTTTCAGAAAAACAATATCTAATACTACTTTGTTATCCTCTGAACTCTAAGGTCATTATTTTTTGACTACCTGCTACTGTGTGACTCGCCTTTAGTTTTTGAGTGAACATTCCTTAAAAAAACAGCTAAGGTCATTATGTTTGGACTACCTGCTACTGTGTGACTCGCCTTTAGTTTTTGAGTCAACATTCCTTAAAAAAACAGCTAAGGTCATTATTTTTGGACTACCTGCTACTGTGTGACTCGCCTTTAGTTTTTGAGTGAACATTCCTTAGAAACAGCTAAGGTCATTATTTTTGGACTACCTGCTACTGTGTGACTCGCCTTTAGTTTTTGAGTCAACATTCCTTAGAAACAGCTAAGGTCATTATTTTTGGACTACCTGCTACTGTGTGACTCGCCTTTAGCTTTTGAGTCAACATTCCTTAGAAACAGCTAAGGTCATTATTTTTGGACTACCTGCTACTGTGTGACTCGCCTTTAGTTTTTGAGTCAACATTCCTTAGAAACAGCTAAGGTCATTATTTTTGGACTACCTGCTACTGTGTGACTCGCCTTTAGTTTTTGAGTCAACATTCCTTAGAAACAGCTAAGGTCATTATTTTTGGACTATCTGCTACTGTGTGACTCGCCTTTAGTTTTTGAGTCAACATTCCTTAGAAACAGCTAAGGTCATTTGCAGTTGTAACGAGTTCTACACTAAACTATTTCTAAATTTTATCCTGGAGTCAACATTGGGTCAGTCACGGCGGTTTATATCTTACTTGCTCCTTTAGTTGTCGCTATGTTAAATTTGTCTGGTCGTTATTTTGTCCTATGTCCTCGCTTAATTATGATCTAAATATGTATGTATCTCCATTCACGGTTACATGTGCACACGGCTGCCAGGGATAAACGTATTAACACGCAAAATACAGTTCCTAGTCCCTAGGTACTACCCCAGAGGTGAAAGGTGGCGAACGGATAAAAAAGCAAAAAATAAATAATAATGATAAAAATCCCTTCTTTATTCATCCCTAGAAAGATGTTCGTGTTTTTATTTTTATTTTCTCCTCTTTCTATAAGTGTTTTGTGGATGTTCTGACTTGAAATAGTGATTAATGGCTGGCGTGATCAATATTCTATTATATCGCTCAAAGCTTTTCCAGGCATCTCTCAGGCTTACATATCCATGTTTAACTGTAAATACTTACCACAGTAAAAGTCAAGTAAAACAAAGAGCCCATTCACATCAAGCGACGTAGAGGGAATACGTTGTTAGTCACCATAATTCTTGTAGACCTTCGGCTCATGATATTTGGGGCAATGTTGTCGGTATTACGTCCGTGTCGCTTTACTCTCCCAGAAAGAAATCCGGTACCCATTTAAGGCTGGGTGAACCCGGAAGTCGTCGAGCAGGATCAAACCCGACCTCATTTCCTTTGTAGTCAAGTTCACTAACCACTGAGCTATCGTGGCTCCCATACTTACCACAGTGCCACGAACAAAATTGTCACATTTAGCAAACAATAATAATAAACAAAACAAAAAAAACTGTGCTAACGAGATCTATGTACACCATTTTTTCCCTTTGGATTAATTACAATTCTGAAAATGGTCACGTTAGCCTGTGTTAAAATATGTAAATGTAGGTCTACAATTTGACGCCAAAAATCCTTTAAAGAAAACCCTGAATACAAATATGGTATGATAAATACATAATCACTCGTGTAATTGATATCACATTTAACATTAAAAATTCAGGTTTTTATATAATAATAATAAATAATATTGTTGTGTCTACTTTTTATTTCTTTTATTAGTTGAGAGAATCAACATCTATAATCCCCAGACAGACTAATGAGTGCGCAGTAAACTTTCAACATATAGCGCTGGTTGACATAAGGATTGTAACCAAGGCTGTGGACTGTCTTTGTAAAACTATCGGTTTCTTTATTCTTATGTTCTGTCCGTTTCCATTTTCTGCATACATTACCTTTACCATATCATTAACTACGAATTAAAACATAAAGAGAGGAAGGAAGGATGGATGGATGGAAGGAAGGAAGAACATTGCAATTTTGTCACGTAAAAAGTACAAACATTGGAGAACAATCGATGCATAGGTCAGGAATGGGGAAAAGGGGGGGGGGGTTACTTCTGTTAAACTAAAACAAAAAATATTTCTATATATGGAGAATCGTTGCAGTGATCAGTAGTTGGGATCAGTAGTCTTATCCAGTGAGGAAAAAATGTTGAGTTAGAACTTGTTAGATCGCTTCTAGTTTCATCAAATACTTGAAAATGGGTACCATATATTTGCAGCTGATTCAAAACATCGCTGTTTATCTTCTTTTCCTTCCAGCCAATCCCCCCCCCCCCAGCATTTTTAAAACAAATCCAACCCATATTTCAATTGTTTCATTTTTTTCTATTCGGTTTTCTTATTTAGTGGCCATATTTGTTGCACTATACATGAACGGTGAGTAGATATAACAAGAAGACACTCTGATGAAAAGAGTGCAAGTTAAAAAGACTTCTGTCAAATGTTCTACTGAAATCCTCCTGAAAGATGAGAACACTCGTTAAGAGCACGTGTAGAAATCATCTTTTGGGAGTTATTATGTGTTATTGAGTTATTTGCGGGTCATCATCATTGTACTCCGAACATGTCCGTCGTTGCTCAGATCCCCTCCTCAGCAAGTCTCGCAGTTCCAGCGACTGACGACTCCAGTTCTGTGTTGGTTGATACGTCTTCTTACATGCCCACTAAGTTTCCCGTTTCTGGCTGTGCCCATCTTAACCCTCATCTCTTTCATCCAAAAGAGTGACGTGGACTCATGGTTGTCGAAGTCCTGTGTCAGTCCAACTTCCCAGAGGGCATTGATGATGTCCGCCCGATCCATTAGTTGACCGTCCTCAACAATAGCGCAGCTAGACAACCTGTCCGCTTTTTCATTTCACCGTACTCCCGCATGTCCTAGAACGTAGACAAAGGTGATCTTACGTATTTTTAACTTCTGCAATGACTCTACCCATACGTACAGAGCCCGCCTCCACTTTTCTTATCATGCTCATCGAATCACTCAGTATACAGTTATTTTAAGATTGAGGAGTCATCATTTAAGTAAAGCCGTCCGTCCTTCATATTTGAAATTATCTCACACAGCTGGTTACACAGAACGTGGATCAATCAGTCTCAATGACGGACTCGTCAAGAACGCTACAGAAGATTGACACAACAGTCTCTGGGGTAGGAGTTCATGCAGCTCTTGTAGGCTGTGAATAGTGTGGATTAACCTGGTTTATATGTCCATGAAATACTGGCGTGTTCGACAATGAAATAGCAGAGATGTTCGTTGGAAGCTCTGGCGCTGAGCGATTTCTAATACTGGGCAAAAAACATCGTCAAGTTTGTTCTTTGTGAGAAGAGGAAATGGATGAATTAGGCAATGATGGACTGAGAGATGATGATTTTAATGGATGAAAAAGTGGTCTTCTTAATCCTGATTACTTAATGGGAAAGATAGATGTATCTATCTATCTATCTTTCGTTCGCCTGAAGCATTGTCTATATCTGCAATGTCGTTTCCTGTATAAATGTTACTGTCTTTTGTAATTCTTGCAGTGGCCCATATAGTTTTGTCTGTAGTGTTGTATCTATGGGCCAATGGATTTTCCTCAGTCTACTATATTCAGTGCAGTCTTGAAGTATGTGTTCAGCAGTCTGGGGCGCCTGTCCACATGTACAAGTAGTTGAGGTGCCGATCTTGAATTTTGTATACATGTGACTATGGAGTCGATTGTGTCCTGTTCTGAGACGTATAATGATAACTTGTTCATATCTATTCATATTATAAAAGGCATCCTGATTTGGGGCTTGTGGTCCTCTGATTGATTTGATTATCTGTTTCTTATGATGGTATGTAACAGGTGTATCTAGTTGTGTGCCTGTTGAACCTTCCTTTGCCAACTGATCTGCTTTCTCATTTCCTGGTATTCCACAGTGAGATGGGATCCACTGCAGGGCAACCCTGTGGTGCTTGCAGAGTTCAGTCAATAAGGTCTGCAAATGTGGTAATTTTCTGGATTGTAGTGCCTGGAGTACTGATCTTGCATCTGTCAAAAACACTACAGGCTGTGGGCTAAGATTAATGTTCAGCAGTTTTTCTATTGCTAACTTTATTGCTTGTATTTCTGCATCATAATTGTGACAATATTTCCCTGTTGCTATTTTATTCATATCCCTAGTGTTATTTGGGTATTCTATATATGCACCTGCTCCTCCATTTTTTACTGCATTCTGTGCTGATCCATCTGTATACACACGAATCCATAGGTCTTGTGGGTATTCTTCATCCAGGAAACTGAGAGTTATTGTTTTTCGCTGTAGACTATTCTGTTCCTCTTTATCAACTATTCCTTTCACTTCTGTCCGTATTTGAACTGATAATCCTGATTCCTCTGTCCAGGGAGTCTGTTCTGGTATGGGCAGTAGGGGGTTAACAGCTCTTGGCATGTCTGGTGTTTGTCTACTAATACGCTTGGCTTGGTGGATAAAACTGCTTCTCTTAAGTCGTCCCAATGCAAGATTTTGGAATCGGTCCTTCATTGGATGTCTCGGCATGCAAGCAAATTTTTCTGCCTGTATCAGCACCTTTGTGTCCCTCCGTTCTCTCAGTGCTGGTATCCTCCACAATTTCTCCATCTCTAATATTGGTGTTGATTTCATTGCTCCTGTGATGACCCTAAGTGCCTGGTTTTGTACTTTATCCAGTTCTTGAAGTGTGGTGTTTGATGCTGAACACCATGCAGATGATCCATATTCTAAATGTGGGCGTATACTCTGTTGGTAAACTTTACGGAGTATTTTCCCACTCGCACCCCACGTAGTTCCACACAGCTTTCTTAGAATAGCCAATTTTCTCCTTGCTTTTTGGGTTGCCTTATTTATCTGCTGTTTCCAAGATAGTTTGTTATCAAATGTAACTCCGAGATACGTAGCCTGTATGTCTTCTTTCACAGGCTCATTGTTTATATAGATGGCTCCTGCTTTTTGTTTTGGGGAAAGAGTGAAAAGTGTAGTACTGCATTTGTCTGTATTGATGCTGATACACCATCTATTTGTCCATGAATTCAGTGCATTCATAGCTCTTTGTAACAATTTGGAGGCCACTGTTGCATACTCCTCTGTGCACCACATTACCAAGTCATCTGCATACATTGCCACTTTGATACCATGTGGTAGTTCAGTAACTAGGTCATTGATGTAGATCAGAAAAAGTGTTGGAGATAGTACCCCTCCTTGTGGAACGCCCTGGCGCAGTAAGACCTTCTTACTCTTAAGACCATCCAGTTGCACTCTGGCTCTCCTGTTATGCAGGTATGCTTTGACCCATTTGTACATCCTGCCATTTACTCCATAATTTCTCAGTTTCTTCAAAAGCCCTTCCTTCCATACCTTATCAAATGCTTTCTTTAGGTCTATCCATGCTGCTAGTACCAGTTTCTTTTCTTGAAACGCATCCTCAATTTCCTGGGAAAGATAGGTTGCCTGATCTTCGGTAGAGTAACACTGTCTAAAGCCTGCTTGTTGTGGGACAAGGAGATTTTCACTTTCCAGGTACCACTGCAGTCTGAGATTGATTATACGTTCCATTGTTTTGCACAAACAGCTTGTAAGGCTGATTGGTCTATAGCTGGATGTCATTGAACCATCTTTTCCTGGCTTTAGTAATGGTATCATAATTGCTTCTCTCCATGCCTGTGGCACTTTACCTGTGATCCAGCAAATGTTGTAGATCTGCAGTAGTTTTGCTTTAGCTGCAGTTCCCAAGTTCTTAATCATTTCATTAGACACTCCATCATTACCTGGTGACTTTTTCATTTTTAATTTGGATATTGCCAGCTCTAGCTCTCTTTGTGTAATGGGTATTTCCATGACTTCATGTGCAGTCTCTTCTTGTCTTGCATTTTGTTGTTTTAGACGGGTCTCTTGACGTTTCTCTAGGCTAATTTCAATATTGTTGTCATTTGCAAAGGAGTCTGCAAAGTGATTTGCTGCATGTTTACCTGTTAGAATGTTTCCATCCTTCTTCAGTGTAATTTTTGTGTTCCTTTCTGTACCCTCATCATTCAGCTGTTTTACAAGCTTCCACACTTTTCTTGTGTCTCGTTCTAGATTCAAGTACTCTGTTTTCTCTTTCCAACTTCTCCGTCTGGCTTGCAGTTTAGCCCATTGAAATTTGGCTTTAGCATGCTGATAGTTATTGTGGTGTTCCTGGCAGGGGTTATTTTCTGCTTGTTTTCGAGATGTTTCCATGTCATTGTGCAGTTGCTCTAGTTCACTATTCCAGTATGGTTTGTAGTGTTTCCGTGCCCCTCTGGGTATTGTTTCACTGGCAGCTTGTATTATTAGTCTACTGAATTCATCAACTATCTTGTTGATGTCTCTGTCTGTATTTAGATCTTTAGTCAGTACACTGGTGTAATGTTGATACATTTTCCAGTCTGCCTTTTTGTAATTCCATCTGGAGAGAGTGCTGCTCTCCCTGACGGCCTCATTTTGCACCACTAAAAAGACAGGTCGGTGGTCGCTGCCTCCAAGTTGTTTCCCAACAATACGTGTGATATTCCAATCCAGGTCTGGTGAATGGAAAGCAAGGTCTGGTGTAGATGTGGTATGCCATGATATGGAATAGAATGTTGGTGGATCTGTTGCCTGGTTTAATAGTATAAGCCCATTGTCATCCTGCCAATTTTCAAGTTCTTCACCTCTCTTGTCCATATCTTCATAGCCCCAGCTCTGTGAATGGCTGTTAAAGTCTCCACATACAATTATTCTTTCTTTTAATGTAATTGTGTCTAGTGCTAGTGGGCGGTCACTCGGACAGTAGTAGTTTAGTAGATGGAAGTCTGTATTTCCTGTCCTGAGGTGCAGTATTTGATATTCCGCCCCATCCATATACACTTCAATCTGACATGCATTAATGTTGTTCCTTACAAGAGTCAGTATTCCGCCCTTTTGTCTGTTTTTCCTGTCAGATCGGTAGCACTGGTATCCCCTAATCTTCAAGGCTATGTCGTTGTTTAGATGGGTTTCCTGCAAACAGCATATGCTTACTTGTTCTTCATGCAGGATATTTTCTAATTCTATCTTTTTACTGTACCCATCTCTTTTGCTGTTGATGCCTTCAGCATTCCAGTGCATTATTTTGAGTGGTCTTATTTTGGGTTGGCCAGTAACTCTATTCTCTCGCCCCCTGACTCCACAGAGCGATTGAGAAGGACGTCCAGTAATATAGGTTGGGCCCTTTCGAGGCTGAGGGCCCGGCGCTGCACCTGCCTGAGTGTCCATCACAGGGCGAGTGCCATATCGATTTGCAGTTATAGGCATGCTTCCCATTGGCGTGAGTGCGTGGCATCCTGATTTTTGTAGTGCGCCTTTTGGCTGGTTGCCTCCGACTTCAGCACTTAAAATTGCTAGAGCAGACTGTGGTCTTGCACGGGTGTAGGAAGGCCTGGCCAGTCTTGGTTTTCAGTCCCTGGTGACTGTTAAGCCCCATCCCCACGACAAGGAGCTGGCCTTGATGGGGATAGATGTATCTATAATCAACGCCTTACATGAACAATCAGTCTGAATACGCTTCGAAAAATGTTGGGAAACGCTATGGAGCGGATATGTGACGTCCAGATTACAACAAAGCAAGATTCCATCAATAAAATATAATAGAAATAGCCACACTACTGTTGATGTTGGTGTAATGTATCTTGTAAAGAGACTAACAAAAATGCCTTCATTGTTAATCTTCAGTAACTCTATCATCGGGAAAGCTTTTCCACGACCAAAAACTACGGTCGAGATGGTTTCGTTCGTTTCGTGTAATACACATCATTCAAGACATTTAAATTGTCACATATAAACCCTGGTGTCGTGTAATACACATCATTCAAGGCATTTAAATTGTCACATATAAACCCTGGTGTCGTGTAATACACATCATTCAAGACATTTAAATTGTCACATATAACCCCTGGTGTTGTGTAATACACATCATTCAAGACATTTAAATTGTCACATATAACCCCTGGTGTCGTGTAATACACATCATTCAAGACATTTAATTGTCACATATAACCCCTGGTGTCGTGTAATACACATCATTCAAGACATTTAAACAGTCACATATAATCCCTGGTGTCGTGTAATACACATCATTCAAGACATTTAAATTGTCACATATAACACCTGGTGTCGTGTAATACACATCTTTCAAGACATTTAAATTGTCACATATAACCCTTGGTGTCGTGTAATACACATCTTTCAAGACATTTAAACAGTCACATATAACCCCTGGTGTCGTGTAATACACATCATTCAAGACATTTAAACAGTCACATATAACCCCTGGTGTCGTGTAATACACATCATTCAAGACATTTAAATTGTCACATTTAACCCCTGGTGTCGTGTAATACACATCTTTCAAGACATTTAAATTGTCACATATAACCCCTGGTGTCGTGTAATACACATCATTCAAGACATTTAAATTGTCACATATAACCCCTGGTGTCGTGTAATACACATCTTTCAAGACATTTAAACAGTCACATATAACCATTGGTGTCGTGTAATACACATCATTCAAGACATTTAAACAGTCACATATAACCCCTGGTGTCGTGTAATACACATCATTCAAGACATTTAAATTGTCACATATAACCACTGGTGTCGTGTAATACACATCATTCAAGACATTTAAATTGTCACATATAACCCCTGGTGTCGTGTAATACACATCTTTCAAGACATTTAAATTGTCACATATAACCCCTGGTGTCGTGTAATACACATCATTCAAGACATTTAAACAGTCACATATAACCCTTGGTGTCGTGTAATACACATCATTCAAGACATTTAAACAGTCACATATAACCCCTGGTGTCGTGTAATACACATCTTTCAAGACATTTAAACAGTCGCATATATTATCCCTGGTGTCGTGTAATACACATCTTTCAAGACATTTAAACAGTCGCATATGACCCCTGGTGTCGTGTAATACACATCTTTCAAGACATTTAAACAGTCGCATATGACCCCTGGTGTCGTGTAATACACATCTTTCAAGACATTTAAACAGTCGCATATATTATCCCTGGTGTCGTGTAATACACATCATTCAAGACATTTAAACAGTCACATATAACCCTTGGTGTCGTGTAATACACATCATTCAAGACATTTAAACAGTCACATATAACCCCTGGTGTCGTGTAATACACATCTTTCAAGACATTCAAACAGTCGCATATATTATCCCTGGTGTCGTGTAATACACATCTTTCAAGACATTTAAACAGTCGCATATGACCCCTGGTGTCGTGTAATACACATCTTTCAAGACATTTAAACAGTCACATATAACCCCTGGTGTCGTGTAATATACATCTTTCAAGACATTTAAACAGTCGCATATAACCCCTGGTGTCGTGTAATATACATCTTTCAAGACATTTAAACAGTCATATATAACCCCTGGTGTCGTGTAATACACATCTTTCAAGACATTTAAACAGTCATATATAACCCCTGGTGTCGTGTAATACACATCTTTCAAGACATTTAAACAGTCATATATAACCCCTGGTGTTGTGTAATACACATCTTTCAAGACATTTAAACAGTCATATATAACCCCTGGTGTCGTGTAATACACATCTTTCAAGACATTTAAACAGTCATATATAACCCCTGGTGTCGTGTAATACACATCTTTCAAGACATTTAAACAGTCACATATAACCCCTTGTGTCGTGTAATACACATCTTTCAAGACATTTAAACAGTCACATATAACCCCTGGTGTCGTGTAATACACATCTTTCAAGACATTTAAACAGTCACATATAACCCCTGGTGTCGTGTAATACACATCTTTCAAGACATTTAAACAGTCACATATAACCCCTGGTGTCGTGTAATACACATCTTTCAAGACATTTAAACAGTTATATATAACCCCTGGTGTTGTGTAATACACATCTTCCAAGGCCCTTGAACAGTCACATATAACCCCTGCACTGGTGACTGAACCCCTTTATTGGTACCTTCGATACACTGGTAAATTAATGATGGATATTATGATGTTAGATTTTTGAAGACATTAACAATCTGAACACTTACTTTCTTGAAAGAAAAAAAAAACAAACACATTTCTTGGATTCATTATAGTTTTATTATCGTTGTCGATCCTCACTCATCAGAACACTGAGTCGAGAGGCAACAACAGCAACCATCAACTCCCTCGCCGAAATTGAGCAACTCGCCAAAACAGGAATGTGTAGTGAGTTTCAATGCAGACTCTGTGCAAAGTCTGATACTTGATAATACAAATCATCGGACACAAGAGCCTACAATTTCTGCCATATGTGTCGTCTTTGGCTCACAAGGACAACAGATAGAGAGGCCCTCAATCAAGATTCTATGAGTAACAAGAAATCACAATGATCACGTATCTGTTCACATAATTAAAGGAATATATCTTTCTGACATTCTAGTGACGATGCCGCATCTGGTGGGAACTCCTATCATCGGAGTTTCAAAAATGTATTAGATGTTAAAATTGGATGCTAAATAGTTGGATGCTAAATAGTTGGATGTTAGATGTTAAATAGTTGGATGTTAGATGTTAAATACTTGGATGCTAAATAGTTGGATGCTAAATAGTTGGATGCTAAATAGTTGGATGTTAAATAGTTGGATGTTAAATAGTTGGATGTTAAATAGTTGGATGTTAGATGTTAAATACTTGGATGCTAAATAGTTGGATGCTAAATAGTTGGAAGCTAAATAGTTGGATGTTAAATAGTTGGATGTTAGATGTTAAATAGTTGGATGTTAAATAGTTGGATGTTAGATGTTAAATAGTTGTATGTTAAATAGTTGGATGTTAGATGTTAAATAGTTGGATGCTAAATAGTTGGATGTTAAATAGTTGGATGTTAAATAGTTGGATGTTAGATGTTAAATAGTTGGATGTTAGATGTTAAATAGTTGGATGTTAGATGTTAAATAGTTGGATGCTAAATAGTTGGATGTTAAATAGTTGGATGTTAAATAGTTGGATGTTAAATAGTTGGATTTTAAATAGTTGAATGTTACACGTTAAATAGTTGGATGTTGAGTAGTTGGACGTTAAATAGTTGGATGTTAAATAGTTGGATGTTAGATGTTAAATAGTAGGATGTTAAATAGTTGGATGTTAAATAGTTGAATGTTAGATGCTAAATAGTTGGATGTTAAATAGTTGGATGCTATATAGTTGGATGTTAGATGTTAAATAGTTGGGTGTTAGATGTTAAATAGTTGGATGCTAAATAGTTGGATGTTAAGTGGTTGTATGTTAGATGTTAAACGGTTGTATGTTAAATAGTTGGGTGTTAGATGTTTGTATGCGGGATGTTAAATAGTTGGATGTTATATGTTAAATTGTTATTGTTGGATGTTAGATGTCAAATTGTTGGATGTTATATGTTAAATATATGGATGTTAGATGTTAGGTGTTAAATTGTTGGATGTTAGATGTTAAATATATGGGTGTTAGATGTTAGGTGTTAAATTGTATGATGTTAGATGTTAAATAGTTGGATGTTAGATGTTAAATAGTTGGATGTTAGGTGTTAAATTGGTGGATGTTAGATGTTAAATTGTTGGATGTTATATGTTCAATTGTTGGACGTTAGATGTTAAATAGTTGGACGTTAGATGTTAAATAGTTGGACGTTAGATGTTAAATAGTTGGATGTTTGATGTGGAATTGTTGTATGTTAAATGTTAAATAGTTGGATGTTTGATGTTAGCCGTTCCTGTTATGATAGAACCAACTGCCATTGGTGACATCAACCAAATGTACTAATGCCATCTTCATCTTTTTTTTCTATCAATCTCTATGATCTTCTTCTTTCTTTGTCACTCTTCACTTCCTCTCGTAACGCTTCGGGTGCTAGGTGAGATATAAAATTGTAGTTCTTGCACTTTTGGCTGGTTCACTTATTGTTAATTGATGAATGTTTCCATGATGTTCTCAATCCATCTTACTTTGCACCTGCCTCTTGTTCTTCTCCCTTCTCTTTTAAACTATGCATTGTGTGGTAAAAAACTGCACGGCATTCTTTATAGATTAAACCATTTTATTTGTTGTTTTTGTACGAAGTTTAGCATTTATTCAATGTCCACTATATCTTTTACCATCATTTTTTTAAATTGTGTCTTTTCTGGTCACTCAAAGCAGACATCTTATCTCCGTGGTGACAAACATTATCTTCTGTTTAGTCGTGAACTACCATGTTTGGCATAAAAGTTGTGACAATACACAATCTTGTGTTACTCCAGATGTCACGGCATATAGTTTAGATGTTTCTTTGTTTGTTCTTATTATACTTCAACAGTATTGAAATAATGTCTTGCGATATATATTAAAGTGGTCATTCGCTCCAGACTGAGCCAATCTTCGTCACCATAAATCTCCATTCTCCAAATCAAAGGCTTTCTCTTGGTCGACAAATGCTACGAACATATTCTTTTTATATTATATGTTAAAGGTCAAGGTCAAGGTAACGTATGAGACTTGAATCGACGTCTTAGCACGCGAGTTTCCACCCATATGTGCTCGGCCGCCTATCCAGAAATGTTCGGAGACTTCTGGATAGTGTCGCTTTAAACATCGAGACACACGATGCGAGGCGGCATTCCTCACCTTCAGAGAGTACTACCTTGGTAGCCATTTTTGCCAGCGGCTGGGTCGACCGCGGGGGTATTTTTGTTCTCCAACCACGTGTACAATACACGCTGCTTCCAATGGGAATCAAGTACTGGTTGTCTGAACGTTGGTAGCGTAGTCGAGTAGTTTTCCTAACTAGGCTACCGAGGCCCCATATTCTATGTTGTTCTCTACTAGTTGTCAGAGTGTAGAAATTGCATCTCTCCAGCTTTCATTTTTTTTGTAAACCTCATCTGTTCTTCCGCCAACTGGGGTTCTATAATAGGTCTTAGTCTAATTTCTATAATCTTGGCATACATATTGCCTACATGGGTTTGCAGATAAATCTCTGTGGTCTGTGCACTTTCTTATGTTTCCTTTATTCTTCGAAATTGGAATTATTGCCAGCTTGTAATCAGTAGGTTTTTGTTGTTGTACCCATACTGCGATGAAAATGCGATGCCTCTGCTAAGCTCTCCTGCTGATTGGATTATTGATGTTTGTAATCTAAGATCTCCGTCAGTGATAATCATCAGTCTGGACTGGCGCAGCTGCCCTGCTCAACAACTCCGATGTCAAATTTGGTAAAACACAGCACATTGTGTCCAGTAGACACTAAACTAAGCTAAGAAGCTCTTTGATATATATATATATATATATATATATATATATATATATATATATATATATATATACATATATATATCTTTACACTCTCCACCGCATTCATAAGTGGCAGTCTTGCAAGCGGGCATATTTTAAAAATATTTTTCTTAACCCAATTTTTATATTTGTGCACACAGAATTGATTTTTTCCTTGGCTTTGACCCCTGACCCTCAATGCAATTCTCTCGCTGCACACCAGTTTAACCTCAGTTCAGTACGTTTATTTTAAGTTCGTTTATAAGATTATATTTGATATACATTTCTATACCTATTGATCTTCAAGCCTTGCCAACGATCATTACTGCAATGATATCCAGCTCAAAACGTTGTTATTGTTTGAGATTAAACGATAACTTCTCATGTTGTTTATTAAAACATCTTTTCTGCACATAAAATGTTTTTATTGTGCATTCATTTAGAAAAAACGGCACATGTAGACATATTAGCCAAAGCGGTGTCGAGACAAAAAACTGTTGTATTATGCTCGTTCTGAATGTTATGTTAGATATCAGAGAACAATCACACACATACAGAGAGAGAGAGAGGGAGAGAGAAAGAAAGAAAAAGGGTACATACTCTACATTGTAGTTTTCAAATGTGTCTTCGCTCGAAATCTTCCTTTTAATTTCAGATAATATTTTTTTTCTGGAGTACATCATGTATTTTAAAAAAAAACTTAGAGACTGGAAAATTGCAAATAGCACAAATTATCAAACCTAAAAAAAAGTATCGAATAGCGATGTCGTAGTAGCGAAGTGGTTAATGTGTTAGGAGGAAATGTGAATGGAAGGAAGGAAAGAGAGTAGGGAATGGTATGGAGAGAGTTGAGAAACACAGTACGTATGAGGAAGTGACATTCCCGAGAATTCTGAGTAGAACTGTTATTTGGGTGAGAAAGGGGAATCTCGTGATTGTGGAGATAAGTAACAAACACGGGGAAGTGAGTGAAATAGAGGGGATGACGTTAAGAGAATTCATTGGATGGGAAATTAAGGAAGTGGTTGTTGATTGGTTTGGGGTGTGGAACTTAAGCGCCTGCAGAGGGTTAGAAATAATCTCTAAGAGGAATTTACATGTAGCTAAGGAATAGAAGAGGCTACGCAGCTAGGCGTGTGGCCTTATAGCCGCATATGAACCCAAGCTCATTGTCAGTTAGTAATGATTAGTTAGGAACAGCTCCAGAAGAGATTTACTCTTAAGCTAAGGAGTAAAAGTCACCACGACGCGTGCAGCCTTATAGATGCACATGAGTCAAAGCTCCTTTTTTTTGTTAGATTGAGCAACGGCTCATTGTAGTTAAGAGTGATTTTAGTGAAGGACAATAGAGTTGATGATATTGATTTCCAGAGTTAGTCGAGATTTCATAATTCCTTAGTATTTACAGTAAATAACTGAACGGTGATGTTAGACTGCTGGATTGTAATATTGGAGATATTATTATTGTGTGAACTTTGCCAATAAATTTGTGATGTTCATTTTCATGAGAGATTTCCGTGTGCAGTGATTTTCAAGTGGGCAGTGGTACTGTAGTCCAGCTTAACGATTAAACTAAACCAATGCGATGTACGGTTATTGACAGTCTTACCAACGAATGAGTCGAGTCACTGAAGGAAGAGTGAGCAACTAAGACAAATAATTATAGTGAGCAACTAAGACAAGTAATTATAGTGAGCAACTAAGACAAGTAATTATAGTGAGCAACTAAGACAAGTAATTATAGTGAGCAACTAAGACAAGTAATTATAGTGAGCAACTAAGACAAGTAATTATAGTGAGCAACTAAGACAAGTAATTATAGTGAGCAACTAAGACAAGTAATTATAGTGAGAAACTAAGACAAGTAATTATAGTGAGAAACTAAGACAAGTAATTATAGTGAGAAACTAAGACAAGTAATTATAGTGAGAAACTAAGACAAATAATTATAGTGAGCAACTACGACAAGTAATTATAGTGAGAAACTAAGACAAGTAAATATAGTGAGCAACTAAGACAAGTAATTATAGTGAGCAACTAAGACAAGTAATTATAGTGAGCAACTAAGACAAGTAATTATAGTGAGCAACTAAGACAAGTAATTATAGTGAGCAACTACGACAAGTAATTATAGTGAGAAACTAAGACAAGTAATTATAGTGAGCAACTAAGACAAGTAATTATAGTGAGCAACTAAGACAAGTAATTATAGTGAGCAACTAAGACAAGTAATTATAGTGAGCAACTAAGACAAGTAACTATAGTGAGCAACTAAGACAAGTAATTATAGTGAGCAACTAAGACAAGTAACTATAGTGTGCAACTAAGACAAGTAACTATAGTGAGCAACTAAGATTAGTAATTATAGTGAGCAACTAAGACAAGTAACTATAGTGAGCAACTAAGACAAGTAACTATAGTGAGCAACTAAGACAAGTAATTATAGTGAGCAACTAAGACAAGTAATTATAGTGAGCAACTAAGACAAGTAATTATAGTGAGCAACTAAGACAAGTAACTATAGTGAGCAACTAAGACAAGTAATTATAGTGAGCAACTAAGACAAGTAACTATAGTGAGCAACTAAGACAAGTAATTATAGTGAGCAACTAAGACAAGTAACTATAGTGAGCAACTAAGACAAGTAACTATAGTGAGCAACTAAGACAAGTAACTATAGTGAGCAACTAAGACAAGTAATTATAGTGAGCAACTAAGACAAGTAACTATAGTGAGCAACTAAGACAAGTAACTGTAGTGAGCAACTAAGACAAGTAATTATAGTGAGCAACTAAGACAAGTAATTATAGTGAGCACCTAAGACAAGTAACTATAGTGAGCAACTAAGACAAGTAACTATAGTGAGCAACTAAGACAAGTAATTATAGTGAGCAACTAAGACAAGTAATTATAGTGAGCAGCTAAGACAAGTAACTATAGTGAGCAACTAAGACAAGTAATTATAGTGAGCAACTAAGACAAGTAATTATAGTGAGCAACTAAGACAAGTAACTATAGTGAGCAACTAAGACAAGTAATTATAGTGAGCAACTAAGACAAGTAATTATAGTGAGCAACTAAGACAAGTAATTATAGTGAGCAACTAAGACAAGTAATTATAGTGAGCAACTAAGACAAGTAACTATAGTGAGCAACTAAGACAAGTAACTATAGTGAGCAACTAAGACAAGTAACTATAGTGAGCAACTAAGACAAGTAATTATCAAGTTTCACCAAGAACAAGTACATACGCTGTGGCGATAGACGCAGCTGGGGTTGTTGCGGGTGGGAAAGCCAGAGGTTCACGACACGCCAGTTTAAAGCTTCCAGTTATAAAGGTAACTAGACCCTAGCTAAAGGTCTCTACAAGGTAAAAGAGGCAGAGGCAGACCATAACTAACATGGACGAGTAACATCAAAAGATGGACAAACCAGCCTATGACAGACAACCTGCACCATCAAAGCAAGAGACAAAGCAGAATGGCGCTCCATGGTAGCCAACCTTCGTTGCGGAGATGGCACTCGATGATGATGATGATGATGATGATGATGATGAGTTATAAAGGCCGTTTACGTTACATTCCACAATCCCGTATGATAACACGTTTACATATGTAAGTTTGACGTGTACAACCAAGTTTACAGTCAAAATTGACGTTTCCAACCGTTTACAAGTGATCTTGTTTTACTAAGGATATAAAATTGAGGGGTTAAGGCAAAGAAATGCAAATGAATGCATAAAAATGCGAAGCTGCAGTAAAGCTGAATATGAGGAAAAATAAAAAAA
This sequence comes from Megaustenia siamemsis, assembly GCA_032433765.1. NCBI lineage: Eukaryota > Metazoa > Mollusca > Gastropoda > Stylommatophora > Ariophantidae > Megaustenia > Megaustenia siamemsis. The sequence continues at coordinate 29,179,189 of JAVIAB010000106.1, forward strand.
TTTAAAAAAATGGTATGTTAGAAGCTTTACGTGATAAGTGGACGACACAGACTAAACGACGTTTCGGCCCAATAGGCCTTCAACAGGAACAAACAAGAAAAACACACACACAAAACTAATAACGAAACATTCAAAACAAAAATATTAGAAATATGTTAAAGAAAATACAAATGTCTATCCTGTGTGTATTCACGACAGCCACACTTTTGTTACCATTTCCTTTTCATACACACAGGATAGACATTTTTATTTTCTTTAACATATTTCGAATATTTTTGTTTTGAATATTTCGTTATTAGTTTTGTGTGTGTTTTTTTTTCTTGTTTGTTCCTGTTGAAGGCCTATTGGGCCGAAATGTCGTTTAGTCTGTGTCGATATAAAATCGACTTTGATCTCTATCAACCACTTCAAGGTTTGTCGTAGTATTATCACGTCACTCAAAACGTGATACAGGTGCTTTAAGCCGTAGGGTCACGCCAATCAATACTTGCTGTTAATGTTATCACATTGTTTGGGCTCACTATTGTCTCTCGATTGTACTGGTAGTAACTTCTATCTGGTCGCTATTCTGGGCCGTTCTTGTAATTTTTCGCGTCGTCATTACTTAAAGTACATAACCAGGAACACAACACGAATATGGAAACTCAGAACTTGAAGGGATGTTGAAGGAGTTCTCCAACCCATTTGTTTATTGTCTTCACTGGTCACTCACAGTTACCACTAAAAAGACGTGCTTTACACAGACCTGGTTGGCTCGAGCTTACTACTGGTTCTACTTCTATCTTCACTAAACGCTGATTGTCTTGATTGCACTAGTAGAGGTAAAGGCATCAAGATGCACCAAGATGCGTAGAGATGCGAAGCTGCTGTAAAGCTGATGATAAAAGCAATAATAAAAAAAATGAAAAAAAAAATGGTATGGCAAGAAGGCCTCTTGGCCGAAACGTTGACTTTTGTTTTGTCCATTTCCACATAAAGCTGTCACCATACCATTTTTTTCCTTTTTTTATTTTTTATTATTATTGCTTTTGATTGCACTACTAGTTCTCCCATCTCTGTCTGTCTAACTGTCTGTTTGCCTGAGTCTGTCTATCTGTGTCTGTTTCTTTGTCTGTCTGTCTGTCCGTCGGTCATCCGTCCGTTTGTTCGTCCGTCTGTCTGTGTCTGTTTCTTTGTCTGTCCGTCCATCCGTCCGTTTGTTCGTCCGTCCGTCCATCCGTCTGTCTGGGACAATTTTGGCTGTCTATTTTGGTAGTGATAACTGTATCTAACAACAAAGAAACTGCAATATCTAGTTCTAAATCACACGAGACCCTAAGGTCTGTTGGTATGAACATATCTCAGTCTCCTCTACATCACGCTGCTGACTATCTTTCTAGTGACTAGCTCGAGGTACTGTCGTTCTCTGTCTGTCTTCCGATCTTGTTCACTGCTTTTCTTCTCTCATCGTCTCCGAGGGGACTCTATTTTCCCATTGTTCAGTTCGAGAACCTGAGGACGTGTTTCTTTCGTGTCCCACCAGAATCTCGTGGGGCATACACTTTCCTGTCTCTTTGCTTTCCTAATCAGTCAAGGTTTCAACATCCTTGACCCATTTTTCCTTTACCCCATTAAGTCTCTACCTAATGTTTGTACAAGTCAGGTATAGGCTCCCTCTCTCTTGTCATGTAATCTAGTCTCTTCTAAGGTGTTGCACCCTTACATCAAATAATCTAGACTCAGCTCTGTTACACCCTTACATCATGTAATCTAGGCTTTACTCTGTTACACCCTTAGAATCATATAATCTAGGGTCTACACTGTACACCCTTATGTCATGTAATCTTGTAATTTATCTATAATTCTACTCTGACACAGGTTCACCCAACTTTAAATAGATACCAGTCATCTTTTTAGGGGGAAAAAAATAGGGCAACGCGTAGTGCATAAATCTTGCTCCAAAAATATGATAGAAAATATGGGATTTGTCACTTTATGTTACTGCGTGGCGGAGACTTTCTTCTTTCCTTTAACAATGTTGAAACTCCTCTAATATTTCTACTATTTTAGATATATTTATCAGTCGTTCCTATAGTAATTGCAAGGTACCTGCGGTATAGTAGGACAGAGGTTAGTGTGCTCGGCTGTTCGGGAAAATTAGTAGATGTGATCCCCAATAATAGCTTTCAGGTTCACCCAACCTTAAATTGGTACCGGATTTTTCCAGGGAAAGAAAGACGGGCAACCACATAAATAATTTGCGATATGCGGATGGCACAGTCTTAATAGCAGAGACAGAGAATGAACTACAAGAAATGATTGACATAATAGCAAAAGGAAGCAACAAAAAAGGTCTCAGTCTGGATAGTAAGAAATCATAAGTAAAGGTCATATCAAAGAAGCAATCGTCACCATCATGCAACATAAAAATAAACAGGACAAATCTGAAACAAGTGCAACGCGTCTAATACTTAGGCACAATAATAACATCAGATGGAAGATGCGCCACAGAAATAAAAAGCAGTTAGCTTAGGTCAAAATAGCATTTTCAGAAAATGAAAAATATCTTATGCAAAAAATCTATGCCAATAGAAGTTAGAAAGAGAGTTCATCAGTGCTATATAGAACAAATTCAGACCTATGGAAGCGAATCATGGACAGTAGACAAACAAATGAAAAGACAAATAGAGGCCAAAAAGATCGAATTTCTTAGAAGAATGTTGAAAGTTCCCTGGACAGCTAAAAAGATCAATGAGGAAATTCTCAAAAAGGCCAACACAAAAAGGGAGCTACTAAAAAAACAGCAGAAAGTAACAATCAACATTTTTGGGCACATCATGAGAAGAGGAAAGTTGGAATACTTGGTTCTTCTTCTATCCTTCCTCCATTGCCGTTGGCGTCGAATCGCAAAATAGAAGGAAAGGGAGATCGCGGACGGCAAAGAGAGAAAATACTGGATAGTTTGGTGTCATGGCATGGAAAGCGGTCCTCAACAGAAATGATACGATGAACTGTTGATAGAAGATTGTGGAAGGACATGATCGCCTACCCCAACTGGTATGTCACATGATGATGAAAGACGGTCAGTGGCGTAAACTGGCCACATAACAAGCAAATAAGTGCCTGGTTGAAAACAAAATAACGAACAGTATATTCACGAGACGTCTCTAGGCGTGATGTGATTTTTTATTCTTTTCTTCATCATTAATAGCGGAAGCAGGACACAGTAGATGCACGTTATTAACCATTACCTGGCTCTAGGGATTACTGTATTTCACAAGACTTATCTCATACCACAATGACACGTCCTCGACCTAATTTATTTTTCCTGTCAGTTCTGGCCGAGGCGAGATCGTGTGAGCTTTAAGGGGGGAATAATTATGTCAATCAATCGTCCCCTTTATCGATGAATTTTAAAAATAATATTTCTAATAGCTCTAATGAACATATTATCCTTGAAATAACAGTGTATTGTTATCATTAGATTCCTATCTCTGAAGTTGTTTTAAATGTTAATTTAATGTTACCATATCAGTATTGTTATATAACTGCCAATCGTGGAACTCAAATGCAGAATTTAGAAAAATACTCTGAACAATATGGAATATCTACTCTCATTTGTCTCTGCTGCCTTCCAGCGTCGAGGGAAAGTGAAGTGTCTGAGCCTGTGGTGTGTCTCTTGCTTGTACTCATTGAGCTGCCTATTACTTCATCAAACTATCATTGTTTTGGTCCACATTTCTCCCTCTTTTCTTTGTTTTTGCCAGGCAAAGCTCTCTTTTTGGAATGTCTGGTGATGGTCTTGTTAAGTTTAACATCTAAACTATTTCATCTGTTATATCATTAACATCATCAAGTACCGAGCCTGCTGGCTAGGTGATCATGTCTCTCCACAACTTTCGATCTCGACAGTTATTTATCATTTCTGTTGTTGACCTTTTGCCAAGGCATTCTCTTAAGATATCTGGTATCTTTCCTCTTTAAAGGTAAAGTATAAGACTTGAACCGGCGTCTTAGCCCCCGAGTTTACACCCATATGTGCTCGGCCGCATATACAGAAATGTTCGGATATTTCTGTATAGTGTCGCCTCAAGCATCGAAACTCAGATGCGAAGCGACATTCCTCACCTTCCCAGGATAATACCCTGGTACCCATTTTTGCCAACGGCTGGGTCGACCGTGGGGGTATTTTTTTTCCAACCACGAGTACAATTCACACTGCTCCCAGCGGGAATCGAACACGGGTTGTCCGAACGTCGGTAGTCCAGTCGGGTGGTTTTCCCAAATAGGCAACCGAGGCCCCCAAAGTGTTTTTCTCTTTGCTTCCCTCTATCTCTTCGTCCCTAAATTTTTCCAGTTGTAACAATATATTCCAGTTGTTCTCTTCTCATTACATGGCTAAAAATGATGATTTTTTCTTCCTAATATTGGAAATTAGCTCTCGTTTTGCTTTGACCTCTCTCAGAACATTTTCACTACTCTTCTGAGCAGCTGTCCATGGTATTCTCAACATTCTTCTGTAAAACCACATTTCTACAGATACAAGTGATTTTTTTTGTCTGTTGTCCTTTTGTCCATGATTCACATCCATATGTTAAAACTGGCTCTACATAACATTTAAGAACTCTTTTTCTTGTTTCTATTGTCAAAAATGGATTGCATAGTATCTTCCTCATTTTTTGGAAAGCTGCTTTTGCCTGAGCCATTCTGCATCTCACCTCTTTTGTACATCTTCCGTCTGAGGTTAACAAAGTTCCCAAATATTTAAATTCATTTACCTGTTTTAATATTGTTCACTTGTCTTTATTTTGTACTGAGGTGATGTCTTTTTCTTTGTTGTTACCATTACTTCTGTCTTTTTGCTATTTAGGCTGAGTCCTTTATTTTTGCTTTCTTTCACTATAATGTCCAACATTTCTTGTAACTCATTTTCACTCTTAGCGATTAAGACTGTATCATCAGCATACCTTAGATTATTTATATTATGACCTCCAATTTTTATTCCAGGCATGCCCCTTATGGATCTTAAAATAATCTCACTATAAATATTAAACAAATCTGATGACAGCACACAGCCTTGTCTGCTATAATCTGTTATATATTAACGGGATTAGGCACTTGGGTACCCCACTCCTTTCACTACATCCTTTATTATCATTGTGGCTATTATTATTATATTTAGTATTTTTTTTTGGTAACTCATCTTTGTTGCGATAGTTTTTTTTTTAAATTGGATGTTAATGTCCAAGTTTGGCACTGGTTGTAAAGTGCTGGGAGTAATATTGTGTTATATTGTGCTCTCTGTGTTTAACGTTGTACAATTGTTTTGTAATATTGTTTCTCATGGTCGAAAATGTGGGGTTTGCTTTGCAGCAAAGATAATACAAGCTATGGAGATTACGTGTTAACATAGGGTTATGTCATACATAAACAACACCATAATCGTGAAAGATTGTGTTATCATTATCATAAGTTCGCACGAAAGTTTCAACGCTGACAAAATAAAATAAAATGCTGGTGCAGGCATATCACAAGATCTAACGGCCTGGCTCAAATAGATGTATTGGAAATATTGAACAATGGAAGGCGTAATGGTATGGTCCGTTTAAAAAATAATCAACACGTTTGCTTTTTTGTTTGTGTGAAAACTATCTGTTAGATCGCAGTGATTTTTTGCATGCAGCTTTAGAATACTCGTGACGCAAACGTATTGCTATTCTTTATTCCACAGATACAACATCCTTGACCCATTTTTCCTTTACCCCATTAAGTCTCTACCTAATGTTTGTACAAGTCAGGTATAGGCTCCCTCTCTCTTGTCATGTAATCTAGTCTCTTCTAAGGTGTTGCACCCTTACATCAAATAATCTAGACTCAGCTCTGTTACACCCTTACATCATGTAATCTAGGCTTTACTCTGTTACACCCTTAGAATCATATAATCTAGGGTCTACACTGTACACCCTTATGTCATGTAATCTTGTAATTTATCTATAATTCTTCTCTGACACAGGTTCACCCAACTTTAAATAGATACCAGTCATCTTTTTAGGGGGAAAAAAATAGGGCAACGCGTAGTGCATAAATCTTGCTCCAAAAATATGATAGAAAATATGGGATTTGTCACTTTATGTTACTGCGTGGCGGAGACTTTCTTCTTTCCTTTAACAATGTTGAAACTCCTCTAATATTTCTACTATTTTAGATATATTTATCAGTCGTTCCTATAGTAATTGCAAGGTACCTGCGGTATAGTAGGACAGAGGTTAGTGTGCTCGGCTGTTCGGGAAAATTAGTAGATGTGATCCCCAATAATAGCTTTCAGGTTCACCCAACCTTAAATTGGTACCGGATTTTTCCAGGGAAAGAAAGACGGGCAACCACATAAATAATTTGCGATATGCGGATGGCACAGTCTTAATAGCAGAGACAGAGAATGAACTACAAGAAATGATTGACATAATAGCAAAAGGAAGCAACAAAAAAGGTCTCAGTCTGGATAGTAAGAAATCATAAGTAAAGGTCATATCAAAGAAGCAATCGTCACCATCATGCAACATAAAAATAAACAGGACAAATCTGAAACAAGTGCAACGCGTCTAATACTTAGGCACAATAATAACATCAGATGGAAGATGCGCCACAGAAATAAAAAGCAGTTAGCTTAGGTCAAAATAGCATTTTCAGAAAATGAAAAATATCTTATGCAAAAAATCTATGCCAATAGAAGTTAGAAAGAGAGTTCATCAGTGCTATATAGAACAAATTCAGACCTATGGAAGCGAATCATGGACAGTAGACAAACAAATGAAAAGACAAATAGAGGCCAAAAAGATCGAATTTCTTAGAAGAATGTTGAAAGTTCCCTGGACAGCTAAAAAGATCAATGAGGAAATTCTCAAAAAGGCCAACACAAAAAGGGAGCTACTAAAAAAACAGCAGAAAGTAACAATCAACATTTTTGGGCACATCATGAGAAGAGGAAAGTTGGAATACTTGGTTCTTCTTCTATCCTTCCTCCATTGCCGTTGGCGTCGAATCGCAAAATAGAAGGAAAGGGAGATCGCGGACGGCAAAGAGAGAAAATACTGGATAGTTTGGTGTCATGGCATGGAAAGCGGTCCTCAACAGAAATGATACGATGAACTGTTGATAGAAGATTGTGGAAGGACATGATCGCCTACCCCAACTGGTATGTCACATGATGATGAAAGACGGTCAGTGGCGTAAACTGGCCACATAACAAGCAAATAAGTGCCTGGTTGAAAACAAAATAACGAACAGTATATTCACGAGACGTCTCTAGGCGTGATGTGATTTTTTATTCTTTTCTTCATCATTAATAGCGGAAGCAGGACACAGTAGATGCACGTTATTAACCATTACCTGGCTCTAGGGATTACTGTATTTCACAAGACTTATCTCATACCACAATGACACGTCCTCGACCTAATTTATTTTTCCTGTCAGTTCTGGCCGAGGCGAGATCGTGTGAGCTTTAAGGGGGGAATAATTATGTCAATCAATCGTCCCCTTTATCGATGAATTTTAAAAATAATATTTCTAATAGCTCTAATGAACATATTATCCTTGAAATAACAGTGTATTGTTATCATTAGATTCCTATCTCTGAAGTTGTTTTAAATGTTAATTTAATGTTACCATATCAGTATTGTTATATAACTGCCAATCGTGGAACTCAAATGCAGAATTTAGAAAAATACTCTGAACAATATGGAATATCTACTCTCATTTGTCTCTGCTGCCTTCCAGCGTCGAGGGAAAGTGAAGTGTCTGAGCCTGTGGTGTGTCTCTTGCTTGTACTCATTGAGCTGCCTATTACTTCATCAAACTATCATTGTTTTGGTCCACATTTCTCCCTCTTTTCTTTGTTTTTGCCAGGCAAAGCTCTCTTTTTGGAATGTCTGGTGATGGTCTTGTTAAGTTTAACATCTAAACTATTTCATCTGTTATATCATTAACATCATCAAGTACCGAGCCTGCTGGCTAGGTGATCATGTCTCTCCACAACTTTCGATCTCGACAGTTATTTATCATTTCTGTTGTTGACCTTTTGCCAAGGCATTCTCTTAAGATATCTGGTATCTTTCCTCTTTAAAGGTAAAGTATAAGACTTGAACCGGCGTCTTAGCCCCCGAGTTTACACCCATATGTGCTCGGCCGCATATACAGAAATGTTCGGATATTTCTGTATAGTGTCGCCTCAAGCATCGAAACTCAGATGCGAAGCGACATTCCTCACCTTCCCAGGATAATACCCTGGTACCCATTTTTGCCAACGGCTGGGTCGACCGTGGGGGTATTTTTTTTCCAACCACGAGTACAATTCACACTGCTCCCAGCGGGAATCGAACACGGGTTGTCCGAACGTCGGTAGTCCAGTCGGGTGGTTTTCCCAAATAGGCAACCGAGGCCCCCAAAGTGTTTTTCTCTTTGCTTCCCTCTATCTCTTCGTCCCTAAATTTTTCCAGTTGTAACAATATATTCCAGTTGTTCTCTTCTCATTACATGGCTAAAAATGATGATTTTTTCTTCCTAATATTGGAAATTAGCTCTCGTTTTGCTTTGACCTCTCTCAGAACATTTTCACTACTCTTCTGAGCAGCTGTCCATGGTATTCTCAACATTCTTCTGTAAAACCACATTTCTACAGATACAAGTGATTTTTTTTGTCTGTTGTCCTTTTGTCCATGATTCACATCCATATGTTAAAACTGGCTCTACATAACATTTAAGAACTCTTTTTCTTGTTTCTATTGTCAAAAATGGATTGCATAGTATCTTCCTCATTTTTTGGAAAGCTGCTTTTGCCTGAGCCATTCTGCATCTCACCTCTTTTGTACATCTTCCGTCTGAGGTTAACAAAGTTCCCAAATATTTAAATTCATTTACCTGTTTTAATATTGTTCACTTGTCTTTATTTTGTACTGAGGTGATGTCTTTTTCTTTGTTGTTACCATTACTTCTGTCTTTTTGCTATTTAGGCTGAGTCCTTTATTTTTGCTTTCTTTCACTATAATGTCCAACATTTCTTGTAACTCATTTTCACTCTTAGCGATTAAGACTGTATCATCAGCATACCTTAGATTATTTATATTATGACCTCCAATTTTTATTCCAGGCATGCCCCTTATGGATCTTAAAATAATCTCACTATAAATATTAAACAAATCTGATGACAGCACACAGCCTTGTCTGCTATAATCTGTTATATATTAACGGGATTAGGCACTTGGGTACCCCACTCCTTTCACTACATCCTTTATTATCATTGTGGCTATTATTATTATATTTAGTATTTTTTTTTTGGTAACTCATCTTTGTTGCGATAGTTTTTTTTTTAAATTGGATGTTAATGTCCAAGTTTGGCACTGGTTGTAAAGTGCTGGGAGTAATATTGTGTTATATTGTGCTCTCTGTGTTTAACGTTGTACAATTGTTTTGTAATATTGTTTCTCATGGTCGAAAATGTGGGGTTTGCTTTGCAGCAAAGATAATACAAGCTATGGAGATTACGTGTTAACATAGGGTTATGTCATACATAAACAACACCATAATCGTGAAAGATTGTGTTATCATTATCATAAGTTCGCACGAAAGTTTCAACGCTGACAAAATAAAATAAAATGCTGGTGCAGGCATATCACAAGATCTAACGGCCTGGCTCAAATAGATGTATTGGAAATATTGAACAATGGAAGGCGTAATGGTATGGTCCGTTTAAAAAATAATCAACACGTTTGCTTTTTTGTTTGTGTGAAAACTATCTGTTAGATCGCAGTGATTTTTTGCATGCAGCTTTAGAATACTCGTGACGCAAACGTATTGCTATTCTTTATTCCACAGATACAACAGATTTTAAAACTCCGCGAATTCCTTTGATCTTTTAGGACCATTGCAAATAAGTTGATTCACATTTTAGATTTTACAGTAAACTTGTTAATTTCTAGTTCAATTCTTTTCAGAGGCGTATCTGCACAATACTTCTATGAATCCAGTAATCGTGTGTGTTGCCCGTTATGTGTAATCACAAACGTGACTCTAATTTCCTGCAGTTAGTCTTCCCCTTCGGTCACCATTAGATCCCAGGGTGATCTAAGGGCACCCCAAATTGAATAATGGTAGACGCATTTTGATATTAACATACATTTATTTCTATTGTACATAAACTTAACAATTTGCGCAACATAGGCTTAATCTTCCCATGTTGTTGTTATTCAATCGGTCAACAAAATATGGTCGTCATCATTCCGAATCTGACGGTTTCAAGGGGTTGATAATCGTTAATGGCTGAACAAATTGTCACCCACCTCGTTGTCAGTACTTGTCTTACACCCGAATCAAGTGTGCAATACACTTCTTCCAGAACTGAATGTCTATTCTTGAGAGGGAAAGTAGACTTATTAGTAAGCGTAATACCGAACACATTACCCAAAAAATCATGTGTTGGAGGTTTGTCAAAATGATGCTCACTAACATCATATTCGCTGTACCTCACTTGGCCTGATGATGCGCTTTACTTACTTTTGCATTATAAGTTATGAGAAAAACATAGTTTTGTTGTTAATAAAAATCTCTTCCAGTTTTGTTAACATTTTTTTCTATAACGACTCAACGCTGTGATCTTGCGGAGGCTTTAGATAAGATGTTCTCCTATTGGCTCTATTTCTTTATGTTTCAATAAAAAAAAAAGATAGAAATCCATCTTATTAGTCATTCTTCTGTTGTCATGGCAACGAGGATTTAATTTTAGAAATGACCTACCCAGTTTACACTCACGTTGAAAGACCGATAGATGTCGTTCTATTCTTGTTGTAGGTTTGACAACCAAAGACATTGAAGCCCATTTATTAGTAACGGCTTGAGTTACTTGAACACTGTATCGGCTGTACTAAGGAATACAGTTGCTTGTTGTACTCTGACATTTAACTCACTGAGCTGGAATGTGATCGTGTTATTTATTGAGATAAAATATGAGAGGAGTCGTGGCCTCCGTTGCTTCCTCTGAATATCCGCCGCTGCATCCGATGATTTTTTTTTTCTTCAAATAGAAAGATAGCATTTACTTAGTTGTTGGTTTTCATTGTAAACAAATATCATCGCAACGAGTTCGTATTCAAAACAAGTTCTTGCAAAATTAATGGTACTCAAAACTGAGAAATCTGCAAGGATAATTTTTATTATCATTCTATTATCCACAAGGATAAGGTTTGTCATATCTCTATTGTTAACAACAATAGCTTGTGATTTAATAAGAGCTTCAAAAGTAACCATATAATGTTACTGTTTTCAAAACGGGAAAAATCCTTTAAGTCTCGTGTTTTGTTAGCATATGTTTACCGCACGCTTTTATTATCTCTTATTCTGTTACAACTTTGTGAATTAAAATATGTGTACGATTCCTTTATGGTGATGTCAGCATTATCAATTATTTGACGAAGATGCAAAATTAGAGCCTTAATTTAGTAGACGTTTGTGGTAGTTAAAAAAAAAAAAAGTAAAGTGCCCCGTCACGTCAAGTGGCGTATAGAGAATATGGTGTTAGTGACCATCATTTTTATACACCTTCAGCACATGATTTTTGGAATAATGGGGTCGGTATTATGCCCGTGCCGCTTTACTCTCCAAGAAAAAGTCAGGTACCCAATTAAGGCTGGGTGAACCCGGAAGCTTTCGGTTGGGATCGAACCCTACCTCTTGTCCTCTGTAGTCCAGTTCACTAACCACTGAGCTATCGCGGCTCCCTGTGTTTGTGGTAGGGTATATTCCGAACGAAAAGTTATAATTTATTCATTTTCGTCTCGGATCGAAGCGGCACATAGTGCGGAAGACATAGTTCTCCACGATTAACGATTTGCTGCTATTTCCTGTAGTTCTTGTTTCTCAGTCCCATGGTTGAGTGTTTCCTAGAAATTGATCTGCGCGGCGATTCTCTTTATCTTCCTTGTTTTCTTTTACTAAATGGTTTCCACATGAATGGTTTGGTATAGTTTAGTTTTGGCACCAGGTCAATCTCATTGCACATCGGTCAGGCCCATGAGTGCTCAGATCTCCTCTTAAAAAATATTTATCAACCTGTAGCGGACTAACGACACAGGTGTTGTGTTGGTTGATAATTCTTCTTTCGGTTCCTGCGTAGTGCTATTGTTAGGCAACTCCCACCTTGACATTCGTGAAGTATCTTCATAGCTGCACATTCAGGTTCATTTTATGATTTTTTTTTCTTGGCCCGGCGTCCCTGAGGACATTCAGAGTGTCAGAGCAGTCCATTGCCATTCGTCACTCAACAGCCAAACCGGCAAGTCTGTCAGCGCGTTCATACCTTTACACCCGCGTGGCACGCGGCATTTTCCCTGGCACGAAAATGAAGCAGACATATTTAAGAATAGACCACCCCAGAGACCAGATGGAGATGTCTTTCTTCAATAATTCTCAGCACATGACCGATGTATTTCCACCGACTTTTAATCTCGATATCTAATAATTCTCGACAGGTGTTTTTTTTTTTTTTTTTGCATTAGTCTCTTATCAGTTCGTTTGACATGTATTGTTTCCAGATTATGTTCGATTTCCTACGTGGACATTTGTTTTCAAATTCCAATTTCCTACCTTGTCTGGGTGGATTTACATGTTTCATATCCATATATTAGCACTGGTATCACATAGGAGTTGGCCAATCTAAGTTCTGTTCGTTTATTGAGCACTTTGAATCTCGAGATGGTCATCAGTTTGCTGAAATCATTCGATGCTCGTACTATGTTCGTCACGAAGACTTACATATAGAACATATGAAGCGATATATGACTATTTCTGCTTGAAAGTACAGATTAATGACACGTGAATATTGCATTATTTTTGAATAGAAGTGAAATCAAACAAAACATGAAAAATTTATTGTTTCTTTGTATATCAATAATTAAATTAGACATCGATAATTAATTATTTCTATACTGAAGTGCAATCTAATAAAACACGAACAACTTTAATAAAATTGTTCTTTTTCAGGTACTGAACGTCATATCAATTCATCAAATCTGCCTTATAGTTTCTAACTTATAATATGAGTTGTCATGTTTCTGTCTTTTCGAGGATCAACTTTCTTTTATACCGGCAGCTTATTTTCTTTAATTGAAGACACAGAAAGTGCATCAATATTCAGGGAATTCTATCGGTTTGAGCTTCATCAGTTACCGAGCATGAACTTTAACCTTTACTTTCAACCCCATTCCCAACCAATATATTTACGTCATTGCAAACGCTGAAAGTATGGAGGAAATATTTCAATATTTTCAGTGTAAGAAATGACAGGCAGGGTGTTTCTTATAAACGTGAACATTAAGATTTCTATGACGTCAGATATTCACATATTTCCCCACTTTTACCCAACCTTAGTGTGCTGTTAGAATCTGAGAAACTTCAATCCACTGAAACTAAAAATCTCCCGCGTAATTTGGCCAAAATCCTGTATTTCTTACTGCCCTTTAGACTTTCGTAACAACCAAAACTCCTTCAGCACTTTTCGTGCAAAATTAAATTACCCTTTGAGAATGCTTTGATTAATACAAACATATCGGCAGGTGAAGGTCAAAGTAATGATTTCGTGATGGGAGTTTCCAATGATTGGAAGAAGTAAGGGATTAACTGTGTTTCCTCGACAACAGACAAGGCGAGTCAAAATATTTTAGTTAAAACTCATATCAATCGATCTTGTTAGATTTCGACATTACAGTTATTATGAAGCATGATGCACAATTTATGCAATATGTTTGCGTTTCTGAGAAGTTTCGCAAACCATTGTTTAGGTATTCTTAGCAGTAAATAAATAATGTCATGTCTTTATAAAAGTATTATCGGATTCTACCAGCGGATCAAATAGTTCTGAAGTTAAATGTAAAAAATGATCTATTCCAGCGATTCCCAACCCGCAATCTGCAGACCCCCAATTGGCTGTTAAGTCGCCACAGGGAGTCTGTGAACATTCGAAGAAGTCTCATTATCTATTCCAGCGATTCCCAACCCGCAATCTGCAGACCCCCAATTGGCTGTTAAGTCGCCACAGGGAGTCTGAACATTCGAAGAAGTCTTATTATCTATTCCAGCGATTCCCAACCCGCAATCTGCAGACCCCCAGTTGGCTGTTAAGTCGCCACAGGGAGTCTGTGAACATTCGAAGAAGTCTCATTATCTATTCCAGCGATTCCCAACCCGCAATCTGCAGACCCCCAGTTGGCTGTTAAGTCGCCACAGGGAGTCTGTGAACATTCGAAGAAGTCTCATTATCTATTTGAAAAGGACAAGAGGTCGGGTTTGATCCTGACCGACGGCTTCCGGGTTAACATAGACTTTAATGGGTACCGGATTTTTTTTTTGGGAAAGTAAAGCGGTACGGACGTAATACTGACCACATTACCCCAAAAATCATGTGCCGATGGTATGTAAAAAGTATGGTCACTAACACCATTTTCCCTATACGCCACTTTGCGTGACGGGGCTCTTTACTTTTTTTATTTTTAAAATTATCTATTGTAGTTAAAATAAAAGTATAATGAATTATGAATGAAAGCAAGAAAGAGAAGGTTACTTTGAACGAGATCTTAATTTCCCTCCCTTGTGTACAACGTTTTGCTTGCCTAACTACCGACTCAGTTCAAGTTGAATACAGCAGGAAGTCGACATCTGGGAGAGTCATTACCAAGGTCCTGCTGCCAAGTTCTGCGAGGTTTCTGTTACTGATGCTATAAAACAAACACAATGAAAATCTGTTATCGAAATAACAAGTTTACCCAATGAGGCCAGGAGATTGTTAAATTGTGAATATATATTGACACTAAACATAAAGAAGATGTCACAAAGATATTTTTCTTTCGATAGAAGGGGACATACGTTTTTTGAGAAAGAGGGAAATGGTCTAAAAAAGTATAGACTGTAACTGATCGTAACAATGAAAATGCAATAAGGACTTCATTTTAAAGTTGTTCACACACTAGCAAAAACCAAGAAAATTCACATAATAGTAAGAACCGAAAAAATTCACATAATAGCAAAAACAGAGAAAATTCACTTAATAGAAAAACTGAGAAAATCTCACATAATAGCAAAAAACGAGAAAATTTATATAATAGCAAAAACCGAGAAAATTCAGACAAATAGCAAAATCCGAGAAAATTCACATAATAGCAATAACCGAGAAAATTCATACATAGGCAGAAAATGAGAAAACTCATAAAAATAGCAAATATTGGGAAAACTAGCTCAAAAACAAAAGCCAGGATAATCCACACTTTATTTTGAAATGCGGCAAAACTCACACAATAGCAACAACGGGAAAACTCACACAATAGCTAAAGAGACAAACAAATTATATTATCTGCTGCTAAAATAACGGTGTCCACACTTATTACCTAGAAAGTTTGGAAAGTCCTTTTCTTAATAACTTTATCAAATAAATGACACGGTTACGAAGTGAACTTGTCATTATGTCAGCCAATATTAAGGAATAAATACTAAAAATAATTCGTACGCCCTTATATTTTGCTCTGCACTGGAGGAAATACAGACCAAAGTAACAAAATGACCCTACTAAGCGACGTTAGATGTGAACGCAAGAGAAACTTTTCGAAAACATTGTGAAGTTTACCTCCCCGTTTGTACACACTACAACTGGAAAAAAAGTTAACAAATTAAACCAGTTATAACACCTCATGGACTGGTTGAAATGCATTGGGAATAATATTGACGGGGCACGGGAAGTGTCTACATAACTGACTTGACTTGTAGCACCGATTAAGGATACAATATCGTCCATCACTTGTAGCACTGAAAATGTACGAGGAAATGAAAGAGCGGAAAGGTTGGCTAGCTGCGCTGTCGTTGAAGGCGGTCAACCAATAGATCGATCGGACGTCATCAATGCCCTCCTAGATGCGGGAAGGGTAAAGGACCTCGACAATCATGAGTCCACGTCGCTCCTTCGAATGAAAGAGATGGGAGTTAAGATGGGCACAGCTAGAAACGAGAAACGTGGTGGGTATATAAGAAGACTTATCAACCAACTACTAGAAGAGAGAACTACTAAACACAATTTTAATAAACAAGACAAATGCGATTTTTGGGCCATGTTAAAAGACAAAACAGCCTACTAAAAGTAAACCTGGAGGGGAAAATACAAGGTAAAAGAGGCAGAGGCAGACCAAGACTCACATGCCTATGACAACCTGCACCATCAAAGCAAGAGACAGAGCAGAATGGCGCTCCATGGTAGTCAACCTTCGATGCGGAGATGGCACACGATGATCGTGATGATCAACCAACACAGAACTGGAGTCGTCAGTCGCTGGACACTGCAGAACTTGCTGAGGAGGGGTTATAAGTATCTATGGACATCTTCGGAGTGCAGTGATAATGACCCACAAATAACTCAATAACTTGTAGTACTGCTGCATAAACAGAGTAGCTACAGTTACATAGAAGGTACCAACGGCACTAAAACAGATTTTTAATTAATCAGGTAGACTTGTCAACTAAAAACCTGGTTCGTCAAATTGTCATATCAGTCAGCTATTTTTTCCTGGTTATTCAAATTGTTAAATCAATCAGATATTATTTTTTATGGTTAGTCAAATTGTTAAATCAATCAGATATTTGTTACTGGTTAGTCAAATTGTTAAATCAATCAGATATTTTTTCCTGGTTAGTCAAATTGTTAAATCAATCAGACATTTTTTCCTGGTTAGTCAGATTGTTAAATCAATCAGATATTTTTTCCCTGGTTAGTCAAATTGTTACATTTATCAGATATTTTTTTCTTGGTTAGTCAGATTGTCGTGTCAATCAGGTATTTTATTAACCCATTTAAAAAAGACAAAGATATACTCATTGAACCAACCCAATTAGAAATGTTCTTCAACTTGAAGAAAACACATAAGTGAAGATTTTTTAATGGAATCATTGCATCACTGTCTATTAAACCGAAACTATGAGATACTTCAAAATCTCACAAATGTTCTTGATTTCACAAAAGAAGAGCTATCATTTACAGTACAACATTTGGAAAAGCTCACCGTGAGCTGTGTGTTTCATCCGTTTTGATCGTGTTTTGAATATTCCGATTGTTTATGGTGAGTGATGATATCGTATGACAGGGAACAGTTGGCTGTGTTCACTTTTTGCGCGATTTCGCCTTATGTCTTTAGCGTGTGCTGAGACTGCTATGATGGGGACTACAGTTACCTTTCTTTGTTTGGGAAATGAGATAGTAATTCGGATGATTCCACTGGCACGGGCGGTTGAGCAATTATGGATTTTAATTCGTTTGCAGTGATATCGGAGTCTTCAATAACCAAAGAACCAAATTTGGAAATGTTACAGAATAATCGCGCGTGTGGCTACTGGGGCACTGACCATGAAGAGGGGAGACAATGATAGAGTCACTGTCACCTGCCACGCGTGTCGTAAGAGGTGACTAAGAAGATTTGCGGACAATGTCTTCGTTGGTGCTATAGAGTTCGTGCATCAGAGTTGAAGCCATACTCAATACTCTCGCTTGGTACATCAGAATTGAAACAATACTCAATACTCTCGCTTGGTACATCAGAATTTAAGCAATACTCAATTCTCTCGCTTGGTACATCAAAGTTGAAGCAATACCCAATACTCTCGCTTGGTACATCAAAGTTGAAGAAATACTCAAAACTCTCGCTTGGTACATCAAAGTTTAAGCAATGCTCAATACTCTCGTTTGGTACATCAAAGTTGAAGCAATACTCAAAACTCTCGCTTGGTACATCAAAGTTGAAGCAATACTCAATACTCTCGCTTGGTACATCAAAGTTGAAGCAATGCTCAATAACTCGCTTGGTACATCAAAGTTGAAGCAATGCTCAATACTCTCGCTTGGTACATCAAAGTTGAAGCAATGCTCAATACTCTCGCTTGGTACATCAAAGTTGAATCAATACTCAATACTCTCGCTTGGTACATCGAAGCTGAAGCAATGCTCAATACTCTCGCTTGGTACATCAAAGTTGAAGCAATACTCAATACTCTCTCTTGGTACATCGAAGTTGGAGCAATGCTCAATACTCTCGCTTGGTACATCAAAGTTGAAGCAATACTCAATACTCTCGCTTGGTACATCGAAGTTGGAGCAATGCTCAATACTCTCGCTTGGTACATCAAAGTTGAAGCAATGCTCAATACTCTCGCTTGGTACATCAAAGTTGAAGCAATGCTCAAAACTCTCGCTTGGTACATCAAAGTTGAAGCAATACTCAATACTCTCGCTTGGTACATCAAAGTTGAAGCAATGCTCAAAACTCTCACTTGGTACATCAAAGTTGAAGCAATGCTCAATACTCTCGCTTGGTACATCAAAGTTGAAGCAATGCTCAAAACTCTCGCTTGGGTGGTGGCGGGCATGCTTCACACTGGGATAACTTTGCAGATTATGGGAACTGAACATCACTGATATACCTGTTGTACAATGAAGATGATCTCTTCATCAAACTAAACTAAAGCTCTATAATATCCGTGAAGAGTTTCCTTTTCCTGGTGCTAGCAAAAACAGGATTTGAGATACATTTTCAGCCAATTTTATAAACTCATCATCGAGTGTCATCTCCGGATCGAAGGTTGGCTACCATGGAGCGCCATTCTGCTCTGTCTCTTGCTTTAATGGTGCAGGTTGTCATAGGCTGGTTTGTCCATCTTTTGATGTTACTCGTCTATGTTAGTCTTGGTCTGCCTCTGCCTCATTACCTTGTATTTTCCCCTCCAGAATTACTTTTAGTAGGCTGTTGTGTCTTTTAACATGGCCCAAAAATCGCATTTGTCCTGTTTGAATTGTGTTTAGTAGTTCTCTTTTCATTTTTAGTTGTTTTAAGACTTCATTGTTTGTTTTCTTTTCCTTCCATCCAATGCTTATAAACTAACAGTGCCCAATGTAACAGCTGAGGACAAACTCGTAAAATACGTAGAATTATAACGCAAAAAATAAATGCCAGCAATTAAGCCGATACAACTAGGCGTGTCAGCACCAGTGGTCTCATTAACTGTAGAGCACTAGTATAATGTTTCTGTTTCCATAAACTTGTAGTTAATGAGGTACAATTTTCTACTAACTATACTCATATCATTTGGTTATTTTCATGATATTTAGTTAAGTGTGCTTCATACTTAACGTGCGCTAAGGGTGTTTAAAAAAAGAAGTAAAGAGCCCCGTCACGCCAAGTGGCGTATAGGGAATATGGTGTTAGTGACCATATTTTTTACAGACCTTCGGCACATGATTTTGGGGTAATGTGGATGATATTACGCCAGTGCCGTTTTACTTTCCCAGAAAAAATTCCGGTACCCATTTAAGGCTGGGTGAACCCAGAAGTCGTCGGCAGGATCGAACCCGTCCTCTTGTCCTGTGTAGTCCAGTTCACTAACCACTATGATATCGCAGCTCCCACTAAGAGTGTATGTATGAACTATTTTCTATCTTCTCTAGATTTACGTTTAACTTAGTGAAACAAAAGATGTTTCAAGTGCTAAAGTAAAGATTAAGAACCGTCGATATTTACTATTTTGTTGTCCTTACTAAAATATCTCACATTAAAAATAGAACGCTTTTGACAGGCTTTTTGTTTTCCTTCAAAGTAATTTGTTTCACTTTTGATATTTCACTAATCTAGCTCCTTATTACTGCTTCTAGTTATTAACGGTTTGTTTTTAGATATGCTCTTTAGTTGTATGTATGTGTCGTATACGTTAAATAGATTTATTAATTATTTGCGGTCAGAACATCGGAAGGTCTGTCAGAATGGTTTCAGGTTACAACAGGGGTAAGACAAGGATGTGTCCTATCACCACTCCTCTTCATCATATTTATGGACAAAATAAATCAGGAAACAACCAACAATAAGGACAAATCAAATAATAACATATAGGTAGAAAACTCCAACATAAATGAGCTACTCTTCGCAGATGACCAATGCCTAATATATGAGGACGAAAACCTGCTACAACAGCATTTAACATCTCTAGATAAAAGCTGAACAAACTACAGTATGAAAATTAACACAGCAAAAACAGAGGTTATAAGAATAAGCAAATTAAGGCACCCATTAAACATCAAGATCAAAGATAAAGAAATAAAACAAGTAGAGGAATTCAAGTATTTAGGCACAATGTTCACAGAAGAAAGAAAAATCAAATGCTGTCACATACCAGCTTTCACCATTGCTAAGACATCCAAACATTTCTATGCCAGCTAAACAACAAATGATAAATAGCATCTTCATACCAACTTTGTCCTATGAAAGTCAAACATGGACCCTTTCTAAATCACATTTAAGAAATATCAATACATGTGAGATGCATTGCTTGAGAAAAGTAACAAACAACACAAGAAGAGATAGAATACCAAATGAAACCATAAGAAAAATAGTAGGAAAAAACAGAATATATAGAACAACAACAATTTAAATGGTTTGGCCACCTGGTCAGAATGAATCCTTACCAATCACCATCAAGGGCGTTCATCTCGAGAATGCATGGAAAAAGACCAAGAGGAAGACCCAGAAGAAGATGGATAGATGCAGTGACAGAGACATGTAAATCACTAGAAAAATCACTAATTCAGACAATTCGAGCAGCTCAAGAACGACAAATGATATAAACCACGACACCTTTTAGGTATCAGTGAAAGAGAAAAGAAGAAAGAAGAATTATTTGCGGTACCGGATCTAACTATAGTTCGCTTCAGATTTTTTGCCTCACTTCAAAAAACCACAGCTCAGCAACCATTTGTGCTACAGTGCTGATATTTTGCATGTAACCTACTGAATCTCATAACGTAATAGAAAAAATAAATTCATTGCAAACAAACTGCTGGTTTTTCTTGTGCGCTTGCTTACCAGGAGGATAAAAGTATGATTAAACTTGGGCACATTTGAATCAAAATTTAAGAGTATTTACCCCTTCCATATCACTTCAAGAATGATTTAAACATCTTCATTTGGGAATTTCCTTTATATGTTGGTGGGTAAAGGCACCGGTTTACACTATTGAATTGCAAATGTCAGATTTTTGTCAATATTTGCACATATGTGTAGCAAATTTCTCTTATATTCGGTGCGCAATTCTGGTTTTGCACTTACTGGATTAAAATTGTCAACTTTTTGTATCACGTCATTAGTATAACGTCACCAAAAATACAAAATCAAATTATTTACATAGGCGTGTTTTGTGAGTTGTGCCCTTAACAATGAGTTTAAAGTTGAAATTTGTTACTGAACAAAATATTACAAAGAAATTATATTTATATTTTTGTAGAGAGGCAAAACGAGGGAGTCTATATCACAGCATATCAAATCCTGAAAAGAGAACGATGCACGTGTTAGGTTTAAGTAAACGGTCGTTTCATAGATCAGTGAAAAATGTTCAATGTGAATGTTCAAGGAAAGAAAGAAGTCGAGGAAGAAAACATTTGTTAGACAGTTTTGACAGAGAACTTGTCCGCAGAGAGATTTGTAAAATGTTTGACTTAGGGGAAGAAGTTACCATAAGGAAACTTAAGATTTGGCTTAAAAAGAACACCAGTATTGATGTATCAAAAACCACACTATGGAGAAGTGTGCGGAGTTTAGGCTTCACTTTTTGAAAATATTCTTGTGGAAGAAACATCATTTGCGAGAAACCTCATTTAGTAGCTGCAAGAAGCAAATATTTACGTGAAGTTAGACAAATGCGTAATGAAGATTATGACATTGTGTACTTGGACGAAACATGGATTAATGCCCACCACACAAATGAAAAAGAATGGCAGTCATTAGATGGGACTATTAAAAGGTATGTACCTAGCAGCAAAGGAAAGCGCCTTATAGTGGCACATGCTGGGAGCAAAAATAATGGCCTGGTGGAGAATGCTGAACTTGTTTTTATTGCAAAGTCAACTGATAACCAGGATTATCATTCAGAGATGAACAGTCATATGTTCAGAGATTGGATTAAAGACACTCTTTTGCCTTTATTAGATCGACCATCTTGTTTGATCATGGATAATGCATCTTACCATAACAAAGTGGCACAAGAAGATAAAGTTCCAACATCATCAAGCACTAAAGCTGAAATAAAGACATGGCTGACAAGGGAACAAATACCATTTAACGATATGTATCTCAAGCCTGAATTACTTTCACTTGTAAAACAGATACAACGGCCAAAGATATTTCAAATAGATAAATTAATTGAAGAACATGGTCATAGATGTTTGAGGCTGCCTCCATATCACTCACACCTAAATCCTATTGAATTAGTTTGGGCAAAGATCAAAGGGCAAGTAGCATCCGAAAATAAAACTTTCAAATTATCTGATGTTAAAGAGCTTACCAATGTTGCTATTTCAAACATAGACAAAGATTATTGGGCTAGTTGTGAAGACCATGTTATGGTTGAGGAAGATAAGTATTGGAGAAACGATGGTCTGTGGGTTATTCAACCAAAAATGGTAATACGTCTATTAGATTCGGCAGATTCTGAATAAAACTCATTTGTTTGAACTTACTGAAGTGACTTTGTGGAGTTGGAAACTCTGGATACGGACCACTTCAGGAACTGTTTTTTTAGTGAGTTGACGATGTATTCTGTGTTCTTAAAATAAATAATTTCTATTCGGTGAATGTTCGGCCTATTTTGATTTGATTCAATATTAGTTGTATAATTAAAAGAGCCCAATCCAAATGGGTAGCATGTTGTGAAAAAGTGCAATTGTGGCGGTTTATTCCCCTATACACCTTCAGGCATGACAGGGACACTTACTTACTTACTCTCTTATTATAAAGTAATAATGTCCCTTATATAAAAATAAAAGTTACGCCTTTTCCTCTAAAAAGTGTAAAAGATCTTCATTTACCGTACATTCTGTTTTTTGTGTCAAAATAAATACAAATATGAAGGAGATCAAAGGAAGTTGCCGCTTTGAGGAAACGGTAACACATACGATAATTTAAATGATAAATTCGTTACGTCATTGAAAATCTAAGGTCGCATGCAAAAAATCATGGTATTCCATCAGACGGTTTTCGAGATATTACTGGAATTAGGGAGGCAAACAATCTGAAACAAACTATAGGATTAGTTTTGCACATATCTCGTTCCATTAATATCATTGTTCTTGATTCTTTTTTTCTTTGCTTGTTATCAATATTCTTTTATAATATATCGAATAGGTAATTTTTCTGTTCTTTTTTAGGTCAATGTTTATCGTATTTATACCAGAATATTTGCTGAAAAAGATGTGCTATCTATTGCACTTATTGTATCAATAGCCATATGTATTTAATGATTGATAATTGTTAGTTTCGCTTAGTTATGTTATATATATATATATATATAATTATAACACCATCATCAATCACTGAGTGCCGTCTCCGCATCAGAGGTTGGCTACCATGGAGCGGCATTCCGCACTGTCTCTTGCTTTCATGGTGCAGGTTGTCATAGGCTGACTTGTCCATCTTTTGATGCTATTTGTCCATGTTAGTCTTGATCTGCCTCTGCCTATTTTACCTTGTATTTTCCCTTCTAAGATTACTTTTTGTAGGGTTCTGTTGTTGTTTTTTTTAAATGCCCCCCAAAAAATCTATTTTGTCTTGTTAGAATTGTGTTTAGTAATTATCTGTTCATTTTAAACTGTTTTGATCGGTCGAATCATTTCAGGGGAAGAGGTATGTTTACAACACTCGGAAAACATTCACAAATGATCAACAACAGACCAAAATAAAATAAAAAAATAGACAGCCCGAAGCAGGACCGAACCCGTACTCCTCGACACAGCACCTTGCCACTAGAAACAAACACAAGAGCACACAGCCAACTAAGCTACATACAAAGAGTACTAACAGTTATAGGACGAAACAGCACTGATAGTAGTTTCCATTGGTTTAGCAAGGTGCTGTGTTGAGGAGTACGGGTTCTATCCTGCTTCAGGCTGTTTATTTTTCTGTATTTTTTTCTCTTGATTATTTGTGATTTTTTTTTTTCCGAGTGTTGTGAACATACTTCTTCCCCTGAAATAATTCGCTGACCTATCTCCTCAGAAGTTTCCCTCTATAATCATATTCATGTATTTGTCTCCAGACTAAACCACTGGAAACTTCTATCCGTGCTGTTTCTCCTTAAACTGTTTCTCTGCAACGCAAGTATTCAGCCCTACCCTCTCGGGAGACACTTGTCTTAATAGGAAAATACAGATACACAATTTATTCCCAAGTTGTGATCGCAGCCCTATGCTATAGTCATGAGTACACAAGAGTGAAATACATCACCAATGATTGCTACACATTTTTAGATCAATTAGTTGGCATTGTGCGCTATATTTCAAAATCTCACAAATTTTCTTGATTTCACTAAAGAAGAACTATCATTTACAGTACGACATTTTGGAAATGTTACAGAATAATCGCGCGTGTGGCTACCGGGGAACTGACCATGAAGAGGGGAGACAAGGTTAGAGTCACTGTCACCTGTCACGCGTGTCGTAAGAGGTGACTAAGGAGGTTTGGGGACAAGGTTTTCGTGGCAAGGCGCTGTGTCGAAGAGTACGGGTTCGATTCTGCTTCGGGCTGTCCACTTTTTTTTTATGTTGTTGATTATTTATGATTTTTTTCCCGAGTGTTGTAAACCAGTTGGGATTATTATTTATGATTTTTTTCCCCGAGTGTTGTAAACCAGTTGGGATTATTATTTGTGATTTTTTTCCCGAGTGTTGTAAACCAGTTGGGATTATTATTTATGATTTTTTTTCCCGAGTGTTGTAAACCAGTTGGGATTATTATTTATGATTTTTTTCCCGAGTGTTGTAAACCAGTTGGGATTATTATTTATGATTTTTTTTCCCGAGTGTTGTAAACCAGTTGGGATTATTACTTGTGATTTTTTTCCCGAGTGTTGTAAACCAGTTGGGATTATTATTTGTGATTTTTTCCCGAGTGTTGTAAACCAGTTGGGATTATTATTTATGATTTTTTTCCCGAGTGTTGTAAACCAGTTGGGATTATTATTTATGATTTTTTTTCCCGAGTGTTGTAAACCAGTTGGGATTATTATTTATGATTTTTTTCCCGAGTGTTGTAAACCAGTTGGGATTATTATTTGTGATTTTTTTCCCGAGTGTTGTAAACCAGTTGGGATTATTATTTGTGATTTTTTTCCCGAGTGTTGTAAACCAATTGGGATTATTATTTGTGATTTTTTTCCCGAGTGTTGTAAACCAATTGGGATTATTATTTGTGATTTTTTTCCCGAGTGTTGTAAACCAGTTGGGATTATTATTTGTGATTTTTTTCCCGAGTGTTGTAAACCAGTTGGGATTATTATTTGTGATTTTTTTCCCGAGTGTTGTAAACCAGTTGGGATTATTATTTGTGATTTTTCTGCGGCAACAACCCCTGATCTCGGCACTGAGGCCCGGCTGAGAAACGTCCATTACTCACCCACGAAAAATAAATATGAGTACTTCTGAAGACGGAGTTATCTTCCTGTCCGGCGTACCAGGGAAAAACAAACGGGTTAACCCGCTAAATCTCCCGTGTGTTGCCGGGCCTCATTATGTGGGATGTAAAGAATAGTGACACTGTGACCTTCCAGGCATGTCGTAAGAGGCGACTAAGGAGTTTGATCGATGGCTTGACAAGCTGTCATTGTAAAAAGCATTGTTATGGAAACAGACCATAGATTTTAGCAGTGATCTCTGCAATATGTGCCATTTTGGCACGCAAGGTTTCTGTTTTTGAGATTGTGGTTCTGCCCTATGTGCCGTCTTCGGCTCGAAAGGACAATAGATAGATAGATAGTCTCTAGGACATCAGCAGAGGTGAAAGTTCTCTTCTATCCATTTACAGCTGATTTTACAAGAATATGTGAAAACGCAGGCACATCAAAACAAAAATGGAACATAACAAAGAAAGTACCTCGATGTTATATCAAAAAAGTTAATTGCTTCCCTTTGTAAGAAGAATATCTGTATGAACACATTGTATCTAAATTATTCTCCATTGCAGTATGATTGCACAGCCAGAGTCAAATTGAATAATTATTACATATTAAACTTTTGAGTAATCTTTTCTTAATTATACTAATTACATGGCGGTGAGTCCGGGGGTAATAGATATCCTGTGTTGATTGGTAATATAGAAATAGCTGCTGGTTAAGTTTCTTGAAATAAAGACGAAAGTTAATAATTAGAAAACAGAGAATTGTAGATGGATTTCGAGAAGAATCTACACACGCTTATGTGGTTTATGCAGAGTATGAATGTGATAATTAAAAAAAAAAATGCAATTAAATAAACAATAGATGAATTGTTTCATCAGAAATATACAATAATACATTAATCAGCTGTGTCAACATTTACCTCCCTTAGTTAGAGCTTGTAAATTATGTAGCGAAAGATATCAAATAAATTATATAGCGAAAGATATCAAATACATTATATAGCGAAAGATATCAAATACATTATATAGCGAAAGATATCAAATACATTATATAGCGAAAGATATCAAATAAATTATATAGCGAAAGATATCAAATAAATTATATAGCGAAAGATATCAAATACATTATATAGCGAAAGATATCAAATACATTATGTAGCGAAAGATATCAAATAAATTATATAGCGAAAGATATCAAATACATTATATAGCGAAAGATATCAAATAAATTATATAGCGAAAGATATCAAATAAATTATATAGCGAAAAATATCAAATTAGAGATCTCGATTAAGAAACAAACTTATACCAGTAGGCACACAATATGGCTAATAGCAAGAATAAGACATCAGTGTCTCTTACGAAATTGGACTTGAGACTGTGTACGGTACAGCATCTGTTTTGCCTTTTGAGACTGTGTACGGTGCAGCATCTGTTTTGCCTCTTGAGGCTGTGTACGGTACAGCATCTGTTTTGCCTCTTGAGACTGTGTACGGTACTGCACCTGTTTTTCTCTTTAAGACTGTGTACGGTTCAGCACCTGTTGTGCCGCTTGAAACATTGTACGCGGTATGGTGTCCGGTTAGCGCAATCGATAGGCGGTTGGCTTACCACGGCAACAGCCGGGGTTCGTACCCTGGCGAGGACACCTGGGTTTTACTAATTCCCTAAAAATTAGTACCTCTGAAGTCGGAGTAAATCTGCCTGCATGGCGAGGGGCATCCTGTAATGGGATAAAACAGACTTTACACGCAAAATTCAGTCCCACAAAATTGAGTGGGTGGGACTTCGTCAGAGGTCAAAGCTGACGAAAGCGAACGAACGAACGATTGTACGCGGCACAACACCTGATGTGACTATGCAGGTGAAATGTTGAAAGAGACTGTGCACGGTACAGCACCTATAGTGACTATGTAAGTCAAATGTTGAAAGTTCCACACGTCTACAAACAAAGCGTGACAGAGTGTGTTTGACTGTCGCCACCGACATCCCTGGGCCTCCCCGCTGATGCGGTTTTCCAGTAATTGCCCCCATACTTGTGACATCTCGAGCTATACAAGCTATGGGCGGTTGACCTCATTTAACCCACAACCGCCCCTTCTCGCAATGCTGAAAACGTCACAAATATTGGTCGGTCAGAGATATCAGAGACAAATAATAATAAATGAATATTATTATAGGGGGAAACTTCCGAGGCGATAATTCGAATCATTTCAGAGGAAGAGGTATGTTTACCGCACTTGGAAAAAATGACAAATAATCAACAACAGAAAAAAAACAAAGAACAATATATGGAGCGAAGTAGGATCGAACCCGTACTCCTTGACACAGCTCCTTGTAACGAAAAGCCAAACGCTAGGGAACACTGGCAATTCGGCTAACTAAAAAAAATTAGCCATCATTGGCGATGTCTTTCATGCAGGTATACTCATGACCATAGCATAGGGCTGCGATCACAACTCGAGAATAAAGTGTATATCTGTATTTTCCTATTAAGACAAGGATAGGGTAGGGTAGGGCTGAATACTTGCGTTGCAGACAAACATTTAGGACGAAACAGCACGAATAGCAGTTTCCAGTGGTTTATACTGGAGACATGATGGCTACATTTTTTGTCAGCCGAGTTGGCAGTGTTCCCTAGCGTTTGGCTTTTCGTGGCAAGGCGCTGCGCCAAGGAGTACGGGTTCGAACCTGCTTCGGACCATATATTGTTCTTTTTTTTCTGTTGATTATTTGTCATTTTTTCTGAGTGCTGTAAACATACCTCTTACTCTGAATTGATTCGCTGATTATCGCCTCGGAAGTTTCCCTCTATAATAATATTCATTTATTATTATTTGTCAACAAGCTTCCTAGTTGACTTCCTAGTTTTAACTTGAAGATAATAAATCAGTTTATAGGTGGGTGTCGTTACTTCATAGTTTTAACTTGAAGATCATAAATCAGTTGTAGGTGGGTGTCGTTACTTCATAGTTTTAACTTGAAAATCATAAATCAGTTGTAGGTGGGTGTCGTTACTTTATAGTTTTAACTTGAAGATCATAAATCAGTTGTAGGTGGGTGTCGTTACTTCATAGTTTTAACTTGAAAATCATAAATCAGTTGTAGGTGGGTGTCGTTACTTTATAGTTTTAACTTGAAAATCATAAATCAGTTGTAGGTGGGTGTCGTTACTTTATAGTTTTAACTTGAAAATCATAAATCAGCTGTAGGTGGGTGTCGTTACTTTATAGTTTTAATTTGAAAATCATAAATCAGTTGTAGGTGGATGTCATGACGTCTTAATTTTAAATTGAAAATCATAAATCAGTTGTAGGTGGGTGTCGTTACTTTATAGTTTTAACTTGAAAATCATAAATCAGTTGTAGGTGGGTGTCGTTACTTTATAGTTTTAACTTGAAGATCATAAATCAGTTGTAGGTGGATGTCATGACGTCTTAATTTTAAATTGAAAATCATAAATCAGTTGTAGGTGGGTGTCGTTACTTTATAGTTTTAACTTGAAGATCATAAATCAGTTGTAGGTGGGTGTCGTTACTTTATAGTTTTAACTTGAAGATCATAAATCAGTTGTAGGTGGGTGTCGTTACTTTATAGTTTTAACTTGAAAATCATAAATCAGTTGTAGGTGGATGTCATGACGTCTTAATTTTAAATTGAAAATCATAAATCAGTTGTAGGTGGGTGTCGTTACTTCATAGTTTTAACTTGAAAATCATAAATCAGTTATAGGTGGGTGTCGTTACTTTATAGTTTTAACTTGAAAATCATAAATCAGTTGTAGGTGGGTGTCGTTACTTCATAGTTTTAACTTGAAAATCATAAATCAGTTGTAGGTGGGTGTCGTTACTTCATAGTTTTAACTTGAAAATCATAAATCAGTTGTAGGTGGGTGTCGTTACTTTATAGTTTTAACTTGAAAATCATAAATCAGTTGTAGGTGGGTGTCTCGACCTACTAGTTTTGATTTGAAGATCATAAATCAGTTGCTGTTGGTAATGTCTTGACTTCCAAGCTTTAGCTTGATGATCACAAATTGGGAATAATGATTAATCTAACGGTTATCTTTGATAAAACTGAATAGCAAGGACTTTAGAGCTTGACAAACAAGAAAAATTAATGAATTCTCTCAATAATAGTTTGCCTGGGGGTGATAAGGTGGTTAGTGAGGAGTTCGTTTAATGAGAGAATGATGTTCGAGCTGGACTTCAATGCAGTTCATTCTAGGTGATAGTGGTGGGCATCAGAGCAGTAAGTCTGAAATTTGTATCGCAATATTTTATGTATAATAAATCATGGGCAGTAGAAAAACAAATGAAAAGACGATTAGATGCCACAGATGAGATTTCTCAGCAGAATGTTGAGAGTTCCCTGGACAGTTAAAAAGACCAACGAGGAAATTCTCAACGAGGCAAACATGAGAAGGGAGCTCTACAAATAATATGAAATATCAGAAAGAAACAATCAACATTTTTCGGGCACATCGTGAGTAGAGGAAAGATGAAATACTTGGTTACAAGTGGCAAAACACAGGGAAAGAAAGTGCGGATGACAACATAGAGAAGATAACAAATAACTTAGTGTGGTGGCACGGAAAACAGTCACCATAATTCATACTATGTACTGTGGATAGAAAATTGTGGAAGGAAATTATCGCTTACTCTAATCAGTATGGCACATGATAATGACAACGATGATAATAAATATATGACAAAATATGTAGTTTGTTAATACGGAGGAGAACCATTGGGTGCGTTCATTGTCCCACATTCCACATGTGACGATATCGCTTCAAGATAACTATACATTTGTCATGCGCACTTTTTTGTTTTCTTTTTCATTGTTTTGTTATCCGATGAAAGTTGGTCGATTGAAGATGGATAGACGAAATATTTGAGACAAGAGGAAACATAACGGCAGGAGAGGCGAACAGAAGAGTAAAAAACCGCAAATTATATCTCCCCTCGACGCTGAAAGGCAAATGAGGAAGAAGAAGAAGAAGAACATGAAAGTGGGTGGGCTAAGCGTTTATTTTTTATTCTGTTTCCCTTTTAATTAAGCTCTTGTATGCAATTTTATGTTTATTTTTCATTGTTTTAGTAAGAAAGTAACATTTTATTATAGAATATGATACATTTTGGGAACCGCAATAGGTTAGTGGTTAGTGATACATTTTGGGAACCGCAATAGGTCAGTGGTTAGTGCACTACAAGCACTACAATGGACAAGAGACGGCTCCGGGTTCACCCAGCCTTAAATGGGTACCAGATATTTTTTCTGGGAAAGTAAATTGGCACGGGCGCAATACTAACAATATTACCCTAAAATCATGTGCCGGTCTGTGAAAATTATGGCCACTAACACCATATTCTTTATACGCCCACTTGGCGTGGCGGGGCACTTTACTTTTTTACGATACATTTTAGTTTGCACGTAACGTTGTTATAAAAATTTAGACAATGCTTTAAAAATATATTGCAGTTTTTTAATGCAGTCTTTTAATACGTTTATAACAATATTTTGATAGAAGATAACACGTTTAAATAAGTAGTAATTTTATATAATAAAATGTGTTATGATTTTATAAGTATGAAGATTTTAAACATAAAATATGCAATGTTACAATGTACATAAATAAATCAATGTTATATGAATGAACCCTGTGATATTAATGTTATTCTAGCAAAATAAACAAAAGTAACATTGCATAGATGATAATAATGATCATAGAAACCATTTTGAACAGAACTTGCAACAGTAGGAAATCGATACATCATAACGGCACGATGTTTACCACTAATACTTTGGTTAATTTTCCTAACATGTTTTTCATGAAGATATTTTCCTTCTATTTTACAACCAAAGTGATTAGAAGAAGCTGTATCTTTACATTTCAAATCTTTTGTGGTTAAAATATGAACATTGTATCCCTCGAAACTCTTAGATTTTCCAATCTTTAATTATTTGTTGTTTTTTTGCTGCGATCATTCTTCTTCTTTCCTTCCTCATTTGCCTTTCAGGGTCGAGGGGAAATATAATTTGGGATCTTTTGTGTTTCTATTCACCTCTGCAGCTGTTATGTTCCCTAGTGTTTCTAATATTCCGTCAATCCATATTTTTCGTGGTCGGCCCTTGGGTCTGGTGTTTTGGCTGCAGAATAAAAAATAAAATGTTTGGCGAATAGATCAATGTACCGTAGTCAGGGCTAATGTAGCACAATGCGGAAGTGAAAGGTCTTGCATTGTTGTACCTGTCAACCATGTATGTCAACCATGCATGTATGTCAACCATGTATGTCAACCATGTATGTCAACTATGCATGTATGTCAACCATGTATGTCAAACAGTTGTTTGTTTTGTTTTTAAACAGCCGCAGCTACGTTGCTCCGACCATCTCAGAACACACACACACACACACACAGGCACACACGCGTACGCACGCACACACACACAACAAACAAACAGGACCAAGGTATCCCAAACGAGTTTGTCTCGTCCCTCTACAAGTTTTGCTATTTTTGATCATTTTATTTGTTTATTTTACATACCGGGAATAAGCAGTTCTGTGGTTAATAAAGTAAAGGTTCACCCCATGCCTGGGTAGGCGTACGGTGAATATGATATTAGTTGCCTCATTTTTCCATGTCATTTTGGGGCAATATTTTCAGTTTCACAGCCAGGCCGCCTTTACCTCCCAGAATTTCTCTGGTACCTATTTTCAGAGACTGTGCAACCCCCAAGCCTCATCGATCCTGACAAAAATTACATCGTTTCTGAGAATTGAACCCGGATCACCAGTATGGGTGGGCACTAACCAGACCAGTCAGCCACTAATGCTCCCTAATTGTAAAATGGCAGGGGTCTAATTAGCAGGTGGAAGGAAAGGTAGAAAAACACTTTTGACATGTGCATTTAATCACTTTGCATCGATTACAATAAATGAAAAATCTTTGATGCAGATTACAAGGAGTGGTACAGCAGATTTGCTAAGAATTCAGTTAATCATTTGCAATGATAGCTTTATCTATTGCTCATTAGTAGATGTACTACATACGCGAGGTGTAGAATAGTTTACATAAAGGCAGCATTACAAAGAATCAAAAAGATACAGTATTACACAACCCTTTTTGTTAATGGAGATAAGTAAAAGAGTTTTCAGTGTAATGTGGAACTAGTCTTGTAGTATGGGTGTGAATCCTGGACAATGAGACAACATACAAAAAAATAGTTGGAGGTCACAGAAATGTGGTTTTACAGAAAGATGTTGATATTACCATGGACAGCTGATTAGAGCTAAGAAGATGTTATGAAAGTGGTCAAAGGCAAAAAAGGAAGCTCATTTCCAACATCAAAAGAAAATTATTATTTTTGGTCACGTGATGAAATGGGGAAAAACTGGGGTGATTACTGACAACTGAAAAAAGAGGAAAGAAAAGATAGAGGAAAAGCGAGAGAAAAGATTCAAGACAACTGGATGGAATCGTTTGGTAGGAAATTAAAAACATAATTAATCACAAATGGATATTAAAATTGAAGGAATAGACCTGGAGACAGTTCAGAACTACAACTACATTGGACATACTATAACCGGTGATGGAAAATGTACAATTGAAATAAACAAAAGAATAGGAATGGCAAAAAGTTTATTTTAATGTCATGAAGAACATACGAACATCAAAACAAATAACACCAGGGCTAAAACTAAGAGTAGCAAAATTGTATGTCTTCTCAACATTCCTGTATGTTGCAGAAACATGGACATTAGACAAGAAAACAGAACAGAGAACTGAAGCCTTTGAAATGTGGATATATAGAAGAATAGGTAGAATTGAATGGAAGGAAAAGAAAACAAACGATGAAGTTTTAAAATAACTAAAAATGAGAAGAGAACTACTAGACACAATTCAAACAAGACAAATGCGATTTTTGGGCCATGTTAAAAGATACAACAGCCAACTAAAAGTAATCCTGGAGGGGAAAATACAAGGTAAAAGAGGCAGAGGAGACCAAGACTAACATGGACGAGTAACATCAAAAGATGGACAAACCAGCCTATGACAACATGCACCATCAAAGCAAGAGACAGAACAGAATGGCGCTCCATGGTAGCCAACCTTCGTTGCGGAGTTGGCACTCGATGATGATGATGAATTAATAGACGGCTACAGAGAGAGAAAGCTGTGGAGAGACATGGTCACCTACGCAGCAAACTTGTTACTTGATAATGATAATTTATTTAAAATAACTTAGTTATAGTCATTACTGGAAGATTATATTGTAAATTAAATGATGTTAACTGAGATTTAATACAGAAATTCATAGTCAGTGTTAAACAGGGCCTCTAACTCGTTTACTCCAATAGGGCAAGAACTGCCTTCAGCCACTTTATCTAAATGTGTCAGGACTGAACTGGCGTCGCCATCACTTTTATTATCGCTTTTGATTTCGATGCTTCCCGCGAGATCACTAATTGGATTTATTACATGACTGCCTTTTGAATGACTTTTGCTATTCCAATCTTCATGACCGGTGATGAACGAATCCTTCTTTCTGCTATTATTCCCACACTCCATGTTTCTTGACGAAACACCTGATTCTGCAGCTGTTTCTTTAATTCCGTTTTTCGGCGTCAGGGAGTTGGCGTCTGTAAACCACGGAGAGATATGCTGAGTCTCACCTTGAATATGTTTTAACATAGGACTGCTAAAATAGAAGTTCTCATTTGTTGACGACGATTTGACGTTTAAATCCCGTGATTTGCTTAAACCCGGAGCAGTCGATTGAACAGGTTTATTATTGTTGGGTTGTGATTGTTTATTATTGTTGGGTTGTGATTGTTTAATATTCCGGCTCAAATAGCGAGCGCCATCTTTCGAAGACTCTCCTGTAATTACTAAATTATGTTGCTGATTTGAAGAACTGGGATTAAATTTGGAAATCCCGTTTAAAAGCTTAAACCTGTTTTCACGCGAGTTTGGCACATCGTAAGCTTTAGAATGAACTTGTTTTGGAAGTGATGCTTCATCCATGACGCCACCAGACAAGATGGCGGAGGCATCGTGAAGACTTACTGCCTTAGGAACATACCCTGCCATGACGCCACCAGACAAGATGGCGGAGGCATCGTGAAGGCTTACAGCCCTAGGAACATACCCTGCCATGGTCTCGCTCTTCAGAAACTCCGGTCTCTTTCTGACATCACTTCCGTTTCTGGGAAGCTCAAATTGTAGACTGTATCTGTGAAACTTTGAAGCCACGCCCTCAAAAAGATCAGATTTTTTGGGTCTCATTTCAACGCCGACATTATGTGAATTTTCCTTCTCCTGTTCAGGAGAAAATAACCGTTCATTTTGAGAGAAAATGGGAGAAAAATTGTCACGGTTTGGACTCGATTGATAACTGTTTATATCCTTGCCCACATTTCTCACAGGTTTATATTCGTCTCCGAAAATCTTATAAGCGGGAAGTCTTCCATTTCCGGCAGTACTTTGGTGTCTCAGTTCCTCCCCATGGCTTGCTCTATCCTTAATTTTGTCTTTAGAAACAGGCTCTATCACTTTCAACTCAGAGGAAACATTATCAAACAGAGATTTCCCATTTACTAAAGACTGCCGATCAAGGCCTTGGTGGCTTGAGTCGATGTTTCTTTTATTGTATTCGGAATACTCTCTTTGTTTATTTCGATCGTCTGACCTTGCAGTGCTTTCCTTATTTTTCGAGGAATGTATTTTGTGTCTCCCTTTTGAAAACCAGCTCCAAAGAGAAGGCATTGTTGCAAATCTTGAGAGTGCAAAACAGAAGTTGATTGGTAATACCAACGATGAATCTGATTTGCTAGGAAAGCTCCAAGTTTAAAGGCTTACTTAAATGGAACTTTTGGAGACGTCTGTGAACAAAAAAAAAATGAACAAAAATCTGATTATCATAAATCAAGAGATACAATTTTAACTTTCTTTGCGAGTAAGATTAAAATTATCATAAATCAAGAGATACGATTTTAACTTTCTTTGCGAGTAAGATTAAAATTATCATAAATCAAGAGATACGATTTTAACTTTCTTTGCGAGTAAGATTAAAATGATCATAAATCAAGAGATACAATTTTAACTTTCTTTGCGAGTAAGATTAAAATGATCATAAATCAAGAGATACAATTTTAACTTTCTTTGCGAGTAAGATTAAAATGATCATAAATCAAGAGATACAATTTTAACTTTCTTTGCGAGTAAGATTAAAATGATCATAAATCAAGAGATACGATTTTAACTTTCTTTGCGAGTAAGATTAAAATGATCATAAATCAAGAGATACGATTTTAACTTTCTTTGCGAGTAAGATTAAAATGATCATAAATCAAGAGATACAATTTTAACTTTCTTTGCGAGTAAGATTACAATTATCATAATTCATGAAATATAATGTAACTTTCCTCACGTGCACAACTGAGATTACCAAAAATCAGGAGAATCAATTAACTTTCTTCACGAGCAAAACTGAGATTACCAAAAGTCAGGAGTTATAATTAACTTTCTTCATGAGCAAAACTGAGATTACCAAAAGTCAGGAAATACAAAAAATACTTTCTATAAAAATACTACTATCTCACGAGATATATGTTGCTTATTTTCTCGAGTACAAAAATTGTGATAGTTTTCTAGAGGCACGTTGTATGAAATGTTGACAATATTCATATTTCCTTTCCCATTTTTCAACAACCAGGCCCATACAAAAGTGCAGTACATAGTTCTCTAGTATAGTTAGATTGGCTTTGTAGTTGCACTGAGCTGATCTATAAACGTTGCTATATGTGTGCATTATTATATGTTTTTATTTTCTTTCTTTGGTAACTGTACACTCGCCATTACTAAATATCCGTACATTTTTTCTAAATGTAAATTGTGTGTAAATTTAATTAATTTTATTGAAATAAAAAAATAAAACGAGAAATGACAAAGTATTAAAACATACATCACCTATAATCTAGACAAGAAGGTGGCCATATGTTGGTCATGTGATAAAAAGAGACAACAAGAGAATATCAAAGCAAAACATCAAATTGGAACCAGAGGGTAAAAGAAAAAGAGGCCAACCTAAAAATAACACTGAGGTGAGAGACAACAACAGCATGCATCAGATCCTTTGTCAAGGTTCAGGTGCACGTAAAGGTAAAGTACGAGACATGAACCGGCGTCTTAGCACGCGAGTATATACCCATATGTGCTCGGCCGCATATTCAGAAATGTTCGGATATTTCTGTATAGTGTCGTCTCAAGCATCGAAACTCAGATGCGAAGCGACATTCCTCACCTTCCCAGGATAATACCCTGGTACCCATTTCTGCCAACGGCTGGGTCGACCGTGGGGGTAATTTTTTTTTTTTTTAATTTCCAACCACGAGTACAATTCACACTGCTCCCAGCGGGAATCGAACACGTTGTCCGAACGTCGGTAGTCTAGTCGGGTGGTTTTCCCAACTAGGCTACCGAGGCCCCCAAAGATGCACGTTCGGAATAGAAACGTGTGACAAGAGAAATGTAGGGTTCTAGCAAGGCCTAACATTGTCGGACGTGGATAGCCTACACTTTATATCATATTTGCGGTCTTCGGCTCGAAAAAAACAATACATATAAATAAACTGAAAAAAAATATATATGAAGTATACTTAAATTTAATACTTCAGCTGCTAACTTCAATATATAATACGGGATATATACTAATTGCACTATATATATGGCCCTTTTCGTCTTGTCAGACGGTCTAGTGGAGGCTATTGCGTATTTTTTTGAGGTATTGTTTTTGCCGAACAGCTTCTCTCGTGGCTAATTCTACCAATGTTTGACAAACACACGCGGTCACATAATGAACAGGTCAGGCTCGCTGGTCCACAGGGTTTACCATCCTTTTTCATGAGTCTCTTCTCTTCTAAGTCCTGTCTTAGAACAGTCTCAAATGTTGTTATACCGTTCCTTATACGTGCTCTCCATGATGTGCGATCACTTGCCAGATGTTGCCAGTCGTTTTCACAGATGGAGAAGTCTTTCAGAGATGATTTGCAGATATCTCTATATCGTAGTTTAGGTCTGCCGATTTGTCGTTTTCCGTGTTTTAGCTCGCCATATAGTATTTGCCTAGGAATGCGTTTTTCTTCCATCCGTTGGACATGCCCCAGCCATCTTAGCCTTCGACTTCTGAGCATCGACATGATTGTTAGGGTCTTAGCACGTTGCAGGACAGTTAAGTTGGTTATTTTGTCCTGCCATTTGATGTGCATTATTTTGCGGAGACATCGCATGTGGAAGACATTTAGTCTTTTTTCCTGGTTTGAGTATGTTGTCCAGGTTTCGGATCCATATAGTAGTGTGCTAAGCACACAAGTTTGATATATTAAGAGTTTAGTCTTTTGAGTTAGTTTCGTGTTGTTCCATGCCCTTTTTGTGAGTTTGCCGAAGGTCGTAGCTGCCTTACCAATTCGACAGTTTATTTCTTCATCAAGAGAGATGGTTTGCGTAACTGTGGATCCAAGATATGTAAATTTCTGTACTGATTCTAGTGGGCAGTCTTTTAGAGTAATAGATATAGGTTTGAAGTCACCTTGATTTAGTATTACTGTCTTCTGAACATTAATTGACAGTGAAAAATTGCACACACACACGCACATATGTATATAGCAGTGTGAGTTGTACTCGTGGTTGAAAAAAAAATACCACCACGGTCGACGCAGCCGTTGGTAGAAATGGGTACCAGGGTATTACCCTGGGAAGGTGATGAATGTTGCCTCGCATGAGAGTTTCGATGCTTGATGTGACACTATCCAGAAATATCCGAACATTTCTGGATAGGCGGCCGAGCACATATGGGTGTAAACTCGCGTGCTAAGACGCCGGTTCAAGTCTCGTACTTTACCTTACCTTACACACACATATATACAAACCAAGCACTGTGTGTGAAGCACTGGAAAATACAAACTGGCCAGTAGCCTGGAAAAAACCAGTGTACATCGCCATTCTACAGAAAGGAAATATGAAGCTGTGAGCCAACAAATGAACTAATGCCCTAATATGCCATGCCAGCTAAACACTCCTGCGGAACATCATGAAGTAGAGAACAAAGAAGTTAGAACACAAATTTCGTATGTATGTATAAATTATATATATATATATATATATATATATATATATATACGTAATGAGCCCCGTCACGCCAAGTGACGTATAGGGAATATGGTGTTAGTGACCATAAATTTTACAGACCTTCAGCACATGATTTTTGGGGTGCTGTGGTCGGTTTTACGCCCGTGCCGCTTTACTTTCCCAGAAAAAAATCCGGTACTCATTTAAGGCTGGGTGAACCCGGAAACCGTCGGTAGGGATCGAACCCTACCCCTTGTAGTCCAGTTCACTAACCACTGAGCTATCGCGGCTCCTAATATATATATATATATATATATATATATATATATATATATATATATATATAAAGTATAGTTAAATTTAATACTGCAACTGCTAGCGACATGACTTAATACGGGATGTATTCTAACTTTAATTTTAATAAAACTAACAATGTTATAAGTAGTGTCCATATGCTGCATTAAAATCGTACAGGACACACAGTCTTCCCACTATGATACCAGTCTAAAATACATGTACCTTGTATATGTTTATTTAACACGACTGAAGCACAGTTACATCCAGCACAGCTATATAACCTTCACATATTTTACAATCCTTCACACACGTCTGATTCTATCTCAAGAACAAACGTGACTGCTTTCATGTGAAATGTCACTTCACGGACCGCGAAATAAAAATGTTATAAAAATGTTATATATTTAGAATTTGTAACATTGTGGTGTTACATTTTCATAAAATGTAGGTACCGCTGTGCAATATGCGCCGCAAAGTCTTCACCGCATTCTTACTTAAGAATGTTATTATTAAAGTAAAAGGGATGAAATCTCGGCCACGCCTGAAATGTGACGTATAGGGAATTTGCAAAGTCATCTATAGTGCAGATCATCATCATGTGCCATTCCGGCAGACGTAGACGACAATGTTCCTCCACAATTCTCTGTCCACAGTGCATCGTATCAATTCTATTTTTGACTTTTTTCCAATCTATGACACCAAGCTATCCAGTATCTTCTCTCTTTGTCGTTCGCGATTTCTCTTTCCTTGTATTTTTGCCAATCGCAACCAATCATTCCAACTTTCCTCATCTCATGATGTGCTTGAAGCATGTTCATGTTGATTGTTTCTTTCTCATGTCTTTTAGGAGCTCTCTTTTTGTGTTGGCCTCTTTGAGAATTTCCTTATTGATCTTTTTTTAACTGTCCAGGGAACATTCAACATTTTCTTAGAAATCCCATCGCTGTGGCTTCTAATCGTCTTTTCATTTGTTTGTCTATTGTCCATGATTCGCTTTCATAGATCCGCATTTTCTCTATATACACGGATGAACTCTCTTTCTCACTTCAATTGACATAGACTTATTGCATAAGACGTTTTTTCATAATTATAACAATTATAGTATAGATATAGTATAATTATGTGGGTAATATAGAATACCTTCCTTTACTCTTTTTCACCTTTGGCACATTTTTTTTTGCAGGTTCTATAGTGAGTGGGAGCCGCGATAGCTCAGTGGTTAGTGAACTGGACTACAACGGACAAGGGGTAGGGTTCGATCCCAACCGACGGCTTCCGAGTTCACCCAGCCTTAAATGGGTACCGGATTTTTTTCTGGGAAAGTAAAGCAGCACGGGCGTAATACCGACCACATTACCCCAAAAATCATGTGCTGAAGGTCTGTAAAATATAGGGTCACTAACACCATATTTCCCTATACGCCACTTGGCGTGACGGGGGTACTTTACTTTACTTTTCTACTATGGTCAGTACTACGCCTGTTGGTTTGTCTATCCGAGTAAACAAATTATGGTCCACCTTTTTACAGCTGAGGGAGCTTCGATAGTTCTTTGGTTAGTGAACTCGGCTCATTGTCACCATCATTGAGTGCCGTCTCCACATCGAAGGTTGGTTACCATATAGTGTCATTCCGCTCCGTATATTGCTTTAATAGTGTAGGTTGTTGTCATTGGGTGACTTGTCCATCTTTTGATGTTACTCGTCGATTTTAGTCTTGGTCTGCCTCTTTTACCTTGTATTTTCCCTTCCAAGATTACTTTTGGTAGGCTGCTGTGTCTTTTAACATGCCTCCCAAAATCGCATTTGTTTTGTTTGAATTGTGTTCAGTAGTTCTCTTTTCATTGTTAGTTCATTTAAGATTTCATCATTTATTCTCTTTATATTTCCAATCTAATTTTTCATATTCTTCTATAAATCTACATTTCAAAGGCTTAAATTTTTTGTTCTGTTTTTTTTCTCTAATGTCCATGTTTCTGCACCATACAGGAATGTTGTGAAGATATAACTTTTGGCTATTCTTAGTTTTAAGTCTCGACTATTTGGGACAAAAGGTTATGTTTGATCCTGATCGATGGCTTCCAGGTCCACCCAGCCCTAAATGGACACCGGATTTCTTGACTGGGAACGAAAAGCATCATGAGCCGTGATTCCAACCACATTACCTCAACAATAATGTGAGGGAGATGTACAAAAAATATGGGCACTAACACCGTATTCCCTATACGCCCCGCGGCGTTACGGGGCGCTTTAATTTTGCTCTACTACCTAAGGCTGGGTGAACCTATAAGCCCGTTCCCTATTATTCATCATCATCATTACCATCAGGTGCCATGCCGGATCCTTCCTGCATGTTATAATTTGCAATTATAATGACTTATTTGTAATTTTAATCGGTTATTTATTTTGTCTTTGGTTTTTTATTGTTACTTATTATTTTAATCGTTTTACTTTGTTCGTAGGTTATTATTTTTTTTAATCAGTTTATTTTTTTCGTAGGCCAGATATAATTTTAAAACGGTTTATTATTTTTTTGGAGAAATAAGAACGGCAAAAAATAATCTGAGAAAATATTATCGGATCAAAGCAAATAACAGCAAAATAAAACTCCCAACAGTAAAATGTTATCGATACTATTTATTCCAATATGGTACAGAAATATGGGCATTAAATAAGAAATTAGAGTAAGAAATCGAAACATTTGAAATGTTGATCTATAGAAAAATGGGGAGAATTGGGTGGAAGGGAAAGAAAACAAACAAGGAAGTTTTGAATCAGCTGAAAATGAAAAAAAAAAAACTTCTTATGACAATTGAAAAGACACAACTGAAATTTGTCATAAATGTGCAGAGACACAATGCCTTACTAAACGTCATCTTGGCGGGGTAAGTATAGGGTGGACGAGGCAAATCAAGACTAAAGTGGGCTGATAGCATCAAAAGGTGGACGGGTGAACCTATGGCAACGTGCACCATCAAGGTAAGGGACAGGGCATTATGGCGCTTCATGGTGGCCAACCTCCTACGTGGAGACGATACTTAATTAATGAATTGTGTTTGCAGGTCAGTTATTATTTGTTAGCAATGATTGGTCTTTAATTTATTAAGTGAATCACTATTTTAATAGTTCGGTTATTATCTTAGCCAGTTAGCTATTAATTTTAGTCCGATATGTTTCTTTTCCGTTGGTTGATTATTGATTCTGTGTTGAGTTATTATTTTAAACTGTTTATTAATTGTTATGATTGCTGTTATTATATTTGTTCAATAATAATTTCTAAAACGTTATTTCAAAACAATTTTCTTGTGAACAGTGCATAATTTTTCAAACAAATATTTTGTTATCTCCCTCCGTCCCTCCCTCCGACTCTCTCTCTCTCTCTCTCTCTCTTTCCTAACTTGCACTTCAGAACGATGAGGGAAAATCCAATTTTTCGGAATTTTGCTCTTCTGTTGGCCTCTCCTATTGTTATGTATACCAGTGTCTTTACTATTCCATCGGTCCTACTTTTTCATGGTAGGCCCTTGGATCCCTGTTCTCGTAGAATAATAATAGAAGTCTCTCTCTAAAGTATCAGATACAAACAAACTCTATAATGTCATCTTGAGGTGGAAATATGCAAGATAATTTCGCTGCACGCCTGGTATGTCTTCAATAAAACGTATGTTGTTTAATAAACCAGCACTAGGATATCAGTGAAGCGTGGAACGCTCTTGTAAATTCTTTCATTCTTTACCATTTTCGTCTTTCTATGTATAAAAATGTCTCCCTTAGTTTAGGATTTATTTTATTTTTATTTCTGGTTCACTCAGTGTTAACATTGTAAATTTTCTCGTTTTAAATACCTTCTATTGTTAGGAATAAATGTATTTATGAACACGGTAGATATAACACACTCAAGTCGTGATGTCAAGGTGTGGTTTGGCTGGATGAAGGGCCCGACATGACAGA
Source organism: Megaustenia siamemsis (assembly GCA_032433765.1). Taxonomy (NCBI): domain Eukaryota; kingdom Metazoa; phylum Mollusca; class Gastropoda; order Stylommatophora; family Ariophantidae; genus Megaustenia; species Megaustenia siamemsis. The sequence continues at coordinate 29,222,042 of JAVIAB010000106.1, forward strand.
TTAATGACGGTGTTATAAGTGGGACATTTTGCAAAGGCGATTATTACAAGTATCAGAAAGTTGTAGTTCTTATCTTCTGAAATGTAGATGAAAGTTGAAATGCTTTATAAGCTTAATAATTCGTGATGTTCACACATAAACGGAACGACAATAATAAACGAATAAGGAAAACATATTTTTCGTAGTTTCTGTTAAAGTTATTGTCTTCTTCTTAACAGAAACACTTTTCAGTATTACTTTATGTAAAGTATTACTTTATGACATATTATTATTCACTTACCAAGGCAATAATCTTGTTGGAATCAAAAGACTACACCCACGTCTACATACTGAGTGATTCAACGAGCATGATAGGAAAAGTGGAGGTGGACTCTTTACGTATGAAATGGGTAGAGTCATTGCAGAAGCAACAAACAACGTAAGGTCACCTTTGTCTACGTCCCAGGACATGCGGGAGTGCGAGGAAATAAATGAGCTGACAGGTTGACTAGCTGCACCATTGTTGAGGACGATCAACCAATGGGTCGGGTGGACTTCATTAATGCCCTTCGAGAAGTGGGAAGGACACAGGACTTCGACAACCTTGAGTCCACGTCACTCCTTCGGATGAAAGAGATGGGAGTTAAGATAAGCACAGCCGGAAATGAGAAACTTAGTGGGCGTGTAAGAAGACTAATCAACCAACACGGAAATGGAGTCGTCAGTCGCTGGACACTGCAAGATTGCTGAGGGAGGATCTCTGCACCTGTGGACATGTTCGGAGTGCAATGATGATGACCCGCAAATAACTCAATAACTTTTCAGTAGGCGTGGGCGTCTTTTATCGTCAGTTTACATGAAGCCGTGATGTTGGAAATTTAACACGTTTCAATGGCGCTTTGCAGATAATGAATCGTCTTAGCAGTATATTCAGAAATGTCATTAGTCATAATGTAATGCAGGTTGCAAATTTATCTGACGAGTATTGAGTTATTAGCCCACCCATACAGTGTTATAACAAGGTACTTCGATGGCCGTGGTACTTTAATTTAGCAAATATTATACACGAGGGAGCTGCGCTAACTCAGTGGTTAGTGAACTGGACTACTATGGACACACATGAAAACGGCTTCCAGGTTTATCCAGTGAATGAGTTGAGGGTTTTGCGGGAAAAAGTAAAAGCGAACATACTACTCCAAACGTAACATAAAAAAAAGTAAAGGTTTCCTTCACGCCTTGCTAGGCGCATGAGGAATATGGTGTTAGTGACGATATTTTTCTATGACCACTGCACATTTTTGGGTGATGTGGTCGGTATCACGCCAGGCCGCCTTTACTTCCCAGAAAAATCTCTGGTACCTATTTTTAGAGGCTGGGTGGATCCCGGAGCCTTGTCAGTCGAAAAAAAAAATCCGCCACTGCTGGGGATTGAACCCGGACTCTTATGGCCAGGAAGCGAGCACACTAACCATCAGCCACCGAGGTTCCAAACGTAATACGCTAAAAGTATATTTAAAAATATGGGCACTAACACCATATTTTATTACACGCCACATAGCGTGACATGTGTTTTCTTTTCTAATGTACACAAAAGCAAATATTTATGATCATGTTCATTGCTCTGTTTGTACAAATATATAGCTGTATAAGTACTAGATAGCTTGGTGTCATGGCATGGAAAACGGTCAACAACAGACTAGATACGAAGCACTGTAGATAGAAGATTGTGGAAGGACTTGATCGCCTACGCCAACGGTATAGTACATGATGATGATGATGAAGATGATGATGATGAAGATGATATAGCCATATGATCACAAGCCTGCAGGTTAATGAACTAACGTATGTAATAACAGTCTTTTCTATGTCATCCCTTCCTCTGGTACCCGTTCGGATGTCCACGGAGATACAAAGTTCAGGTTCTCTCCCCCCCCCCCCCTCCCTTTTTTTCCGGCTTAACTCATTATCAACTGATGTTGTAGCGTTTCTTTGATGTTGTCTGTCCATCTTACTCTAGGTCTGCCTCTTGATCCTCTCTCTTCTCCTCTTTTAAAATATGCTTTATATTGTAAGAAAGGACAAGAGGTAGGCTTCGATCTCAACCGACGGCTTCCGGTTCACCCAGTCTTTAATGGGTACCGGATTTTTTTCGTGGAAGGTAAAGCGGCGCGGGTGTGATACCGACCACATTACCCCAAAAATAATGTGCCGAAGGTTTGTAAAATTTATGGTCACTAACACCATATTCCCTATACGTTTGGCGTGACGGGGGTACTTTACTTTACTTTTTATTTGGTAAGGAATCGCACGGCATTCTTTCTGGATGGGCAAACCATTTTATTTGTTGTTTCTGTATGCAGTTTAGTATTGGTTCAGTGCCCACTCTTTCTCTTATAACATAATTTCTGATTCTGTCTTTTCTAGTCAAACCAAATGCTTTTCTCAGACATCTGATCTCTGTGGTGACAAACTTTCATTCATGCTTAGTCGAAAATGACAATGTTTGGCATTTGTAGCAACTTGTTTGAATGTATATTCTCTGTATAAGATGTTTCTTGGTGGTAATATATATTGCTTTGTATTGTAGTATAGGGGATAGCTGTCCAAATATTTGGTTTGCCTTGTTGCATCGTTTGTATATATATATATCTTTATCAATTTTGTCTCTTTCAGAGAATGTTGTTTCCAGAAATGTTGTTTGTTACTTGTTTTATAACTTTTTCACTGTTTTCATGTTGTTTGTTTAACATTCTGCATTCAATGACAGCAGATGTTGAAACTCTGTTTCTTTACAAGCTATTAGGGCCCGGTCGTCAGCAAATAGTACTTCATTTATATCTTCACTTTGTAATTTGTTATCCTTCCATATTATGTCATTGTAAGTGATAAATACGGGTGTAGACCTGTGTGACTCTAACAGATGAATGCTCTGGTCACTGTCACCACGTCCATCGTCATGCTACTTGTGGTCATAATTCAGCCTGCCGAGCGTGCTGTAAATACCCATGCACTCCTTTTTTACAGATCCGTCTGTATATATGACTGCACCTATATGAGAGTGTATATATGTATATATATATATATATATATATATATATATATATATATATGTTGTCTGTCTCATACACGTTACGGAAACCGGAATTTCTTTAATTGTTCTACCACTAATGAAGATATAGCAAATAATATTGAAGAGTATTTATTTTTTTAAGAAATATGACGACTTTATAACAGATTAAGGAAGCGACCACCATTTGATCAGGACAATAATTATGAAGGAAATGTATGGTTCGGTAGTGAATGAGACACCCTTGTGTGCGTGGTATGTATGTGCGCATAAATCATGCATACATATGTGCGCACGCACGCACGCACACACATTCATACGAAAATACACACACACACATACACACACACACTCATACACGCACACATACACAAATACATACATACATACATACATACATACATACATACATACATACATACATACATACATACATACATACATACATACATACATACATACAAACATACATGCATACATACATACATATACACACACATTGCTGCGTCAAATTCATGCAAGTAAATGTATAAATAAAGCACTTTCTTACCGTCAAAATGTCAAAGATAAAACACACACACACATCTCGTTCTGTCACGCTCTCTGCGAAGTTTCCTCAAACTGTTGGGGATATATTAACATCATCACCTTTAATATCACATTAGGTAGACTGCATAACTTCGGCTTTGTCATTTGTCAACAACTGAGAGATTTTTAGATTCGGTTCACTGACAAATCCTGGATACGTGCCTAGATTAAGCCTAGATGCGTGCCTATAGACATTTTTATGAATAAAGATGAGTTGATTGTGTATGTGGTTTGCCAAGTAGTAAAGTCGGATTTCTGTTCTTGGATAATAATGGTTGCTGTGTGTTTTTGTCTTTTGTCTGTTTGTAGTTGTACGTTTTGTGACAGTGAGTGGGTAAATTGCTCAAATATTGCTTGATACGTGGAGTCAGTGAAAGGGTAAAGGTTTAAATATTGCTTGATACGTGGAGTCAGTGAAAGGGTAAAGGTTTAAATATTGCTTGATACGTGGAGTCAGTGAAAGGGTAAAGGTTTAAATATTGCTTGATAAGTGGAGTCAGTGAAAGGGTAAAGGTTTAAATATTGCTTGATACGTGGAGTCAGTGAAAGGGTAAAGGTTTAAATATTGCTTGATACGTGGAGTCAGTGAAAGGGTAAAGGTTTAAATATTGCTTGATACGTGGAGTCAGTGAAAGGGTAAAGGTTTAAATATTGCTTGATAAGTGGAGTCAGTGAAAGGGTAAAGGTTTAAATATTGTTTGATACGTGGAGTCAGTGAAAGGGTAAAGGTTTAAATATTGCTTGATACGTGGAGTCAGTGAAAGGGTATAGGTTTAAATATTGCTTGATAAGTGGAGTCAGTGAAAGGGTAAAGGTTTAAATATTGCTTGATAAGTGGAGTCAGTGAAAGGGTAAAGGTTTAAATTTTGCTTGATACGTGGAGTCAGTGAAAGGGTATAGGTTTAAATATTGCTTGATAAGTGGAGTCAGTGAAAGGGTAAAGGTTTAAATATTGCTTGATAAGTGGAGTCAGTGAAAGGGTAAAGGTTTAAATATTGCTTGATAAGTGGAGTCAGTGAAAGGGTAAAGGTTTAAATATTGCTATAATCGTGGAGTCAAGGAAAGGGTAAAGATTTAAATATTGCTTGATAAGTGGAGTCAGTGAAAGGGTAAAGGTTTAAATATTGCTTGATAAGTGGAGTCAGTGAAAGGGTAAAGGTATAAATATTGCTTGATACGTGGAGTCAGTGAAAGGGTAAAGGTTTAAATATTGCTTGATACGTGGAGTCAAGGAAAGGGTAAAGGTTTAAATATTGCTTGATACGTGGAGTCAGTGAAAGGGTAAAGGTTTAAATATTGCTTGATACGTGGAGTCAGTGAAAGGGTACAAGTTTATTCATTTCAAAGTTCATTATCTTTGAAGGCAAATTGAAAACACGCTTTTCTCTCTTCCCTCATCTTTGAAGACAAATTGAAGACATATTTTGTTCATTTCCCTCATCTTTGAAGAAACTGTGAAGACCCATTTTTCTCTTTTCCCTTATCTTTGAAGAAACATTTTTCCCATCTCCCTCATCTTTTTGAAATTTCAAAATGAAGACACATTTTGCTCCTTTTATCATCTTTGAAGACACACTGAAGACACATTTTGCTCATTTCCCTCATCTTTGAAGACACACTGAAGACACATTTTGCTCCTTTTATCATCTTTGAAGACACACTGAAGACACATTTTGCTCATTTCCCTCAACTTTGAAGACACACTGAAGAAACATTTTGCTCATTTCATCATCTTTGAAGACACACTGAAGAAACATTTTGCTCATTTCATCATCTTTGAAGACATACTGAAGAAAAATTTTGCTCATTTCATCATCTTTAAAGACACACTGAAGACACATTTTGCTCATTTCATCATCTTTGAAGACACACTGAAGACACATTTTGCTCATTTCATCATCTTTGAAGACACACTGAAGACACATTTTGCTCATTTCCCTCATCTTTGAAGACACACTAAAGACACACTTTGCTCATTTCATCATCTTTGAAGACACACTGAAGACACATTTTGCTCATTTCATTACCTTTGAAGACACACTGAAGACACATTTTGCTCATTTCATCATCTTTGAAGACATACTGAAGACACATTTTGCTCATTTCATCATCTTTGAAGACACACTGAAGACACATTTTGCTCATTTCATCATCTTTGAAGACACACTGAAGACACATTTTGCTCATTTCATCATCTTTGAAGACACACTGAAGACACATTTTGCTCATTTCCCTCATCTTTGAAGACACACTGAAGACACATTTTGCTCATTTCATCATCTTTGAAGACACACTGAAGACACATTTTGCTCATTTCATTATCTTTGAAGACACACTGAAGAAACATTTTTCTCATTTCCCTCATCTTTGAAGACACACTGAAGACACATTTTGCTCATTTCATTATCTTTGAAGACACACTGAAGACACATTTTGCTCATTTCCCTCATCTTTGAAGACACACTGAAGAAACATTTTGCTCATTTCATCATCTTTGAAGACACACTGAAGACACATTTTGCTCATTTCCCTCATCTTTGAAGACACACTGAAGACACATTTTGCTCATTTCATCATCTTTGAAGACACACTGAAGAAACATTTTGCTAATTTCATCATCTTTGAAGACACACTGAAGACACATTTTGCTCATTTCATCATCTTTGAAGACACACTGAGAAACATTTTGCTCATTTCATCATCTTTGAAGACACACTGAAGAAACATTTTGCTCATTTCATCCTCTTTGAAGACACACTGAAGAAACATTTTGCTCATTTCCCTCATCTTTGAAGACACACTGAAGAAACATTTTGGTTATTTCCCTCATCTTTGAAGACACACTGAAGACACATTTTGCTCATTTCCCTCATTTTTAAAGACAAATTACGCTTTTCTCATTTCCCTCATCGTTCAAGACAAATCGAAGACACATTTTTATCATTTCCTCATCTTTGAAAACAAATATTTAAGGCACATTTTTCTCATTTTCTCATTTTGAAGACAAATTGAAGACACATTTTTCTCATTTCCATTATCTTTGAAGTCACGTTTTTCTCATTTCCCATATCTGTGAAGACAAATTGAAGACACATTTTTCTCATTTCCCTCATCTTTGAAGACGAATTGTAGACAAGCTTTTCTCATTTCCTTCATATTTTAAAGCACATTTCCTCATAATTGAAGACAAATTGACGAAACGTTTTTCTTATTTCCCGCATCTTTGAAGACAAATTGACCAAACGTTTTTCTCATTTCCCGCATCTTTGAAGACAAATTTATGAAACGTTTTTCTCATTTCCCGCATCTTTGAAGAAAAATTTCTGAAACGTTTTTCTCAGTTCCCGCATCTTTGAAGACAAATTGACGAAACATTTTTCTCAGTTCCCGCATCTTTGAAGACAAATTGATGAAACGTTTTTTCTCATTTCCCGCATCTTTGAAGACAAATTGACGAAACATTTTTCTCAGTTCCCTCATCTTTGAAAGCACATTTTCTCACCATGCGAGACAGGTTTCTAATTTGTATTTCCTTCTCTAGCGATATTTTTACACATTCTCCTTCTTTAGCGATATTTTTACACATTCTCCTTCTCTAAAGATATTTTTACACATTCTCCTTCTCTAAAGATATTTTTACACATTCTCCTTCTCTAAAGATATTTTTACACATTCTCCTTCTCTAAAGATATTTTTACACATTCTCCTTCTCTAAAGATATTTTTACACATTCTCCTTCTCTAAAGATATTTTTACACATTCTCCTTCTCTAAAGATATTTTTACACATTCTCCTTCTCTAAAGATATTTTTACACATTCTCCTTCTCTAAAGATATTTTTACACATTCTCCTTCTCTAAAGATATTTTACACATTCTCCTTCTCTAAAGATATTTTTACACATTCTCCTTCTCTAGCGATATTTTTACACATTCTCCTTCTCCAAAGACATTTTTACAAATTCTCCTTCACTAAAGATATTTTTACAAATTCTCCTTCACTAAAGACATTTTTACAAATTCTCCTTCACTAAAGACATTTTTACAAATTCTCCTTCTCTAAAGACATTTTTACAAATTCTCCTTCACTAAAGCGACTAAGGAGGTTGATCGATGGCTTGACAAGCTGTCATTGTAAAAAGTATTGTTATGGAAACAGAGCCATAGGTTTTGGAAGCAGTAATCTCTGCAATATGTGCCATTTTGGCACGCAAGGTTTCTGTTTTTTGAGATTGTGGTTCTGCCCTATGTGCCGTCTTCGGCTCGAAAGGACAATAGATAGATAGATAGAAAGACATTTTTCGCCCGTGCGCTGCCGGGGCCCGAAAGGGAAGTAAAGAATAGCGGCGCTGTACCCTACCAGGCATGTTCGTAAGAGGCGAGAAAGGAGGGTTAGGCATGGGACTGGCTATCCCATACTGTAAAAAAATAAGCCGAAAAAAACTTCACAAACATGAACAAGTCAAAGAAAGATAAAGTAAATCCGTCAACCAGGAAAGAGAAGGGCTCTCTGTCTAAGAGACGTATGACGCAATCCGGAGAAAGCCATAAGGAGTCCGGGTTGCCGACTCACCCTTTGTCTACCAGGAAATCATCCAGAATTGGCACCTGGAATGTTCGTACCCTTAACGAACAGGGAAAAGCGGCACAAGTGGCAGCAGAAATGAACAACTACAAGATAGATATTCTGGGAATGTGTGAAACAAGATGGCTGGGAGCGGAGAGAATAAAATTGAATACAGGGGAGATGATTTTATCATCAGGACACCAGGAACCAGGAGCACAACATAGCGAAGGGGTAGCTATAATGCTATCAAAGAATGCACAGAAGACACTAATAGAATGGGAGGCAGTGGGACCAAGACTGGTGAGAGCAACATTTAGAACAACCAAAAACAAAATAAAATTACACATTATACAATGCTATGCACCAACCAACGATAAAGATGACTCAGTTAAAGATGATTTTTATAAACAGCTACAATGCCAGATGGATGCAAGACGAGCCAAGGATATTATAATCTTGATGGGAGACCTAAATGCTAAGGTAGGATCAGACAACAGAGGCTTTGAAGAGATTATGGGAAAACATGGACTTGGAGATATAAACGAGAATGGAGAGATATTTGTGAATTTCTGCGCCCTTAATCAAATGAGCCTAGGAGGAACAATATTCCAACATAAAAGAATACACAAAGCTACATGGGTGTCACCAGATCATAGAACGGAAAATCAAATTGATCACATATGTATTAATAATAAGTTTAAGTCATCCTTACAGGATGTAAAAGTATATAGAGGGGCAGATATAGCTTCTGATCATCATCTGCTGTTAGCCAAACTTAAAATTAAATTAAAAAGGTATACTACAACGAATAAGGGCAGAACGTATTTCAATGTAGGGTTTCTTAAAGAACAAGGAATTAAAGATAAATTCGCAGTCACAATATCAAACAAATACCAAGTCCTCCAACAACTAGAAAATACAATAAATATAGAAGATCATTGGAAACAGGTAAAAAATATATGGAAAGAGACATGCGAAGAAACACTGGGGAAAAGAGAACGCCAGAATAAGGCATGGATGACAGCAGAGACCCTGGATAAAATTAAAGAAAGAAAGAACAAGAAAGCAGACATAAATAAAAGCAAAACAAGAAGTAATAAAGCCAAGACACAGGAAGCTTACACAGAGGTGAACAAAGAAGTGAGAAGATGCATTAAAAGGGATAAGAGGAAATATATAGATGAATTAGCTAAAGAGGCAGAAGAAGCAGCAAATAAAGGGAATATGAAAGAACTGTACAACAGCACAAAGAAATTAGGTGGAAAATACAAACAGATCAACGCCTTTATCAAAGATAAGAAAGGAAATCTGCTTAGTAATATAAAGGAACAAATGGAGAGATGGAAGGAGGACTTTGAAGAACTTTTGAACAGACCTGGCTCAAATAATCCTCCAGATATACTACCAGCAGAAGAAGAATTACACGTTAACTGCGGAAAACCAAGCAAAGAAGAAATAATGAAAGCCATCAAACTGTTAAAAGATGGTAAAGCCACAGGACCAGATGAAATTCCTTCGGAAGCCATCAAAGCAGATATTATCACCTCTACCAAGATGTTACATAATCTATTGGATAAAAGTTGGGAGAGGGAAGAAATACCTAAAGACTGGAGAGAAGGTTATATGATCAAACTACCAAAGGAAGGAAGTTTACAGGAGTGCACAAATTATAGGGGAATTATGCTACTATCAGTGCCAGGAAAAATATTAGGCAGAATCATTCTGGAGAGACTAAAAGAGGCTATAGAGAAACACTTGAGAGATGAACAAGCAGGTTTTAGGAAGAACAGATCATGTGCTGATCAAATAACTACTCTACGTATAATAGTTGAACAAAGTTTATAACTAAAATCCCCACTTTATATTGGATTCATAGATTACGAAAAGGCATTTGATAGTTTAGACAGAAGAATGCTTTGGAAGTTGCTGAGTCATTATGGAATCCCCATAAAGTTTATTAACCTGATAAAAACAATGTATGAAGGAACAAAATGTAGTGTGGTGCATGAAGGACAGCTTACAGAAGCATTTGAAATAAGAACAGGAGTAAGGCAAGTATGCCTTCTGTCTCCATTTCTCTTTCTACTGGCCATAGATTGGATTATGAAAATAACTCAAAACAACAGAAATGGGATCCAGTGGTCACTGACCAAACAACTTGATGATTTAGACTTTGCTGATGACATAGCTCTCCTATCACACAGCCACCAACAGATGCAAGATAAAATGAGTATATTAGAAGAGAGATCACAACAGCTAGGACTAAAGATTAATAGAGATAAGACCAACATTATGAGAATTAATGCAGTTGGCAATAACCAAATAAAACTAGGAGAAATACCTCTACTAGACGTACAATCTTATATATATCTGGGCAGTAATATAGATAAAGAGGGAGGAACAGAAAACGATACCAAAATAAGGATATCAAAAGCAAGAGGAGCTTTCATTGCACTGGGAAACATATGGAAATCCAAAGAAATTAGGCTAAATACAAAAATACAAATTTTCAACTCCAATGTTAAGTCGGTTCTATTTTATGGCTGTGAAACATGGAGAATAACAAAATTGACAATCACGAAGGTACAGACTTTCATTAATGGATGCTTGCGCAGAATAAAGGGATGGAAATGGCAGGACAAAGTCACAAACGTGGAATTATGGAAATGTACCGGTCAAATACCAGTGGATAAAGAAATACAGCGAAGACGATGGCGATGGATAGGACACACACTACGGAAACCAACTGAGAGTATTACACAACAGGCCCTTTTTTGGAATCCCCAGGGGAAAAGACAAAGAGGAAGACCAAGGAATTCTTGGAGAAGACAGATTGAAGCAGAGATGAAGATGATGGGGAAGACATGGAATGATCTTAAAAGAATTGCAAAAAACAGAACGACTTGGAAAGTGTTTGTTGAAGACCTATGCTCCACCAGGAGCTAAAAGGTAAAGAAGAAGAAGAAAGACATTTTTACAAATTCTCCTTCTCTAAAGATATTTTTACCCATTCTCCTTCTCTAAAGACATTTTTACACATTCTCCTTCTCTAAAGATATTTTTACACATTCTCCTTCTCTAAAGATATTTTTTACCCATTCTCCTTTTCTAAAGACATTTTTACACATTCTCCTTCTCTAAAGACATTTTTACACATTCTCCTTCTCTAAAGACATTTTTACACATTCTCCTTCTCTAAAGACATTTTTACACATTCTCCTTCTCTAAAGATATTTTTACACATTCTCCTTCTCTAAAGATATTTTTACACATTCTCCTTCTCTAGCGATATTTTTACACATTCTCCTTCTCTAAAGATACTTTTACACATTCTCCTTCTCTAAAGGTATTTTACACATTCTCCTTCTCTAAAGGTATTTTTACACATTCTCCTTCTCTAACGATACTTTTACACATTCTCCTTCTCTTCAAATACTTTTATCGCTTGTTTCCGCCTTTGAAAATACACTTTTAATTTATTGTCTCGTCTTTTGAGATACATTTGCCTTCTCGCACTATAGCCCTCTTTCTAATCTTATTTCTCAGTCACAAGTCTAACACACTTCATTTCTAGTGGGTTTCTTTTTTATTGTTAATGACTAGCGTTTATGTCTGGCATCGGTAGCACAACGGTTGGAATGGAAATTGTTTTGCATTGTGCCCGTTTTGCCTTTCGTGTTAATTCCTTGTTGGACATCAGTGTTGATAGTTGTCTGATGATTTGACAAGCTTTGTTGCATCTTGGGTTTAATTTTCATGCATGCGAGTTATAGTTTGTCACTTGATTTCCTAGATATTTTTATACCCCTCCCCACAAGACAATTAAGTCTTCTATCTATCGTTATGTTGATGTTCTAATTTTCTTTTGCCATTTTCATGATTTATGTCTTTTTGGTTTAAATAATCACGTTCAGGTTTATTGGTTGTCTGTGCTGTTAAGTCTATTTAAATGGTCTTGTCGGTATTCTATTATTCCTTGTATTAGTGCCTGGTGACCTCGAATAGAAGCTCATTATTTTATTCTGTCTCTGGCAGGTTTGCTAACTTACATATGTAGTCCATGTAAGTATTAGACTTTGGTTAACGAAAAGGTAGATAGTACTCACCCATGTACTTTACCCTCTAAATATATGCAACATGTAACTTCTATAGTCTATATAAATTATACGACTATCTTGTTCCACTTCATTATAACAAAAATATATTCGCCACTTATGAAGTGAACAATATATCATACAATGCTTTTCAAGGATTCGTAATTCAATTATTTTGAAATTAGTTGAATTCGCTGATTTGGCGCACGGCTAATTGTTGTCCTTTTCTTGTATTGTTTGGTAGAATTATTTTTTTTAAATTAACCTTCTGCTGAAACATAACATCGTTGGTATAGTTTTCTTTGTTTCAAACGATTCTTCGATTGAAATATAACATAATCTGTATCATCTTGATCATGTACCGGTTGGCGTAGGCGATCGTGTTCTTTCTCAATTCTCTATCCACAGTACATCGTTATCAAATCTGTTGTTGACTGTTTTCTGTGCCCGAAACCAAGCTATCTAGTATTTTTTTCTATTTGTCGTCGACCATCTCACTTCCCCGAATTTTGCTAGTTGTAACCAAGTATCCCAACTTTTCTCTTCTCGTGATGTGTCCGCAAAATGTCGATTATTTCTTTCTGACGTATTTAAAAAAAAAAAGAAATTCTCTTTGTGTTGGCCCCTTTAAGAATTTCCTAGTTGGTCTTTTAGCTGTCCAGGAAAACTCTCAACATCCTTGTGAAAAATTCCATCTCCGTGGTCTCTAATCGTCCTTTCATTTGTTCGTCTACTGTCCATGATTCGCTTCATAGGTTAGAATTGGCTCTATACAGAACAAATGAACTCTCTTTCTCACTTCTTTTGACAAAGACTTGTTGCACAAGACGTTTTTAATTTCTAAAATGCTCAAACTATACTGCTTTTTTTTTCTAAGGTTAACTTTATATAATTTGTATAGCTAACTGTAAGTCCAGGTCTGGCATTGGTAGCACAACGTTGGAATGAAGATTGTAACGAGCACTATACAATACAATCTTCATTCCAACGTTGTGCTACCAATGCCAGACCTGGACTCTAGATGCAAGAACAATAAGAAAAATAACCTCTACAGAGATGAAATGTGTTAGACGAATGACAGGAAACAGTCTGAGAGATAAGATCAGAAATGTAGAACTGAGAAAAAAGCTAGGAATAGCCCCAGCCATAGAATATATAAGGAAACAACAGATAAAATGGTTCGGCCACGTGACAAGGCAGAAAGAACAAAACACAACACAACGAGCCTTCAACAAACGTTGTGAGAACAACAGACCCAAGGGTCGACCACGAAAAAGATGGATCGATGGAATATTAGAAGCACTAGGAAACATAACAGCAGCAGAGGCGAACAGAAGAGCAAAAGACCGCAAATTATATCTCCCCTCGACGCTGAAAGGCAGATGAGGAAGGAAAGAAGAAGAAGAAGAAGAACTGTAAGAAAATATATTCTTTCGCTAATATACATTATATTGTTTCTGTTGATACTTTTGTTTACTATTCTTCTGCTGAAGTATACTGTTTTTGGCATCACTTATATTTAAAACTATTTGTCTACAGTTATATAATATTGTCTCCTTACATACAAATCTGCAGAGCCTGATTCTATTCTACTATTCTTCTACTGGTTTATGTTGTTTCCCATGGGTTTGTGCACCGACCATGATATTTTTGTGTTTTATCGGAGTTGTCTTGGAGATTAATGAAGATATCAAAACGAGCCCTTATGTGTCTGCTACAATGAGGACAGTCTCGGTGGCTGAGTGGTTAGTGTGCTCGCTTCCTGACCAGAAGGGTCCGGGTTCGATCCCCAGCAGTGGCGGATGTTTCTTTCGGACTAACAGGGCTCTGGTGGTCACCCAGCCTCTAAAAATGGGTACCAGAGATATCTCTGGGAAGTAACGGCGTGATACAGACCACATCACCCAAAAATGTGGCGTGGTCATAGAAGAATATGGTCACTAACACCATATTCCCCATACGCCTAGCAAGGCTTGGAGGGAACCTTTACTTTTTTTACTTACAGCGAGGACAATTATGTGTTGATTGTTATGTTAAAGTTTGACAACGTAGTGATTGTGCTAGGATGCCGTCATTTTGTTGTCTTTTGTTTGTTACAGATTACAGTGCTAGCATGGGAGGCGCAGTAGTTCAGTTGTTAGTGAACTGGACAACAAAGGACAAGAGGCCGTGTTCGATCCTTATCGACGGCTTCCAAGTTCACCCAGCCTTAAATGGGTACCAGATTTTTTTCTGAGAAAGTAAAGGAGCACGTGCGTAATACCGAACACATTACCCTAAAAATCATGTGCTGAAGGTCTGTAAAAATTATGGTCAGTAACACCATATTCCCTATATGGCACTTGGCGTGACGGGGCACTTTACTTATTGTTTTACTTTACTATGCTCTCATCTATCTTACTCATAATGAGTGCACGGTTATTTGTTTTTATCACAAAGTGGTATTTTAGTTTTTATCTCAGAAATTTCTCCACATTTATGAATGAAGAGGTCATGCCATTAGTACGTTGCTCTCATTCTTAAAACTGATATTTACTGGAAGAGTTTCAATTGGTGACAACACAAAAAGTATAATTTCTGATACAATTTAATTTGTGTACGGATAACATTTTATTAATTAATGCTCAAAACAAAAAGATAAAATATTGGCAAATCTGAGAGTTACGTGGAAATCAATATTCAATTTTCAACCACAAAAGTTGTTATATTCCATTTTAAGATATCATCATCATCATCATCATCATCATCATCATCATCATCATCATCATCATCATCATCATCATAATCATGTGCCATACCGGTTGGAGTAGGCGATCTCTTTCCACAATCTTCTATCTACAGTGCATAGTATCAGTTCTGTTGTTGACTGTTTACGTATGCCATCTATCTAGTATTTTCACTCTTCTCTTTGTCGTCCACGATCTCTCTTTCCTTGTATTTTGACAGTTGTAACCAAGTATTCCAACTTTCCTCTTCTCATGATGTGCCCGAAAAAAATGTTGATTTTTTTCTTTCTGATGTTTTTTAGGAGCTCCTTTTTTGTATTGATATAGGCACTTATAATCAGCCTAAGACATATAGTAGAATATGGATGTGTGGTTTATCTTCTTGGAAAAGAAACAAGCGAACAAATCAACTAAAGTACCAATAATAAACAACAGTGAACGATTAGCTGCCATGTTTTACCAATCATTAGGTTGAACGATCAGCGGCTATATTTTACCAAACATTAGGTTGAACGATCAGCGGCCGTATTTTACCAATCATTAGGTTGAACGATTAGCTGCCATGTTTTACCAATCATTAGGATGAACGATCAGCTGCCATGTTTTACCAATCATTAGGTTGAACGATTAGCTGCCATGTTTTACCAATCATTAGGTTGAACGATTAGCTGCCATGTTTTACCAATCATTAGGTTGAACGATTAGCTGCCATGTTTTACCAATCATTAGGTTGAACGATCAGCGGCCATGTTTTACCAATCATTAGGTTGAACGATTAGCTGCCATGTTTTACCAATCATTAGGTTGAACGAACTGCGGCCATGTTTTACCAATCATTAGGTTGAACGATTAGCTGCCATGTTTTACCAATCATTAGGTTGAACGATTAGCTGCCATGTTTTACCAATCATTAGGTTGAACGATCAACGGCCGTGTTTTACCAATCATTAGGATGAACGATTAGCGGCCATGTTTTACCAATCATTAGGTTGAACGATCAGCGGCTATGTTTTACTAATCATTAGGTTGAACGATCAGCGGCCATGTTTTACCAATCATTAGGTTGAACGATTAGCTGCCATGTTTTACCAATCATTAGGATGAACGATTAGCTGCCATGTTTACCACATTAGGTTGAACGATCAGCGGCCATGTTTTACCAATCATTAGGATGAACGATTAGCTGCCATGTTTTACCACATTAGTTGAACGATTAGCTGCCATGTTTACCAATCATTAGGATGAACGATCAGCGGCCATGTTTTACCAATCATTAGGATGAACGATCAGCGGCCATGTTTTACCAATCATTAGGTAAAACGGTTAGCTGCCATGTTTTACCAATCATTAGGATGAACGATCAGCGGCCATGTTTTACCAATCATTAGGTTGAACTATCAGCGGCCATGTTTTTCCAAGCATTAAGATTGAAACTACAGTGTCTTAGTGACGTCATTGCTGTGTTCCTGAATCTGTTCTGCTGTATTTGTGCAGCTTACCGTTACATGTTTTCTGCGGTAAGCGAGATCTGGCATGCAAAGCACATACCCATATAAACTGTGACCTGTGCCCATTGTATGAAGTGTATGTTCGTCCTGACGATATGTGCCGGCACACCTGTACTGTGTAGCATGTCATGTCGCCTAAACACTTAAGAAAGTGTGTGTAGTTCTGCTATGTGCCATGATGAACGTAGACAGTCCTAGTTCCGATTGCATTTATTACGGTAGAGATAGAACAACTGAAACGCTCTCATAAACATGGCTCCAGCCTTTTATAGGGGACAGGCAAATAATTGCAGGGCTGCGGTAAAGTTGGTGGCAAGGAGCCAGTAGTGGGATGTAACGTACAGACATTCCTATAAGGTATGGTGACAACTTTACAAAATAGGAACACAACAAATACTAACGTTTCGGTCTACATGTGGCGTTCCTCAGAAAACGAGAAAACAAACTATGAAATACAGATAGTTTTACAACATCTAGGATGATCGGGACAGGTAATTCAAGGAGAAGTAAACAGAGGGATAAGAGGTGAAATGATGAAACGAGATATGTATATATAAAGATATGTGTTACTTGTTGGAGGATAGATATGTGGAAATATGAAATATGAAATGAAAGCGAGACTTAACTTATTGGCGAAGTTCGACCACTCACAGCGAGAGTGACTGTCAAATGTAAGTGGTAGGGATTGTTGGGCAATCAGTCACGTTATTGGACCGGGTGTCAGGCGGGATACCAAGATTGTGGAAAGTGTGAAGCTATCAAGGGTGACACAGGTAATGGCCAGATATATATGAGGGGTATGAAAGCCTACCGACCAACCAGACATGCCACAGACACCCTGGCGATAAGTGTGGCGTAATGGAGGATAGTCAAGATAAGTGGTACTGACCCAGAAAATCGCCTGAGGGGTTCAAGTCAGATGGTAGTGTCCAAAATAAGAGCGCGAGGAGAGGGGGAAGGGAAAGAATAGACGGGGATGAAAAAATGGTGGGTGGGGGGAAGATAGAGAAATTACCCTTAAGAGAGGGATACATTGATGCCCCGAGGATGAGGCAACCCATTCGAACGAACAGACGATTCCCTAAAGTGAATCGGCTGAGGCTGTCAGAAGAACATACACCAGGCCAGTCACAAGGACATTCTCCTTACCCTGGTGGCCATGAGAGTTGAATCGGGATGCTATTGGAGTTCCTGCCAAGTGATCCTTTTCAAATAAAATAGAGATTTACTTGTACATAATCTGTGCCGTCATATGTAAGCGATGTAAGTTGACCTACACATACGAATCAGGAACCCGTCTCTGAAGCAGATGCCGGGAACATCTATATGACATCACTCGAGAGGCTTTCACACCCCTCACATATCTCTGATCATTACCTGTGTCACCCTTGACTACTTCATACTTTCCACAATCTTAGCATCCGTCTGACCTCCGGTCTAATAACGTGACTGATTGCCCAACAATCCCTTCCACTTACATTTGACAGTCACTCTCGCTGTGAGCGGTCAGGCTATTTCCACATATTATTTATCCTCCAACATGTAACACATCTCTCTCTCTCTCTCTCTCTCTCTCTCTCTCTCTCTCTCTCTCTCGTTTCATCATTCCATTGCTTATCCTTCTGTTTGCTTCTCCTTGACTTACCTGTCCTGATCATCCTAGATGTAGTAGAGTTATCTGTATTTCATCGTTTGTTATTGTTCTCGTTTTCTGAAAAAGGCCGCATGTAGGCCGAAACGTTAGTATTTTGTTGTGTTCCTATTTTGTACAGCTGTCACCATACCTTGTTGGAGTGTACGTTACATCCTACAACTAGTTCCAGCCTTCTATAACCTTTCTCAAAATGTTAAAAACTGTAATTTCGGAGAGAGTTCTTGGAGTAATTCTCACCGAAACACAGGTACACTTAGATTTAGATATAGTAATTATTGCATCTTTAATTGATCTATAGAAATTAAGAAAGCATTCTCCAGTGTCTGCACAAATACAGTTTCAGAGAAAAACTAACCTGAGACATTGTTCTGTTTGATAATTCTTCTTACCTTTTTGAAAAAAAAGCCGCACACTACAGTCAAGTATTTTATAAAAACCGTTGTCGATTTCTGAAATTGCCAATAAGGGGGTACAAAGGAATCTGCATTCAACATAAGTTGAAAGAAGGTTGTTCATTTTATTGGCACCAAACATGGATTATAAGGGTAAAAAAAAGCAGATATTAAAGTATCGAACTAAATGATTATCAGATCCGCATTCCAATAATTTTATAACAAGCTTGGTGAACAAAGAAGAGAGTTTAAAAGTTCTGAGTATTCTAGTTTAATGTTGGTGAATTACCTCACTGTTGCTGTTGTACCTGATGAAATAACGTGTGCTACGTGCAGTGTTTTTGTTTTAACGTTTAGATAAGCGAACCTCTAACTTGACAGGTCATTCTCTATGGCATATTAGATGTGTTATTGGCCCTTCCTCCGCTAACTGTTTAGCCGAATTCGTTACCATATTTTAGAGGCACATGGGAACATTACTCACACTGATCAACACGTCATGGAAAGAAAGAAAAATTTCTAAGACATGGAGAAATGCCTATATAGTGCCGTTGTTCAAAAAGAACAAGCCTCCAGATGACCCAAGAAACTATCGTACCCTATCCCTAACATCATGTTTAGGTAAAATAGCTGAGAGTATGGTCAATAACAGACTATACTGATATCAGAAAACCGCTAATAACCTGTGCAATGAACAAGCTGGTTTCAGGGCAGGCAGTAGCTGAGAAGACCAAATCCTCAGGTTCATCATCAAGTACCGGGCATACTGGCGCAGGTGATCATGTCTCTCCACAACTTTCGATCTCGACAGTTCTTTATCATTTCTGTTGTTGACCTTTGCCAAGCCATTCTCTTAAGCTGTCTGGTATTTTTTCTCTTTGCTTCCCTCTATCTCTTCGTCCCTCAATTTTTCCAGCTGTTACAATATATTCCAATTGTTCTCTTCTCATTACATGGCCAAAAAGTGATGATTGTTTCTTCCTAATATTGGAAATTAGCTCTCTTTTTGCTTTGACCTTTTTCAGAACATTTTCATTACTCTTCTTATCTGTCCATGGTATTCTCGACATTCTTCTGTAAAACCACATTTCTACAGACTCCAGTGATTTTCTTATCTGTTGTCCTATAGTACATGATTCACATCCATATGTTAAGACCGGCTCTACATAACATTTAAGAACTCTTTTTCTTGTTTCTATTGTAAACAATGGATTGCATAATATAATAATATAATATTAATCCTCAGGTTAATACAAGTAAAAGATGGATTTCAGAAGAGATAACATACTCTAGACATCCTATTAGACCTGCAGCAGGCTTATGATAGAGTCTGGCGTAAGGGGCTTTAAATGAAGATGAGAGATGTTGGGATACATGGAAAGCTGTACAAATGGATCAAATATTTCCTAGTTGGCAGGACAATAGAAACTAAATTAAATGAATCCATATCAGACAAAGAGGTGCTAAAAGAAGGATTACCACAGGGATCACTATTCAGTTGTTCCTTTTTAAAAAAATATATTTATCAATGATCTGGCCAAAACCTTGATAAACGAAAAAGCTCTCTATGCGGATGACCTGGTCATGTTGAGTACAAATGAAAATATTAGAACAGCTGAAGCACAACTAAACAAAGACCTGAGACACCTTGAAGAATACTGTAATACCTGGAAAATAAAAATAAATATACAGAAAACAGTATTTACCAAAAATAACAAAATGGCTAAGGCAAACATCAAACTCAATCTTGGGGACTTCCGTTTCCAAGATGGCGGATCTAGTCCACGTTCTTTCGATCGCTGCAGAAAGTGCATTCGGTGCATTCTGAATAATTTCAGTTCTCCATTGCACTCCCATGCGTTAACTCCCATGCGTTAACTCCCATGCGTTAACTCCCATGCGTTAACTCCTATGCGTTAAAGTCAAAATGATGATCTACTTATTACATCTGCGCCGATAAAGCGGTGTCGTACGCCGGCAATATTATATTCCATTTTCGACAAATCAAGTGTTGTGAATGTGACCTTTCACCGTCTAGGCTTGTTCTGCGCTTTACGTCACATTGGTGCTGTTCATGACCGAATTTGCACCGTGTTCTGTTCGTCGTAGGCTGCATTCACTAGAGTAATCAGGAATCTAAAGGGTCATTGCTGTGCGTGCGACATTGTTATGTGTGCTACGTCATCGTAATGGCTCATCGTAAAACCCTAGACCGGCCGTACGCTAATCTTACGGTCCGTAGTTTGATGTGCGACGGGGATAATCTGACGACTGTGTGTTTATATGTTCGGAATTGGAGTCAACAACGATGGTCTAACATCATCAAGCGCTATACATTTTTAAAGAAATAGGACGATCATCATTTTCAGGAGGACGTGAACTCCCGGTATATGGTGGATAGGCGGCAGGAACCATTGCAGGCTATGCATGAAAAGTGTTCCTTGTTGCAGTTTCCTCATATTCCAAGTCCATGGGGGACTGGTTAGTCTCTAGGCAAGACGACGGCCTCGGGACAGAGAGGTTGTGGGTTCAAATCTCGGCTGCACCGGTTGGGATTTTTATTTATGATTTCTCTCTGCGGCAGCCACCCCCTGGTCTCAGCAGCGAGGCCCGGCTTGAAACGTCAATTACTCATCGACGGAAAAAAACATGAGTACCTCCGAAGTCGGAGTTATCTGCCTGTGCGGCGAGGGACCCTGTGCACGCGGCCGCCAGGGAAAAATGGATTAACACGCAAAATTCAGTTCCTAGTCTCTAGGGACTTCGTCAGAGTTGAAAGCTGGCGAACGCAACAACAACAACAAACTCAATCTCCAACACAATAGTCTACAAAAGAGGAGCACCCTACATATTTAGGAATACAACTAGACCGACAAATGAACTTGAAGAAACACGCAGTAAGACTCACTAAGAAGACAACACGAAAACTGAAACTAATGGAAAGGCTTTCAAGTACCTTGTGGGGAGCAGACAAAGAAACACTTAGAAATCTCTGTCTAGTATATGTTCGCTCTGTTTTGGATCATTGCAGCTCGCTACATGTGACATGTAGCAAATTAACTAACATGTCACTGGACAAGATACAAAATGCATTACGACTCATCAGTGGTGCAATGAGGTCCACTCCAATTGCAGCCTGCGAAATTCACTGCAATGTGGAACCTTTAGAAATGATGATAAATAAGGCGGCTGTGGTGCTCTATGAAAGACAAAAAAGAATGGAAAAAGACCACCTTATTAGAAAATTAGTAGATACATGGACTCCAAAACATAGAATTAAGCACATGTCAGTGTTACAAACATGTAAGAAATATACAAGAGAAATACCATCTACTTGAAAACGGCTGCAAACATCAAGAGTCATTAAAGAAATGCCACCAAGTACGTATTACAAAAATCAAGAAACAAATTTACAGATATGTGGCAGAACTGATAACAATGCAGACAAAGTATGGGTAAGGCAGTAAGGAAAACAATATATACTTATCCAGAAGATTGGATACATATATACACCAACGCTATTTCAAAAGCTGGAAATGGAATATTTATACATATCCAGATTCAACAGCAGAAGAAAAATGTAGCCCTTGCGGTGAATTCTGTAATAATTATGAAGCAGAAATAACAGCCATAGAAACAGCAATTTATCATTTAAATACGATTTTCGATACCACACCGTTGAAGAAAAGAAACACGGCCATATCTACGAATTCCAAATCGGCTCTGCAAGCACTGGGAAACAATACGTACAAACCAGAACTCACACAGCTTACCTTGGATACTGTAAACTCATTGAAACACATAACATAATATTGGTAATGCAATGGATACCGGGACACTCGAACATACTAGTAAATGATACGGCAGATACATTAGCTAAGAGAGGATCCAGACAGACACAGATACAAACATACACCACACTAGACACAGCCAAACAAGTCATAAACTCCAACAGTAGATAGAAATGGCTGAATGGATGGGCTTTGGGAAAAAAAGGGAGAGAGCACATCTACAACCACAAGACAACATCTACAACCTAACAAGAAGAGACCAAACTACCATCTTCAGACTGAGAACAGGACATGTTATGCTGAATAGCCACATTAATAGAATACAAAGAAACCATACTCCAGTATGGGAGCAGCGATAGCTCAGTGGTTAGTGAACTGGACTACAAAGGACAAGAGGTCTGATCCAATCCTGATCGACGGCATCCGTTTTCATCCAGCCTTAAATGGGTACCGGATTTTTTTCTGGAAAGTAAAGCGGCACGGGCGTAATACCGACCACATTATCCCAAAAATCATGTGCCGGCGGTCTGTAAAAATTATGATCACTAACACCGTATTCCCTATACGCCACTTGGCGTGACGGGGTTCATAGGTCGTCATGGGTTTATAGACATACACCCCACTTTTTGGATAGACGACGGATACCGTCAGAGAAAAAAATTACGTTTGTGGCTCATTAAACCACTTTGTCACCGAGGCTTGACCTCTGCATCGGAGTCGAATCATCGTCCCTGTAGAGATTTTTAAAAAAAGAACCGAACAGTGAAAGCCTCACGGTAACAGATCGGGGTTGCTGTAGGCTGGTTGTTGTAAAACTTCCCGCCTCATGCACATGTTCACGGACATTATCATGCAACAGAATCACATCACGCGAAAGTATAACGGGTTTACTTATTATATTATACTATATATATTATAACAGAATTATTCTTGATGGCTGTATGCAAGTTGTCTATATAGTGTATCTCTGTAGTAGTTGGCATTGATGTTCACACCTGCCTCTTTAAAGCCTGCCAATAGAAGCCCTTCATGGTCAATTAATACGACCGTATTCTGTATCGCACCGGCTATTCACCAACGGTCTGCAGAAAAACCAATGACTACTATGCGAAGACTGAACATATACTCTCTCTCTCTCTCTCTCTCTTTCTCTCTCTCTCTCTGCGAACAGGACTTAATCAGAGTAGGATTCCAGACTCTCACATGAAGTCAGCTGTCAGGTTAAGTGTGTTGATCGCACCCACAGTCCGAATATCACAATTAGAGTCTGCCAGATCCACTCTGATTGAACACCCGTTAAAACGTTGCACTGTGTTCTGCGCCAGTGGCCCAGTGCATCCGATTTCAACCAGCATTTTATTCAGGTTTGCTTTCCTTAGCCTTTGATTGCCCCCAATCTTCCTGCAAGGCAGCATATTGTCTTTTTTTGTAGGGGGATTCTGCCCTTAGATGGTCGGCCTCCCAGGTTTACGAGCATCATCTGCCCGAGTCACTAGAGGTGACTAACTCAGACATGCACACACAAAGATATGAGATGTGACTAACACAGACATGCACACAACGGTATGAGACATGACTAACACCGACACACATCAAGATATATGACACATGTCTAACAAAAACATGCACATAAAGATATGAGATATGACTGACATAGACATGCACACACAAAGATATGACACATATCTAACATAGACATGCACACACAGATATGAGATATGACTAACATAGGCATGCACACACAAGAATATGAGTTATGATAAACACAGACATGCACAAACAAATATATGAGATATGACTAACATAGGCATGCACACAAAGATATGAGATATCACTAACCCAGACATGCACACACAAAGATATGATACATGACTAACACAGATACACACTAAGATATGAGATATTACTAAACCCAGACTCTTCGAGGTGCGCGTGGCCGTGCGGCTAAAACCACTGTTCCGCTGGCTGAAAAGCCGACGTTTGGTGTTCGAAGCCCGCGGTAGACAGAAAGGATTTTTTCTATCGGGGATGAAATAAAAATCCTGAGTCTCACAAGTCGTGGCGACTGCTTGACCAAGCGGCCTTTATCCCTCTGGTTCTATCGTTGCCCCCCGTCATACACCAGCAATGGTACTATGTGACGTAAAGATAGTTTTTCTTTTTTTAAATACTAAACTCAGACGTACATAAAGATATGAGACATGATTGACACGGACACACCGAGATATGAGATATGATTAACATGACACACACCAAGATATGAGCCATGGCCAGCACACACATACACACACACACACACACACACAAGCTAAGATATGAACCATGGCTAGCACAGAAACACACCAATATTTGAGCATGGCTAGCACAGAAACACATTGAGATATGAGTCTTGTCCTCACGGAAAAGAATCAAGAAATGAACCAAGTCTAGCACAGAAACACATTGAGGTATCCATATGCTTGGGTTTGTTGTAGTCGGCAGACTCTTCTTAACGTGGGGATCATCGACATACGAGACGCAGGCCCCGATTAACTGTTCACAGGTTTTGTTCAAACTGTTGTCCGGAGACTTAAGAGTGCAGTCTGACCCGTAGAACGTTCCCTTGCATGCACAGTTCCCGGTTGACTGTTCACAGGTGTAGTTGAAACAGTTGTCCGGACATTTGAGAGTGCAGTCTGATCCGTAGTGCTTTTCCTTGCACGTACAGTCTGCACTTTCCGGGTCACATATGATGTCACAGCCATCACAACACGTCTGTTCGCACTGTAGTGCAAAATTACCATCGGGACAAGTGTCATTACAGGTATAGCTAGGATGTTTACATTGTTGGCATATTCCGGATTTTTTCCCACATAAAGGACAGACACTGAGACAAGACCTGGAGCAGTCGTGTCCATAGATCCCATGTGAGCAGTTGCCGTGACACGTACCCATGATGACGTTGTAGCCTTTGCAGCACCCACTACACACTGCACAAAACGACCAAGAATACCCGTCCAGACAATAGGTGTCTGTAAATGTTTGCACCTCACACACCGTCAGTGCACTGTCGGCATGCGAAATGGTCGGTGAGAACTCAATCTTAATGTGTGCCATTGTCGCTTGTGTTTTGACTACAATAGTGTTCACAGAAATATTTGGGTATAATATATCATTATACTGGAACACTACACCGCCACTGTCAGAGAACGCATTAGAGTGGCATTCTTTACCCGAATCATAGTGCTAGCTCGATTATATATTCGAATGGTTTGAGTCTTCTGGGGCGTGGCAAAGTTCAGATACCAGTAAACAGAATTGGTTCCACTTCTCAATTGTGTGTGTGTGCAGTCATTGTCATAGAGATTGATCTTAATATAATATAATATAATATAATATAATATAATATAATATAATATAATATAATATAATATAATATAATATAATATAATATAATATAATATAATATAATATAATATAATATAATATAATATAATATAATATAATATATATAATATAATATAATATAATATAATATAATATAATATAATATAATATAATATAATATAATATAATATAATATAATATAATATAATATAATATAATATAATATAATATAATATAATATAATATAATATAATATAATATAATATAATATAATATAATATAATATAATATAATATAATACAATACAATATAATATAATATAATATAATACAATATAATACAATACAATATAATATAATATAATATATATAATATAATATAATATAATATAATATAATATAATATAATATAATATAATATAATATAATATAATATAATATAATATAATATAATATAATATAATATAATATAATATAATATAATATAATATAATATAATATAATATAATATAATATAATATAATATAATATATAACATAACATAACATAACATAATATAATATAATATAAGTACAAATAGCTTTCAGAATAGCGGGCGAAACGAAAATTGGTTTGAGGTACGAAAAGGAGTGTGAGAGGTTTGCATCCTCTCTCTGTACCTTTTCAAAATTTATGCTGAGAACATTCTATGAAATATTAGAAACAATAACAGATTTGTGAAGTTCCACCATTTCACGATAAATAGCAATACAATTTCAGAACTCAGATACGCTCATGACACAAGACTCTTCTAAAACAACACAAAGGGATTACATTAGATAACAGTGTGTGTCAAAAAACACGGCGAAGAGCAAAGCATTTATCAAAATATACATACAACTAAAGCAATGTCCTTTGACAAAGCAAAAAGTTAACATGAAATCATCATCAACAGTGAAGAACTTGAAAGTGTAAGAAACTATGAATAACTAGGATATGTAGTAACTAACATTTGAGACTGTCAGAAAGAGATCAAAAGAGGATTAGCAATAGTAACACAACAATTAATCGCGAAGACGAACTTGTGGCACAATACCAACAACGCAATAAAAATTAGCTCTACTGAGAATTAAAGAATGATTTCTTATTCTTATTCTTCTTCTTTCCTTCTTCATTTGCCTTTCAGCGTCGAGGGGAGATATAATTTGTGGTCTTTTGCTCTTCTGTTCGCCTATGCTGCTGTTATGTTTCCTAGTACTTCAAATATTCCATCGATCCATCTCTTTCGTGGTCAACCCTTGGGTCTGGTATTCCCACAACGTTGATTGAAGGCTTGTTGTGTTGTGTTTTGATTTTTCTGCCTTGTCCCCTAGCAAAACCATTTTATATGTTGTTTCTTTATATATTCTGTGGCTGGGTCTATTCCTAGCTTTTTTTTTCTCAGTTCTTCATTTCTGATCTTATGTCTCAGACTGTTTCCTGTCATTTTTCTGACACATTTCATCTTAGTAAAGGTTAAGTATAGGTTATTTCTTATTCAATAACATTTTATTTTTAATTGCATTAAACGAACACTTCATGCAAATGTTCTTGATTCTATCTATTATCCTTTCGAGCGAAGACGGCACATAGGGCAGAACCACAATCTCAAAAACAGAAACTTGCGTGCCAAAGTGGCACATATTGCATAGATCACTGCTCTAAAATATATGGCGCTGTTTCCATAACAATACTTTTTACAATGACAGTTTGTCAAGCCATAGATCAGTCACCTTAGTCGCCTCCTATGACATGCCTGGAAGGTCACAGTGTCACTATTCTTTACTTCCCTCATAATGTTCTTGATTGGGCTCCCGAAAAGTTGTTTGTCGAAAGGGAGATAATTCATTATTGAATACTTTCCAAAGTCAATAAATACAAATATTGAAATCTACATCTTTTATATATAGAGACAAAGTTTTTCAGGCTTTGAATGTTAATCTTCATGTTTATATTTACCTAACCCGTAACATATTATATATGAGTTGTTTTTTTTATAATTAAACAAGGAATTATATTTCACCAATACCAAAATGATACAAGACATATAAAAAGAATATGGTCTGATAACAGTTTACATTAATCAAATTGAGAGTGACGCACTGTGCGACTAAACGTACATGATCGAAATCGGCATGACGCATGGTGCGTCGAAACGTGCGGAAAGAGTTAAATAACATGGGTCGAGGAGCAATTATATTTATAGAAGAATATATATATTACAAAAAGAAAATAGATCTTGTCAATGTTTCTTCACCTATGAAATTTACTCTGAAAATCTCTATCTGGATTATATATATATATACGTGTGTGTGTATGTCAACAAAATAGTTCTACGGCATTTTCTCATTACTGGGATCTGCCGGGGTGGACTTGTAGGATTGTAAGAATAAAGGCCGCGTGTCCAATGCAGTCTCCACAAGATATTTTGGTTTAAATTGTTGTTCCACACCTGATAGGAAAGAACTGTTGAATCTACTGGGAATCAAACCCGCGTTCTCCTGCACATATAGTGTATGTGTTTGTGTGTATGTGTTTTTTTTTTATAAAACGATGTTAACCCGGGGAGTAGGCGTACAAGTTCGTTAAAACCATGTCTCTTGTAATGTCTCTTGTAATGTCTCTTGTAATGTCTCTTTTAATGTCTTTTTAATGTCTCTTTTAATTCTCGATCTTTTGCGTCGGTTCTAGCCTTCTAAAAAAGCATGCTTCCTGCCACCAAGACTCCTGGCCTAGGATAACTCTAGATCAAACAAAGCATATAGATTGTCTACGTCAGATCCTACTCTCATAGATACGCTGGATGTAACTCTCTAGTTCAATCCAAGACGACTCACGATGATTCATTTTGAATAACTGCAGTGGAGGTATCGTATGCTAAACAGGTGAACTTAGTGAACTTTTCTCAGAACTGTGACCACTTCAAAAGCCTACTGTTTCACTTTCGATTTCGCCAAATTGGCCCACTTTTATTAAGACTATGACGTCACTTGTTAACTTCATCAAAACATCAATTATAATGAATTATTTTATATATAATATAATATAAATATATTTATATTATATACTATATATAATAATAAATATAAAATATTATATATACAATAATATAATAAATAATAATATAATTATACTATATATACAAAAAAATTATAATAAATATCAATAATATATCATATATATTAGTATATTATAACGGTCAAAAGTAAGCTCAAGTTCAAATTCAAGCGTTACATGTTTACATAAAAAACGCATTATCTATATATACCTTAGCAAGTCCAGATTCAATCAATTTAGATCTTAGTTCGGCAAAATTAAGTTTATCAAAAACAGACTTTAGTTTGTGGGTGGTGATTATCAAAGAACACTAAGGTAATTTGTATAATTACATACTTAAACATCAACCTATGTCTTTTCTCACTAAAGAACAAAATATAAACCAATAATAATGAGTGTCTGCTACTCTAATATCTCATCGGGAGATATTTAAATGGTTATATGTTTCGTTTAAATAAATGTATATGTTTTAATAGTGTGAACAGGTGAATTTTATAATTGTATTACATGTTGGTATCTTAATACTATTTTACGATTTATTTACAGATATCATAACAAAACACACAAAACGACATCATCATTGTGGTGAGTCAGGCAAAAGCAGCTTTCCAAAAAATGAGGAAGATGCTATGCAATCCATTTTTGAAAAAAGAATCAAGAAAAAGAGTTTTTAAATGTAATATAGAGCCAGTCTTAGTCCACGGATGTGAATCATGGATAATAGGACAACAGACAAGAAAATCGCTGGAGTCTGTAGAAATGTGGTTTTACAGAAGAATGTTGAGAATACAAAGACAGCTAAGATGAGTAATGAAAACGTTCTGAAAAAGGCCAAAACAAAAAGAGAGCTAATTTCCAATATTAGGAAGAAACAATGATCATTTTTTGGCCATGTAATGAGAAGAGAACAACTGGAATATATTGTAACAACTGGAAAAATTGAGGGACGAAGAGATAGAGGGAAGCAAAGAGAAAAGATACCAGACAGCTTAAGAGAATGGCTTGGCAGAAAGTCAACAGAAATGATAAATAACTGTCGTGATCGAAAGTTGTGGAGAGACATGATCACCTCCGCCAGCAGGCCCAGCACTATATATTGATGATTGTGTGGGAGACTTTCATGTAAAGCTAGGAGATGATAATAAGACAAAAGAAAGACTCATGAATCAAAATGTAGAGCGACTGATAGAATTTTCCGGTGGAAATGATGATGTTACCTCATCAGAGCTCATTTAATGTTTGTTAAAGGGGGGACAAATGGGAGGACAAATGGGAGGAGTAATCACTGGCCGAGTAATCGCCCGTACGCTGCCATGGTCCGAAAGGGGAGTGAAGAATAGTTGCGCTGTACCCTACCAGGCATGTTCATAAGAGGCGACAAAGGAGGGTTGGGTTTGAGACTGGCTATCCCATACTGCAAAAAAATAAGCCGAAAAAACCTTCACAAACATGGAAAAATGATGGAAATTGCAGGACAAAATCACTAACATAAAATTATGGAAATGTACCAGTCAAATACCAGTGGATAAAGAGATATAGCGAAGACGATGGCGCTGGATAGGACACACACTGCGAAAGTCAACTGAGAGTATTACACAACAGGCCTTTTTTTGGAATCCCCGATGGAAAAGACAAAGAGGAAGACCAAGAAATTCTTGGAGAAGACAGGCAGAAGCAGAAATATAGATGATGGGGGACATGGAATGATCTTAAAAGAATGGCAAGAAACAGAACGACTTGGATAGTGTTTGTTCAAGACCAATGCTCCACAGGGAGCTGAAAATGTAGAAGAAGAAGAATCACTGGCCGAATGTGAAAGATGAAGCACAAGAGACAAGTCAACTTGTATTGGTCCAAGAATCAATTAGTCGTCAGAACCATAAGATTCTTGTAAAAAAATGTTAATGCCAATACATTTTTAAAAACTACTATTGAAGTAGTTGTTTACAATGTGATCAGCATTACGCCAGCACCGTCTTTTTGTAACTCACCTCTATACCCACCGCACACACCCCCCTCCACTGAAATGACAGCAGAAAATAAAATTAGTCAGCGGTATTCATTTAATCTTTGGTGAGTCCAGCAGCCATTTGTTAGTGGGAAAAAGAACCTGGCTTCATGTGTTCAGTAGACCAGTTCACTAACTACCGCTTTAGTGCCGCTTCCACTATTTGAAAAGAACTCTACATTGAATCATATACAGCCATCAGCATCATATAGCGTGTAGAGATTATAGACACTTTCTACTCCATAACCTTGTCAATTACTTACGTTGTTGAAGTCCTACCATAGTCCATTAACTTTGCTTTTTCTGTTGTTCGTGAATGTTTGCTGTTACACAATGAAGATTGATAATGCTGTTGACAGTACTTGTTTTCTTTTCCAGTTTTTAGTTTAACTGTGGGTACACCAGAGCTCTCGTTGAAGGAGGACAATGTCGCGCCGCAGCCGCAGCGAAGGTAATCAGTCAGCCATTCCATCGACAGCTTGCACTGTACATATTGTGATATACATGTATATGTAGACATACTCATTGTACATTCGCTTCATTTTATTTGCGTCTTTTCTCTTTGTATTTTTTTCGATTTACTTCAATTATATGTAAAGTGTAGAAGATAAATTATACGCTTTATTATTATTAATATATGTACTATATGTACTATATATATATAATATATATATATATATATATATATATATATATAATAATAAACTATTTATACAAAAAAGCTCAGGAGGAGGCAATCTGGTCAACAGAAAGACCACCGTTGAACAAGTGTTTCGGCCTTTAGCTTCTTGACACTCTATGGAGACCGGGGAAGGGGGCTTGGGTCGTGAATCCCAGGTGTCGACCTGCTGCTGCATTGAACTTGAAAGCTCCTACTATATTCGGCATATAGTAACTAAACTTATTTTGCGCAACACTTCTGTTCGAATCAATTGTTCACACCCAGTAGCATACGACTGTCTAAGCTTTAATCTAGCACATTGGTGTCCTCTTCGTAGTGGCGGCAGTATAAAATGGCACACTACTCTGCGTGACGTCTTATATACTCGCTTGGCTGCTTGTCCCCTGAAACTAATCCTCTTATCAAGGTGTAACTAGAAATGGTGTGGCGGACTAGCAGCTAACAACGATTTGTCGGGCTGGGAGCTCCATTCCTTTTAACTATCGATGTATTGCAGATATGGGATGTAAATCTATACCAGTCGATGTTTAAAATGATATACTATTATGAAGATATATGTGTATGTTATATATGTGTATGTTATATATGTGTATGTTATATATGTGTATGTTATATATGTGTATATATAATGAAAAAGAAAGAGTTTGACCACGTATCTCAGTCATCTGCCTTGGCAAGAAAATTCTACAAGAAGCTGTGAAAGAAGGAAGAAGGAGAGATAGACAGAAAAATAGATGTCAATATATCAGGGAGGGGACAGGTTACGACTTCACAGAGTCTCTTGTTTTTTGCATCATTATTTTTGTTTCATTCTCTATTTCTCCCTCTTTATTTATATTACTGTCAATAATATGTAAGATTGCACGTCTAGTAGAGGTAGTTCTCCTATTTTTTTATATTTATTTTTTGGTTATTGTCAACTGTATTATTTCTCATAATTTGGTCTTATATCTATTTATTGTTTATTATTTATCTATTATTATTTGTCTATTATTTACAACTATGTGAAAAAACAATAGAATATGACAGAAACCTAAATATAGTGTTTATAGATCAGGAAAAAGCGTTTGATCGTTTGGACAGGAACAAACTTTGGCAAACTATAAATACCTACGGGGTAGCAGGACAACTACTAGATAATATAATGGCACTATATAAAAACAGTCAAAGTGCCGTTAGAACATCGGAAGGTCTGTCAGAATGGTTTCAGGTTACAACAGGTGTAAGACAAGGATGTGTCCTATCACCACTCGTCTTCATCATTTATATGGACAAAATAAATCAGGAAACAACCAACAATAAGAAAAATCAAATAATAATATAGAGGTAGAAAGTTCAACATCAACGAGCTACTATTCGCAGATGACCAATGCCTAATATATGAGGACGAAAACCTGCTACAACAACATATAACATCTCTAGATAAAAGTTGCACAAACTACAGTATGAAAATTAACACAGCAAAAACAGAGGCTATAAGAATAAGTAAATTAAGACACACATTAAACATCAAGATCAAAGATAAAGAAATAAAACAAGTAGAAGAATTCAAGTATTTAGGCACAATGTTCACAGAAGATGGAAAACTAGACTGAGAAATTGACATGAGAATACAAAAAGCAAATGCTGTCACATACCAGCTTTCACCATTGCTAAGACATCCAAACATTTCTATGCCAGCTAAACAACAAATGATAAATAGGATTTTCATACCAACTTTGTGCTATGTAAGTCAAACATGGACCCTTTCTAAATCACAATTAAGAAAGATACATACCTGTGAGATGCGATGCTTGAGAAAAGTAACAAACAACACAAGAAGAAATAGAATACCAAATGAAACCATAAGAAAAATGGTAGGAACAAAACCCTGCCAAGAATATATAGAACAACAACAACTTAAATGATTTGGCCACTTGGTCAGAATGAATCCTCACCAATCACCATCAAGGGCGTT
This sequence comes from Megaustenia siamemsis, assembly GCA_032433765.1. NCBI lineage: Eukaryota > Metazoa > Mollusca > Gastropoda > Stylommatophora > Ariophantidae > Megaustenia > Megaustenia siamemsis. The sequence continues at coordinate 29,255,494 of JAVIAB010000106.1, forward strand.
CTTCTCGAAAATGCATGGAAAAAGACCAAAAGGAAGACGCAGAAGAAGATGGATAGAGTGACAGAGACATGTAACAACAAAGGAACATCACTAATTCAGACAATTCGAGCAGCTCAAAAACGACAAATGATATAAACCCCGACACCTTTTAGGTATCAGTGAAAAGATAAAATGAAGAAGAAGACGATCTATTATTTTCAGTTCCAGCTGCCGTGATCTCTAATCAAGAATGCTCATTTTTATCTTGTATCTGTCTATTATTATATGATAGGACATCCTTGCGTCAGAATCGGTGAATCAGAGCTATCCAGACACCTACTCCGTCTCTTTTCAGTGCCCCTACAAATAGACTAACCAGTCAATTCTGGCCAAGTGAGAAGGGATATGTACATTTACTGGGACTTTGAGAAATGAGATACACTGGATCAGGGGAGAAATATTCTGATGAACATAAAATATTATATTCTGGAGGTACTGTACACCAAAGATGAGTAGGTATCGTCATGGATGCAGAAAGTGCAAGAACAGTGGAAGGGGAAGGCTTTTACCCAATATCTGACAGAGTCCTTTTAGTGAAATTGAATGGAAAGCCAATAGACATAAATCTTATACAAATTTATGCACCAACAGCAGACAGTCTAGAGGAAACAATTGATAAATTTTACGACGAGTTAAATGAGGCACTTCATGACTGCAAAGCACATGAAAACACCATAGTGATAGGGGATTTTAACGTAAAAGTAGGAAAGGAAAGAGTTGAGGAAGTAGTTGGTTCATTATGGCTTAGGCGAGAGGAATGAAAGAGGTTAGAAACTTATTGAATGGGCAAGAACACACAGCATGATGATAGGAAACACTGGTTTAAGCAACATCCAAGACGTCTGTGAACATGGAAAAGCCCAGGAGACAACACGTTATCAAATTGATTACATAATAATAAGCAATAGATTTAGAAACAGTTTGATGTGTGTTTGAAAACTAGACCAGGGGCAGATTGCAATAGTGATCATGTACCAGTTGTGGGAAAGCTTCGAGTAAATTAAAAGCAACAAAACGAGCCTCAGTTAACATCAAGTTAAATTTAGATTTACTCAAATCAGACACGAAGCTGCAAGACAAATATAAAATCACAATTCAGAACCGGTACAATGCAATATAGAGATACAAAGCATTGATGAACAGTGGGAAATGCTAAAAGAATCAATGCATAAGGGAACGATGGACATAATACATTAAAATATTTATAGTGATGAACGAACAGAAGTAATATTAAGGATAATGGAGATGGACCAGAACTACTCAAAGAAGAAGTGGAAGACGCCTTACGCAATATGAAAGCAGGAAAAGCTCCTGGACCAGATAATATAACTAAAGAAAGAGATTGAAGCCATGGGTGATTTTGAAATAGAAATGATAACAAAAATATTGAATGATATCTACGACACCGGATATATACTAGACGACCCTGCTAAAATCAATATTCATAGCCCTACCAAAGAAATCTGGTGCTATTGAATGCGATGATCATCGCACAATAAGCTTATGAGTCACATGACTAAGATATTACTAATAATCATCATGCGAAGAGAAACAAAATCAGTACATAAATTAGTGATGAACAGTGTGGTTTTGGTAGAGATAAAGGAACAAGCAATGCCATATGCATCATAAGATCTTTAGTAGAATGAGCCATAGAGGTGAAAACAGATCTATTATACCTATGTTTCATAGATTATACCAAAGCATTTGACAAAATAAAGCACCAAGAGATAATCAAAATTTTAGAAAGCATAAACGTAGACTGCAAAGATCTAAGAATAATAAAGAACATGTACTGGCAACAAACAGCAGCCATAAAAACTGGAAACCAATTGGGAATGTTTCAACAAATAAAACAGGGTGTTAGGCAAGGTTCTGTGCTGTCACCAGATTTGTTTAATATTTATAGTGAGATTATTTTAAGATCCATAAGGGGCATGCCTGGAATAACAATCAGAGGTCATAATATAAATAATCTAAGGTATGCTTATGATACAGTATTATTCGTTAAGAGTAAAAATGAGTTACAAGAAATGTTAGACATTATATTGAAAGAAAGCAAAAATAAAGGACTCAGCCTTAACAGCAAAAAGACAGAAGTAATGGTAACAACAAAGAAAAAGACATCGCCTCAGTGCAAAATAAAGACAGGTGGAACAATATTAAAACAGGTAAATGAATTTAAATATCTGGGAACAATGTTAACCTCAGATGGTAGGTGTACAACGAGGTGAGATGCAGAATGGATCAGGCAAAAGTAACTTTCCAAAAAATGAGGAAGATACTATGCAACCCATTTTTGACAATAGAAACAAGAAAAAGAGTTCATAAATGTTACATAGAGCCAGTCTTAACATATGGATGTGAATCATGGATAATAGGGCAACAGACAAGAAAATCACTGGAGTCTGTAGAAATGTGGTTTTACAGAAGAATGTTGAGAATACCATGAACAGCTAAGATGAGTAATGAAAACGATCTGAAGTAGACCAAAGCAAAAGGAGAACTAATTTCCAATATTAGGAAGAAACAATCATCATGTTTTGGCCATGTAATGAGAAGAGAACAGCTGGAATATATTGTTACAATTGGACAAATTGAGGGACGAAGAGATAGAGGGAAGTAAAGTAGAAAAGATAGCTTAAGAGAACGGCTTGGCAGAAGGTCAACAACATAAATGATAATTAAGTGTCGAGATCGAAAGTTGTGGAGAGACATGATCACCTCCGCCTGCAGGCTTGGTATTTGATGATGATGATGATGATGATGATGATGATGATGATGATGATGATGAGAAGGGATAGAGAAGAAAGGCAACTGTGTGCTTAAATATACTGATACGGTTCTCAGAATGAAAACTCAACTGCAAAGTGGTATATCTATCTATTAACCACGGCCTGATATTCAATAGGTCATACATAGGGGAGGATATTATAGCTCACTCTCTATCTGTGAAGTTATCTCTCGCTATCTGCGAATTTATCTCTCGCTATCTGTGAATTGCAAATACAAACCGTTATGTGTACCAAATGACAATCTATAGCAAGGTTCGCCAACTTTTTTTTCACACCTGACCCCCATTGTGTAAGTTAACTTTCATTAAGATACCTTCATTATCGTCCACTGATATTTCAAACACCATAACTCAGTGTAAAACAGTAACACTGTAACCACCGTTCCTAGTTGTTAAAGTATAGAGCCCCATCACGCCAGGTGGCGTATAGGGAATATGGTGTTAGTGACCATAATTTTAACAGATCTTCGGCACATGGTTTTTTAGGGTAATGTGGTCGGAATTACGCCCGTACCGCTTTACTTCCCAGAAAAAAAATCAGGTACCCATTTAAGGCTGGGTTAACCTGGAAAAGGTCGATCAGGATCGAACGCGACCTCTTGTCCTTTGTAATCCAGTTCACTAATCACTGAGCTATCGCGGCTACCATTCCTCGGTGTATCTGCTAAAATATAATTATTTTATGCACTCAAGATTTGCTTACATACTTCCTTAAGTTAGATATTTGCTGCGATATATTTAGCCAAAGTTAAAATTTTAAATAAAATAGCACATTAATGAGAATAAATATCAATCATGGATGAAGGTAAAATGATAAAATGCTTTACTGTTATATATTTTATAGATTGGATTTAAAAAAAAATGTTATGTGCATTGTTCAAGAACTTTTCTTTTCTATAAAATGATAGTAACTTTTCTTGTCCATATTATCATGAAGTACCTTGTTTGCTGGTGTATGTGTTCATGTCTCATTGGAACTTCCTATCCGCATACATCAATTTATCGTGTTTATTAATTCTGTTAGATTGCTTATCTTTTCTCGTTTTCTCATATATCACTTCTGGGGACTGGTTGGCCCGGCAAGATGCCGGGCTCGAGACAGCGAGTTGTGGGTTCAAATCCCGGTTGGTTGGGATTTATTTGGGATTAACCATTTCTGGACTCATCAGCGAGGACCGGCTTGAAACGTCAATACTCATCGACGGAAAAAATATAAGTACCTCCGAAGTCGGAGTTATCTACCTGTGCGGCGAGGGACCCCTGTGCACACGGCTGCCAGGGAAAAATGGATTAACACGCAAAATTCATTTCCTAGTCTCTAGGGACTTCGTCAGGGGTAAAAGCTGGCGAACGCAATATATATATATATATATATATATATGTATATATATATATATATATATATATATATATATATATCACTTCTTTCCTCAATTTCTCCTGTTATCGTATCCTATTCTACGATCCCCTTCTCACATCTTAATTAAAAATTATGATAGTTTCATTTGTTGTTGGCACAAGGCTATATTTTTGTTTGTCTTATGTTAGTTGTTTTTTTTAAATGTTCAAAGTATTTTTTTGTCAAACCATATTTCTGTGGCCTCCACTGATATTAGTTTCCCCTTGTCCAGGTTTAGCTTCTTTAAGAGAATATATTATCCATACAACAATGAAGAACTCTTTTTTTTATTTCTATTATTTGGATTGCATGATATCTTTTTGTTGTTGATAGTAACACAGCCTTAACAGGAATAGTAAGTTTCACCCTTCTCTCGTTCATCTCTCACCTGAAGATAAAATCGTTCACAAGTATGTGCAATCATTTATTAATTTACTTTAATTATGCATTTCAGGGTAGCTTTGTTTCTCCTTATGACCATTTCTTCCGTCTTATCCTGTTCAGAATATAGACTTTTATTTTCCCTTCGGTTTACTATAGCGTCAATTACACAACACATTTTAACCTTGAGCAATTCGGTGCTATCAGCATATCTCAAATTGTTTATGTTACAATCACTAAATGATATCCCGTGCATGTCCTTTAATATACTAAGATGCTCTCATTATCCAGATTACATATGTCTGGTAATAGTACACAACCATGCACCATGTTTTATCTGTTGAAACATTGTCAGCTGATAGCATGTTTTTGTCTTGCCCGTATATGATCTTTGGAATTGAAGTCAACGGTCACAAAATAAACAATTTGCGATATGCAGACGTAAGTAAAAAAAAGTAAAGTACCCCCGTCACACCAAATGGCGTATAGGGAATATGGTGTTAGTGACCATAAATTTTACAGACCTTCGGCACAGATATGCAGATGACACGGTCTTCATTGCAGAGACAGGGCATGAACTACAAGAAATGATAGACGTAATAGTAAAAGAAAGCAACAAGAAAGGTCGCAGTCTGAATAGTAAGAAAACAGAATTATTGGTCATATCGAAGAAACAATCATTACCATCATGCAGCATAAAAATAAACAGGACAAAAGTAGTATAGCAGGAAGGATCTGGTTAGTATTTAGGCGCTAAATTAACAAAGATATATAGTAGGCGCGCGGCGCGCCTAATGTACTGTAGGCGCAGGGGGAGTTAACCGTGACATTTCGTGTCGGGATGTTGACCTCTAGTCCCGGTGACCCCGGAAGGGCGCTGTTTATGTCTGGTGTGTGCTGACTTTGGAGCGCTTGGTGTACTTGAGCGATAGTGATAGGTTAGTAGATTATACAACATCAATGAAAAACGATCAATATAAGACAGAAGACAAAGATATATTTTATTCTTTTATTATCTCAATAGGTGTATAACATACATTGATATTATATAACATTACAAAAATATTCAGTACAGTGAGTCAATATATAGTACATGGATAACATTTATTTATAGATAGGTAGTTGGGTGTCTGCTTAGCGTTGTGTCATAAATGAATCATAAGGGGTGAAACTGTTAGAGATTGCTGGTTAGGCTAAGCGGGTAGTGTAAAGAGTTAAATATCTAGAGGTGTAGTCGAGACATTATCATCAGCTACCTTTCTTTTTATATAGAAATAGGAAAGAGCATTTCTTGTTTGACTGTAGGAAAATATGGAATTATTTAAGACTTTGAAACCTACATTTTTCCCACCTTTAGCCTTTTGCGTGGCGAGAACCTCTAAAAACATATCTTTAGCTAATTTGTTGTGTTGCTTACTTAACCCTTTACAACTGATTTTATCGTAATCCCCACTGCAATGGTACGTCTTACTATATAAACTAACAAGAGCCGTCCCTTCGTACTCTAGTTTAAAAAGCCCGGGCGTTCGTTTGGTGTATGCTTTAACACCCTTACAGTTTACACAGTCTGTCTTGCTAGTATGTTCATCGCAGCGATGGGTGTTGGAGGTCGTCTAGTGTGTCGTCATGTATGTTTTTTGTCGTGACGGGTGTACGGATGTCGGCAAGTGTGTCGTGACGGGTGTATGGAGGTCGTCTAGTGTGTCATGGTGGTTGTATGGAGGTCGGCTAGTGTGTCGTGATGGGTGTATGGAGGTCGTTTAGTGTGTCATGGTGGGTGTATGGAGGTCGGATAGTGTGTCATGATGGGTGTATGGAGGTTGTCTACTGTGTCGTGATGGGTGTATGGAGGTCGGCTAGTGTGTCGTGATGGGTGTATGGAGGTCGTTTAGTGTGTCATGGGGCTGTATGGCTATTGTCTAGTGCATTGCGATGGGTGTATGGAGGTCGTCTATTGTGTCATGAGGGCCGTATGCCGGTCACCTAGTGTGGCATGAGGGCTGAATACCGGTTGTCTAGTGTGTTGTGACGGGTGTACGGAGGTCGTCTAGTGTGTCATGGTGGTTGTATGGAGGTCGGCTAGTGTGTCGTGATGGGTGTATGGAGGTCGTTTAGTGTGTCATGGTGGGTGTATGGAGGTCGGATAGTGTGTCATGATGGGTGTATGGAGGTTGTCTACTCTGTCATGATGGGTGTATGGAGGTCGGCTAGTGTGTCGTGATGGGTGTATGGAGGTCGTTTAGTGTGTCATGGGGCTGTATGGCTATTGTCTAGTGCATTGCGATGGGTGTATGGAGGTCGTCTATTGTGTCATGAGGGCCGTATGCCGATCACCTAGTGTGGCATGATGGCTGAATACCGGTTGTCTAGTGTGTTGTGACGGGTGTACGGAGGTCGTCTAGTGTGTCATGATGGGTGTATGGAGGTCGTCTAGTTCATCGTCATGTATGTATTTGTCGTGACGGGTGTATGGAGGTCGTCTAGTGTGTCATGATGGGTGTATGGTGGTGTCGTCTAATGTGTCGTGATGGGTGTATGGAGGTCGTCTAGTGTGGTATGAGGGGTGTATGGAGGTCGTCTAGTGTGATATGAGGGCTGTATCCCGGGCGTCTAGTGTGACATGATAGTTGTAGGTAGAATGTCTGGTATATCATACTTTTATTCAACCAATAAGAAAACATGAAAAAACGAAGGAATTCAACAATACTTATCTTAACAACTTTACATCAATACAGTTGAATAACCTGTTATCGTTAACCCTTACCATACTTTAAGAGAAAACATTCAAACTTACAGTATAAAATATAGTCTCAATCATCTACAATGAATATAACCTATTATCGATAACCTTTAACATACTTTAAGAGAAAACAAGCCAACTTACTGTGCAAAACATAGTCTCCGCTAGACTGAACAGTAACTTTCCTTGAATCAACCAAACTTATAACACAAAGTCTCGCATGAGACTAGTTTAAATATAGCCTGGTAGCAGATTTTAACCAATCAGCGAGTGAGTACGTCAACATCGCTTGATATCGGGATTAACCAATCAGAAAAGAGTATTAACATAGGAGGCGGGGCGAAGAAATGGCTGACAGGTGGATTAACCAATCAGAAAAGCGCGTTAGCCGAAGCGTAGGTAGTGGCTGTCGGGTCAGTGGTGGGGGAAAAATGTTGGGTGGTGGGTTACTTGAACTCGTTTTGACCCCTGAGGCAATTCCAGAAGAGTTCTATGACCGCATTTTGACCGCTGAAGGCTTTAATACCAATGTTTCCCACTTCAACGAACGACATACATCATTAAAGGTGATTACTTCAGCTCTTAGACTTTGGAGTTCCATATCTTTATCACTTCAACGAATGACAGACAACAGTAAAGATGATCATTTCAGGTAAGAAAACTTAGTTCCAAACCCTAAAATTTTGGTTCATACTCACAAAGTTGAACACAAACTCTACAAATTTAGACCCAAAGTTGGAATTGTTAGACACGAAAGTCGTAAATGTTATATGCAAAGTCCAAAAGTTTGTCAAAAAGACAACCTAAACTCAAAATAGTTAGACACAAAACCCAACAATTTATAGGCAAAGTCCAAAAAGTTACTCCAAAAGACAACTAATGTAACACTTAACCCCAAAATTTCGTCGCATAACCAAACAGTTGAACTCAAAAGCCTAAAAATTTAGTCCCAAAGTCGTAATTGTTCGACACGAAAGTCGCAAATGTTATATACAAAGTCCAAAAGTTTGTCAAAAAGACAACCCAAACTCAAAATAGTTAGACACAAAGCCCAACAATTTATATGCAAAGGCCAAAAGGTCACTCCAAAAGACAACTAATGTAACACTTAACCCCAAAATTTCGTCGCATAACCAAACAGTTGAACTCAAAAGCCTAAAAATTTAGTCCCAAAGTGATACTAGTTCGACACGAAAGACCAAATTGTTATATTCAAAGTCCAAAAGTTTGTCAAAAAGACAACCTTAACTCAAAATAGTTAGACACAAAGCCCAACAATTTATATGCAAAGGCCAAAAAAAGTTACTCCAAAGACAACTAATGTAACACTTAACCCCAAAATTTCGTCGCATAACCAAACAGTTGAACTCAAAAGCCTAAAAATTTAGTCCCAAAGTCGTAATTGTTCGACACGAAAGTCGTAAATGTTATATGCAAAGTCCAAAAGTTTGTCAAAAAGACAACCTAAACTCAAAATAGTTAGACACGAAAGGTCAAAAAAAGTATATGCAAAGTCCAAAAGGTTACTCCAAAAGACAACTAATGTAACACCATTGCACAAAAATTTCGTTGCGTAACCAAAAAGTTGAACTCAAAACCCTACAAAATTTAGTCCCAAAGTCGTAATTGTTCGACACGAAAGACCAAATAGTTATATTCAAAGTCCAAAAGTTTGTCAAAAAGACAACCTTAACTCAAAATAGTTAGACACAAAGCCCGGCAATTTATATGCAAAGTCCAAAAAGTTACTCCAAAAGACAACTAATGTAGCACTTAACCCCAAAATGTCGTCTCATAACCAAAAAGTTGAATTCAAAACCTTAAAAAGTGTCCACTTATCAACCAAAGTCTTTAATACAGCTGAGAAAACCCTAATAAATAATTACAATTTACTAAAAATGTTGCACTTGATGATAGCTACGACTGTGTCTAAATCATTATTGAAAATATTCATAGAACTCTAGTAAAAATCAAACACACTAAAACACCACATTGAAAGAATGAACTTAAAGTTCACGCCCCTGTCACAACTCTGCTAAGAAAAGTACTGCAAAGCATGAAAGTTATGGCCCCTGCTATAACTCTACTAAACGAAAGTATTACCAAACACGTAGGTTACACTCCTACCATAACCCACTAAGAAAAACAAGATTTTGCTTAAAATACCACATTTATGATTGTTACGGCCCTTGTCCCTTTATGAGGGGTACGCCCATGAAACTGTTAGAAATAGTAAATTTACACTCTAGGGCTACCCAAATTTTATATTAAGCATCCCCATAGCAAAAATTTACATAAAAACAACTTTTGAAATTACTACCCCTGTACCCATTTTTGGCGGTTACGCCCATGAAACTGTTAAAGATAGTAAATTTAACATCTAGACATACCCCAAACTTTATATTAAACATCCCCGTATCAAGAATTTACTTAAAAACCACTTTTATGAGTGTGACCCCCTTACCCATTTTTGATGGTTACGCACATGAAACTGTTAAAAATAGTCAATTTAACATCTAGACATACCACAAACTTTATATTAAACATCGCCGTATCAAGAATTTACATAAAAAAACAACTTTTGAAATTACTACCCCCATACCCATTTTTGATGGTTACGCCCATAAAACTGTTGAAAATAGTAAATATAACATCTAGACATACCACAAACGTTATATTAAGCATCCCCGTATCAAGAATTTACTTAAAAACAACTTTTGAAATTACAACCCCCGTACCCATTTTTGGCGGTTACGCCCATGAAACAGTTAAAAATAGTAAATTTAACATCTAGACATACCCCAAACTTTATATTAAACATCCCCATATCAAGAATTTACATAAAAACAACTTTTGAAATTACTACCCCCATACCCATTTTTGGCGGTTACGCCCATGAAACTGTTAAAAATAGTAAATTTAACATCTAGACATACCCCAAACTTTATATTAGTCATCCACATAGCACAAATTTACTTAAAAGTCACTTTTATGAGTGTTGCCCCCTTACCCATTTTTGATGGTTACGCCCATGAAACTGTTAAAAATAGTAAATTTAACATCTAGACATACCCCAAACTTTATATTAAGCATACCCGTATCAAAAATTTACATAAAAACAACTTTTGAAATTACTACCCAGTACCCATTTTTGGTGGTTACGCCCATGAAACTGTTAAAAATACTAAATTTAACATCTAGACATACCCCAAACTTTATATTAAGCATCCCCGTATCAAGAATTTACATAAAAACAACTTTTGAAATTACTACCCCTGTACCCATTTTGGCGGTTACGCCCATGAAATCGATAAAAAAATTGAAGTTTAACCTGCGCACTCAGCGTCTATTGCTGGTGTCGAGACTCAGGTGTTTAATGACCGGCTCAGACCATTTTATCCGACAGATCATCCACGACTTTAATAGGCAACTCTATATTTTTATGTCCTCCCAGCACAAGAAGAAGATCTCCTTCCTCCGCCCCGCCCCACCTTCCTCTATACCTGCTACGTCAGCTACCGACTCTTTAGTTTTTTGTATACCCCCCGACCTCCATCTCTCACATAATGAGAGGTCTGTTCTCTCTAAAGGTTTAAAATTTATCCCCTTCGTCCCTTTAGTGACCATTATAATCTTTGTAAGGATGTCCATGATTTCCATAGACGTATGCGCTTGAAGCTCCATTACTCTGGCACTACTGCAACTTCCACCTTATCTACCCTGTAGACGAGTTTTCCCGCTTCCACTCCCGTAAATCGGATTGGACCCCTCAACCCGGCGCATCCCAGGCCTTGGATCACTACATTAATGTCACCTCACGTGAGATACTACAACTGTGCCCTAGAAAACTTCACCGCTCTAATTTATCTCCCTCTGAGCTTCGAGCCCTCTCTAATCTCCGCCGCCGAGAAGACATTGTCATCAAACCGGCCGATAAAGGGGGAGCGGTGGTAGTTTGGCGCAGAGACTTATACATTTCAGAGGGCAACAAACAACTATCCAATACCACGTTTTATAAACCCCGTCCTGATGACGCTACTGTCCCCCACAATAAACAGGTCCAATCTACCATCAAAGAACTGATCCGTGACCACCTCCTTCCCCCTAGCGCGTCTCGCCTTATTATCCCGAATAGTGGTCTTGGGAAACCATCTTTCTATATGCTCCCCAAAATTCACAAAATCGACTATCCAGGACGCCCCATCGTGTCTGCGTGTGCATGCCCGACTGAACACATATCTGACTATCTAGACAGTGTCTTCCAGCCCATGGTTGCCAGTCTTCCTTCATATGTCAAGGACACTAACCATGCACTTAATATCTTCTCTTCTATCTCTCTCTCCCATGGTCGCTCATACCGACTTTTTACCCTTGATGTTTGCTCCCTCTACACCTCTATTCCTCACTCCGACGGCCTCTTAGCTCTACGTTTCTTTCTTGACCAGAGACAACACCCCTCTGTGGATACTGCCACTCTTCTCCGCCTTACTGAGCTTGTACTCAACCTCAATACCTTTGAGTTCAATGGTGACTTCTATGATCAGGTTAGTGGAGTAGCCATGGGCACCAAGATGGGCCCTAGCTATGCTTGCCTGTTTATGGGCTACCTTGAGTACCAATTTCTCAATTCATATCAAGGTCCCCTTCCCATCATATACCTTCGGTACATTGATGACTGCTTCGGACTTACCGATCTACCTGAGGATGACCTCTCCAGGTTTATCGACCACATTAGTGGCTATCACAAAGCTATCAAGTTCACATCTTGTACATCCACTTCCTCTGTCACCTTCCTAGATCTTATCGTTTCTTTGGGTACTTCTGGCCTCCATACTTCGATTTTCTATAAACCCACAGACGCCCATTGCTATCTTCTCTACACTTCATCCCATTCACCTTCTTGTCGTGATTCTATTCCGTTCTCTCAGTTATTGCGTCTCCGTCGCATCTGCCAGGATGACCAAGATTTCCTCCTACAGGCTCACCTCATGTTAGGTTTCTTCAGCCGCCGGCTTTATCCAGACTCGATCCTCCAGTCTGCCCTCCAGCGGGTCCTCCTTATCTCCCGTCCCGAGGCACTCACCCCTTCCAACCGCCCCCCTTCTGAGAGAACTATACTCACCCTCACATATCATCCCCACAACTTAGCTGCTGTGAGGATACTCAACCGCTACCGTTCCATTCTCCTCTCTGATCCCACTACCCGTCTACTTTTTAGTGATCCCCCGATGATCGCCTTTAAGCGCGACAGGAATTTGAGAGATATTTTGGTTAGGAGCCATCTCCCTTGCTCCCACCCTCAACACTTCGGTACGGCCCCTTGTGGTCGAAACTGTATTACCTGTGCCTATGTGCTCCCTGCTGACTCGGTTTTGTTCCCTAATGGACGGTTCGAGATCAAGCATAGCTTCACATGTGTGTCCCGCAACATAATTTATGCCATCATATGCCAACGATGCCATATGACCTATATTGGTGAGTCTGGAAGAAGATTAGCGGAAAGATTTTGTGAACATCTACGTGATGTCCAACAAAATACTGGTACTCCGGTATCTTCCCACTTCAACTCCCCTGATCACAAGGGCAAAGACGACATCCGTGTCACTGGTATTGTCCTTTGTCACTCTGGCGACCGCAGCCGCTATACTTTGGAAAATCGCCTTATAGTCCAGTATGGTTCGCTGACCCCGAGAGGTATGAATGTATCACACTCATACGCATAGTTTCTTTTTGCTTGCTCCTTCCCTTTTGCATAGCCTTCTCTACTACACATATTTGGGTTCTTTGGTCTACTTACTATGCCATACTTTTTATAGTTCTTCTCCTCTAGTCCCTTATGAGACACTTCGGTTTTCTCCTCTATAAAAAATTTTTTTTCTGTGCTTCTTACCCCTCATTTATTTTTACTGTACCCACTCTCAGACATCTCACTCTTAGCGTCTTTTTACACCTGTCAGACTACTATTCGATTCTTTCTCCTTTGTGTTTGCACACTGACCCTTGTGTTTACTCCTCTGGTTCTGTTTACATTTACGCACTTTTTCGCACGATTTTCGACGTTCACGACAGCCGCACTTGGTTACGATTTTATTTTGGATTTGACAGGAGTTTTACTTTTTGTTGTTGTTTTCTTTAACACATTTCGATTGTTTTTGTTTTGGTTGTTTCGTTATTAATTTGTGTGTGTGTGTTTTTATTGTTTGTTCCTGATGAAGGCCTATTGAGCCGAAACGTTGTTTAGTCTGTGTCGTCCACTTGTCACGTAAAGCTTCTTACATACCTTTTTTTATTTTTTAATTTTCCTCATATTCAGCTTTACTGCAGCTTCGCATTTTTATGCCTTAACCCTTTACTAGTACAATACAGCTGCTACTTAATGTTTGTATTTCGTCCTTAGTGTTTACTTTAGTATTTATATCTTAGTTTTATCCTTTTACTTGACTGCCATTTTGATCATCCTTTAGTTTTTGTACGTTTGCCACCTATTACGTTGTTATCATTGTTGTGATCACCATCATCACTCATACCTTATTTTAGTTTTAGTTCTTTTTTGCCTGTGTTAGCTTAGTCCTTTCACTTGTTCCTTTCTCTGACAGCATGCCCACACTTAAACAGTTTTCGAACTCCATACGCCGAGGTACTCTTTTAGCCTTCCAGTATTTACCTACAGACATCTCTTCTATATCCACTGAACTCGCCTTTACTACTTATAAGCTTACCAGATTTAGTTGCCACGTTAATTTCCTCCAAAATTGTATACGATTTAAGATTCTCCCTTTTGGGTTCCGGTCTAAATTCACCCCCTTTGTCCACCAGCCCAACCTTAGTGAAATTAGGCGATTTGATAGTATTGAAAGACGCCTTGGTTTCCATCGTATGAGGCTCGTTCTAGCCAACTACACCAGGTTGGTCTCCCACCTGCGCACTCAGCGTCTATTGCTGGTGTCGAGACTCAGGTGTTTAATGACCGGCTCAGACCATTTTATCCGACAGATCATCCACGACTTTAATAGGCAACTCTATATTTTTATGTCCTCCCAGCACAAGAAGAAGATCTCCTTCCTCCGCCCCGCCCCACCTTCCTCTATACCTGCTACGTCAGCTACCGACTCTTTAGTTTTTTGTATACCCCCCGACCTCCATCTCTCACATAATGAGAGGTCTGTTCTCTCTAAAGGTTTAAAATTTATCCCCCTTCGTCCCTTTAGTGACCATTATAATCTTTGTAAGGATGTCCATGATTTCCATAGACGTATGCGCTTGAAGCTCCATTACTCTGGCACTACTGCAACTTCCACCTTATCTACCCCTGTAGACGAGTTTTCCCGCTTCCACTCCCGTAAATCGGATTGGACCCCTCAACCCGGCGCATCCCAGGCCTTGGATCACTACATTAATGTCACCTCACGTGAGATACTACAACTGTGCCCTAGAAAACTTCACCGCTCTAATTTATCTCCCTCTGAGCTTCGAGCCCTCTCTAATCTCCGCCGCCGAGAAGACATTGTCATCAAACCGGCCGATAAAGGGGGAGCGGTGGTAGTTTGGCGCAGAGACTTATACATTTCAGAGGGCAACAAACAACTATCCAATACCACGTTTTATAAACCCCGTCCTGATGACGCTACTGTCCCCCACAATAAACAGGTCCAATCTACCATCAAAGAACTGATCCGTGACCACCTCCTTCCCCTAGCGCGTCTCGCCTTATTATCCCGAATAGTGGTCTTGGGAAACCATCTTTCTATATGCTCCCCAAAATTCACAAAATCGACTATCCAGGACGCCCCATCGTGTCTGCGTGTGCATGCCCGACTGAACACATATCTGACTATCTAGACAGTGTCTTCCAGCCCATGGTTGCCAGTCTTCCTTCATATGTCAAGGACACTAACCATGCACTTAATATCTTCTCTTCTATCTCTCTCTCCCATGGTCGCTCATACCGACTTTTTACCCTTGATGTTTGCTCCCTCTACACCTCTATTCCTCACTCCGACGGCCTCTTAGCTCTACGTTTCTTTCTTGACCAGAGACAACACCCCTCTGTGGATACTGCCACTCTTCTCCGCCTTACTGAGCTTGTACTCAACCTCAATACCTTTGAGTTCAATGGTGACTTCTATGATCAGGTTAGTGGAGTAGCCATGGGCACCAAGATGGGCCCTAGCTATGCTTGCCTGTTTATGGGCTACCTTGAGTACCAATTTCTCAATTCATATCAAGGTCCCCTTCCCATCATATACCTTCGGTACATTGATGACTGCTTCGGACTTACCGATCTACCTGAGGATGACCTCTCCAGGTTTATCGACCACATTAGTGGCTATCACAAAGCTATCAAGTTCACATCTTGTACATCCACTTCCTCTGTCACCTTCCTAGATCTTATCGTTTCTTTGGGTACTTCTGGCCTCCATACTTCGATTTTCTATAAACCCACAGACGCCCATTGCTATCTTCTCTACACTTCATCCCATTCACCTTCTTGTCGTGATTCTATTCCGTTCTCTCAGTTATTGCGTCTCCGTCGCATCTGCCAGGATGACCAAGATTTCCTCCTACAGGCTCACCTCATGTTAGGTTTCTTCAGCCGCCGGCTTTATCCAGACTCGATCCTCCAGTCTGCCCTCCAGCGGGTCCTCCTTATCTCCCGTCCCGAGGCACTCACCCTTCCAACCGCCCCCCTTCTGAGAGAACTATACTCACCCTCACATATCATCCCCACAACTTAGCTGCTGTGAGGATACTCAACCGCTACCGTTCCATTCTCCTCTCTGATCCCACTACCCGTCTACTTTTTAGTGATCCCCCGATGATCGCCTTTAAGCGCGACAGGAATTTGAGAGATATTTTGGTTAGGAGCCATCTCCCTTGCTCCCACCCTCAACACTTCGGTACGGCCCCTTGTGGTCGAAACTGTATTACCTGTGCCTATGTGCTCCCTGCTGACTCGGTTTTGTTCCCTAATGGACGGTTCGAGATCAAGCATAGCTTCACATGTGTGTCCCGCAACATAATTTATGCCATCATATGCCAACGATGCCATATGACCTATATTGGTGAGTCTGGAAGAAGATTAGCGGAAAGATTTTGTGAACATCTACGTGATGTCCAACAAAATACTGGTACTCCGGTATCTTCCCACTTCAACTCCCCTGATCACAAGGGCAAAGACGACATCCGTGTCACTGGTATTGTCCTTTGTCACTCTGGCGACCGCAGCCGCTATACTTTGGAAAATCGCCTTATAGTCCAGTATGGTTCGCTGACCCCGAGAGGTATGAATGTATCACACTCATACGCATAGTTTCTTTTTGCTTGCTCCTTCCCTTTTGCATAGCCTTCTCTACTACACATATTTGGGTTCTTTGGTCTACTTACTATGCCATACTTTTTATAGTTCTTCTCCTCTAGTCCCTTATGAGACACTTCGTTTTCTCCTCTATAAAAAATTTTTTTTCTGTGCTTCTTACCCCTCATTTATTTTTACTGTACCCCACTCTCAGACATCTCACTCTTAGCGTCTTTTTACACCTGTCAGACTACTATTCGATTCTTTCTCCTTTGTGTTTGCACACTGACCCTTGTGTTTACTCCTCTGGTTCTGTTTACATTTACGCACTTTTTCGCACGATTTTCGACGTTCACGACAGCCGCACTTGGTTACGATTTTATTTTGGATTTGACAGGAGTTTTACTTTTTGTTGTTGTTTTCTTTAACACATTTCGATTGTTTTTGTTTTGGTTGTTTCGTTATTAATTTGTGTGTGTGTGTTTTTATTGTTTGTTCCTGATGAAGGCCTATTGAGCCGAAACGTTGTTTAGTCTGTGTCGTCCACTTGTCACGTAAAGCTTCTTACATACCTTTTTTTATTTTTTAATTTTTCCTCATATTCAGCTTTACTGCAGCTTCGCATTTTTATGCCTTAACCCTTTACTAGTACAATACAGCTGCTACTTAATGTTTGTATTTCGTCCTTAGTGTTTACTTTAGTATTTATATCTTAGTTTTATCCTTTTACTTGACTGCCATTTTGATCATCCTTTAGTTTTTGTACGTTTGCCACCTATTACGTTGTTATCATTGTTGTGATCACCATCATCACTCATACCTTATTTTAGTTTTAGTTCTTTTTTGCCTGTGTTAGCTTAGTCCTTTCACTTGTTCCTTTCTCTGACAGCATGCCCACACTTAAACAGTTTTCGAACTCCATACGCCGAGGTACTCTTTTAGCCTTCCAGTATTTACCTACAGACATCTCTTCTATATCCACTGAACTCGCCTTTACTACTTATAAGCTTACCAGATTTAGTTGCCACGTTAATTTCCTCCAAAATTGTATACGATTTAAGATTCTCCCTTTTGGGTTCCGGTCTAAATTCACCCCCTTTGTCCACCAGCCCAACCTTAGTGAAATTAGGCGATTTGATAGTATTGAAAGACGCCTTGGTTTCCATCGTATGAGGCTCGTTCTAGCCAACTACACCAGGTTGGTCTCCCACCTGCGCACTCAGCGTCTATTGCTGGTGTCGAGACTCAGGTGTTTAATGACCGGCTCAGACCATTTTATCCGACAGATCATCCACGACTTTAATAGGCAACTCTATATTTTTATGTCCTCCCAGCACAAGAAGAAGATCTCCTTCCTCCGCCCCGCCCCACCTTCCTCTATACCTGCTACGTCAGCTACCGACTCTTTAGTTTTTTGTATACCCCCGACCTCCATCTCTCACATAATGAGAGGTCTGTTCTCTCTAAAGGTTTAAAATTTATCCCCCTTCGTCCCTTTAGTGACCATTATAATCTTTGTAAGGATGTCCATGATTTCCATAGACGTATGCGCTTGAAGCTCCATTACTCTGGCACTACTGCAACTTCCACCTTATCTACCCCTGTAGACGAGTTTTCCCGCTTCCACTCCCGTAAATCGGATTGGACCCCTCAACCCGGCGCATCCCAGGCCTTGGATCACTACATTAATGTCACCTCACGTGAGATACTACAACTGTGCCCTAGAAAACTTCACCGCTCTAATTTATCTCCCTCTGAGCTTCGAGCCCTCTCTAATCTCCGCCGCCGAGAAGACATTGTCATCAAACCGGCCGATAAAGGGGGAGCGGTGGTAGTTTGGCGCAGAGACTTATACATTTCAGAGGGCAACAAACAACTATCCAATACCACGTTTTATAAACCCCGTCCTGATGACGCTACTGTCCCCCACAATAAACAGGTCCAATCTACCATCAAAGAACTGATCCGTGACCACCTCCTTCCCCCTAGCGCGTCTCGCCTTATTATCCCGAATAGTGGTCTTGGGAAACCATCTTTCTATATGCTCCCAAAATTCACAAAATCGACTATCCAGGACGCCCCATCGTGTCTGCGTGTGCATGCCCGACTGAACACATATCTGACTATCTAGACAGTGTCTTCCAGCCCATGGTTGCCAGTCTTCCTTCATATGTCAAGGACACTAACCATGCACTTAATATCTTCTCTTCTATCTCTCTCTCCCATGGTCGCTCATACCGACTTTTTACCCTTGATGTTTGCTTCCTCTACACCTCTATTCCTCACTCCGACGGCCTCTTAGCTCTACGTTTCTTTCTTGACCAGAGACAACACCCCTCTGTGGATACTGCCACTCTTCTCCGCCTTACTGAGCTTGTACTCAACCTCAATACCTTTGAGTTCAATGGTGACTTCTATGATCAGGTTAGTGGAGTAGCCATGGGCACCAAGATGGGCCCTAGCTATGCTTGCCTGTTTATGGGCTACCTTGAGTACCAATTTCTCAATTCATATCAAGGTCCCCTTCCCATCATATACCTTCGGTACATTGATGACTGCTTCGGACTTACCGATCTACCTGAGGATGACCTCTCCAGGTTTATCGACCACATTAGTGGCTATCACAAAGCTATCAAGTTCACATCTTGTACATCCACTTCCTCTGTCACCTTCCTAGATCTTATCGTTTCTTTGGGTACTTCTGGCCTCCATACTTCGATTTTCTATAAACCCACAGACGCCCATTGCTATCTTCTCTACACTTCATCCCATTCACCTTCTTGTCGTGATTCTATTCCGTTCTCTCAGTTATTGCGTCTCCGTCGCATCTGCCAGGATGACCAAGATTTCCTCCTACAGGCTCACCTCATGTTAGGTTTCTTCAGCCGCCGGCTTTATCCAGACTCGATCCTCCAGTCTGCCCTCCAGCGGGTCCTCCTTATCTCCCGTCCCGAGGCACTCACCCCTTCCAACCGCCCCCCTTCTGAGAGAACTATACTCACCCTCACATATCATCCCCACAACTTAGCTGCTGTGAGGATACTCAACCGCTACCGTTCCATTCTCCTCTCTGATCCCACTACCCGTCTACTTTTTAGTGATCCCCCGATGATCGCCTTTAAGCGCGACAGGAATTTGAGAGATATTTTGGTTAGGAGCCATCTCCCTTGCTCCCACCCTCAACACTTCGGTACGGCCCCTTGTGGTCGAAACTGTATTACCTGTGCCTATGTGCTCCCTGCTGACTCGGTTTTGTTCCCTAATGGACGGTTCGAGATCAAGCATAGCTTCACATGTGTGTCCCGCAACATCATTTATGCCATCATATGCCAACGATGCCATATGACCTATATTGGTGAGTCTGGAAGAAGATTAGCGGAAAGATTTTGTGAACATCTACGTGATGTCCAACAAAATACTGGTACTCCGGTATCTTCCCACTTCAACTCCCCTGATCACAAGGGCAAAGACGACATCCGTGTCACTGGTATTGTCCTTTGTGACTCTGGCGACCGCAGCCGCTATACTTTGGAAAATCGCCTTATAGTCCAGTATGGTTCGCTGACCCCGAGAGGTATGAATGTATCACACTCATACGCATAGTTTCTTTTTGCTTGCTCCTTCCCTTTTGCATAGCCTTCTCTACTACACATATTTGGGTTCTTTGGTCTACTTACTATGCCATACTTTTTATAGTTCTTCTCCTCTAGTCCCTTATGAGACACTTCGGTTTTCTCCTCTATAAAAAATTTTTTTTCTGTGCTTCTTACCCCTCATTTATTTTTACTCTACCCCACTCTCAGACATCTCACTCTTAGCGTCTTTTTACACCTGTCAGACTACTATTCGATTCTTTCTCCTTTGTGTTTGCACACTGACCCTTGTGTTTACTCCTCTGGTTCTGTTTACATTTACGCACTTTTTCGCACGATTTTCGACGTTCACGACAGCCGCACTTGGTTACGATTTTATTTTGGATTTGACAGGAGTTTTACTTTTTGTTGTTGTTTTCTTTAACACATTTCGATTGTTTTTGTTTTGGTTGTTTCGTTATTAATTTGTGTGTGTGTGTTTTTATTGTTTGTTCCTGATGAAGGCCTATTGAGCCGAAACGTTGTTTAGTCTGTGTCGTCCACTTGTCACGTAAAGCTTCTTACATACCTTTTTTTATTTTTTAATTTTTCCTCATATTCAGCTTTACTGCAGCTTCGCATTTTTATGCCTTAACCCTTTACTAGTACAATACAGCTGCTACTTAATGTTTGTATTTCGTCCTTAGTGTTTACTTTAGTATTTATATCTTAGTTTTATCCTTTTACTTGACTGCCATTTTGATCATCCTTTAGTTTTTGTACGTTTGCCACCTATTACGTTGTTATCATTGTTGTGATCACCATCATCACTCATACCTTATTTTAGTTTTAGTTCTTTTTTGCCTGTGTTAGCTTAGTCCTTTCACTTGTTCCTTTCTCTGACAGCATGCCCACACTTAAACAGTTTTCGAACTCCATACGCCGAGGTACTCTTTTAGCCTTCCAGTATTTACCTACAGACATCTCTTCTATATCCACTGAACTCGCCTTTACTACTTATAAGCTTACCAGATTTAGTTGCCACGTTAATTTCCTCCAAAATTGTATACGATTTAAGATTCTCCCTTTTGGGTTCCGGTCTAAATTCACCCCCTTTGTCCACCAGCCCAACCTTAGTGAAATTAGGCGATTTGATAGTATTGAAAGACGCCTTGGTTTCCATCGTATGAGGCTCGTTCTAGCCAACTACACCAGGTTGGTCTCCCACCTGCGCACTCAGCGTCTATTGCTGGTGTCGAGACTCAGGTGTTTAATGACCGGCTCAGACCATTTTATCCGACAGATCATCCACGACTTTAATAGGCAACTCTATATTTTTATGTCCTCCCAGCACAAGAAGAAGATCTCCTTCCTCCGCCCCGCCCCACCTTCCTCTATACCTGCTACGTCAGCTACCGACTCTTTAGTTTTTTGTATACCCCCCGACCTCCATCTCTCACATAATGAGAGGTCTGTTCTCTCTAAAGGTTTAAAATTTATCCCCCTTCGTCCCTTTAGTGACCATTATAATCTTTGTAAGGATGTCCATGATTTCCATAGACGTATGCGCTTGAAGCTCCATTACTCTGGCACTACTGCAACTTCCACCTTATCTACCCCTGTAGACGAGTTTTCCCGCTTCCACTCCCGTAAATCGGATTGGACCCCTCAACCCGGCGCATCCCAGGCCTTGGATCACTACATTAATGTCACCTCACGTGAGATACTACAACTGTGCCCTAGAAAACTTCACCGCTCTAATTTATCTCCCTCTGAGCTTCGAGCCCTCTCTAATCTCCGCCGCCGAGAAGACATTGTCATCAAACCGGCCGATAAAGGGGGAGCGGTGGTAGTTTGGCGCAGAGACTTATACATTTCAGAGGGCAACAAACAACTATCCAATACCACGTTTTATAAACCCCGTCCTGATGACGCTACTGTCCCCCACAATAAACAGGTCCAATCTACCATCAAAGAACTGATCCGTGACCACCTCCTTCCCCCTAGCGCGTCTCGCCTTATTATCCCGAATAGTGGTCTTGGGAAACCATCTTTCTATATGCTCCCCAAAATTCACAAAATCGACTATCCAGGACGCCCCATCGTGTCTGCGTGTGCATGCCCGACTGAACACATATCTGACTATCTAGACAGTGTCTTCCAGCCCATGGTTGCCAGTCTTCCTTCATATGTCAAGGACACTAACCATGCACTTAATATCTTCTCTTCTATCTCTCTCTCCCATGGTCGCTCATACCGACTTTTTACCCTTGATGTTTGCTCCCTCTACACCTCTATTCCTCACTCCGACGGCCTCTTAGCTCTACGTTTCTTTCTTGACCAGAGACAACACCCCTCTGTGGATACTGCCACTCTTCTCCGCCTTACTGAGCTTGTACTCAACCTCAATACCTTTGAGTTCAATGGTGACTTCTATGATCAGGTTAGTGGAGTAGCCATGGGCACCAAGATGGGCCCTAGCTATGCTTGCCTGTTTATGGGCTACCTTGAGTACCAATTTCTCAATTCATATCAAGGTCCCCTTCCCATCATATACCTTCGGTACATTGATGACTGCTTCGGACTTACCGATCTACCTGAGGATGACCTCTCCAGGTTTATCGACCACATTAGTGGCTATCACAAAGCTATCAAGTTCACATCTTGTACATCCACTTCCTCTGTCACCTTCCTAGATCTTATCGTTTCTTTGGGTACTTCTGGCCTCCATACTTCGATTTTCTATAAACCCACAGACGCCCATTGCTATCTTCTCTACACTTCATCCCATTCACCTTCTTGTCGTGATTCTATTCCGTTCTCTCAGTTATTGCGTCTCCGTCGCATCTGCCAGGATGACCAAGATTTCCTCCTACAGGCTCACCTCATGTTAGGTTTCTTCAGCCGCCGGCTTTATCCAGACTCGATCCTCCAGTCTGCCCTCCAGCGGGTCCTCCTTATCTCCCGTCCCGAGGCACTCACCCCTTCCAACCGCCCCCCTTCTGAGAGAACTATACTCACCCTCACATATCATCCCCACAACTTAGCTGCTGTGAGGATACTCAACCGCTACCGTTCCATTCTCCTCTCTGATCCCACTACCCGTCTACTTTTTAGTGATCCCCCGATGATCGCCTTTAAGCGCGACAGGAATTTGAGAGATATTTTGGTTAGGAGCCATCTCCCTTGCTCCCACCCTCAACACTTCGGTACGGCCCCTTGTGGTCGAAACTGTATTACCTGTGCCTATGTGCTCCCTGCTGACTCGGTTTTGTTCCCTAATGGACGGTTCGAGATCAAGCATAGCTTCACATGTGTGTCCCGCAACATCATTTATGCCATCATATGCCAACGATGCCATATGACCTATATTGGTGAGTCTGGAAGAAGATTAGCGGAAAGATTTTGTGAACATCTACGTGATGTCCAACAAAATACTGGTACTCCGGTATCTTCCCACTTCAACTCCCCTGATCACAAGGGCAAAGACGACATCCGTGTCACTGGTATTGTCCTTTGTCACTCTGGCGACCGCAGCCGCTATACTTTGGAAAATCGCCTTATAGTCCAGTATGGTTCGCTGACCCCGAGAGGTATGAATGTATCACACTCATACGCATAGTTTCTTTTTGCTTGCTCCTTCCCTTTTGCATAGCCTTCTCTACTACACATATTTGGGTTCTTTGGTCTACTTACTATGCCATACTTTTTATAGTTCTTCTCCTCTAGTCCCTTATGAGACACTTCGGTTTTCTCCTCTATAAAAAATTTTTTTTCTGTGCTTCTTACCCCTCATTTATTTTTACTCTACCCCACTCTCAGACATCTCACTCTTAGCGTCTTTTTACACCTGTCAGACTACTATTCGATTCTTTCTCCTTTGTGTTTGCACACTGACCCTTGTGTTTACTCCTCTGGTTCTGTTTACATTTACGCACTTTTTCGCACGATTTTCGACGTTCACGACAGCCGCACTTGGTTACGATTTTATTTTGGATTTGACAGGAGTTTTACTTTTTGTTGTTGTTTTCTTTAACACATTTCGATTGTTTTTGTTTTGGTTGTTTCGTTATTAATTGTGTGTGTGTGTGTTTTTATTGTTTGTTCCTGATGAAGGCCTATTGAGCCGAAACGTTGTTTAGTCTGTGTCGTCCACTTGTCACGTAAAGCTTCTTACATACCTTTTTTTATTTTTTAATTTTTCCTCATATTCAGCTTTACTGCAGCTTCGCATTTTTATGCCTTAACCCTTTACTAGTACAATACAGCTGCTACTTAATGTTTGTATTTCGTCCTTAGTGTTTACTTTAGTATTTATATCTTAGTTTTATCCTTTTACTTGACTGCCATTTTGATCATCCTTTAGTTTTTGTACGTTTGCCACCTATTACGTTGTTATCATTGTTGTGATCACCATCATCACTCATACCTTATTTTAGTTTTAGTTCTTTTTTGCCTGTGTTAGCTTAGTCCTTTCACTTGTTCCTTTCTCTGACAGCATGCCCACACTTAAACAGTTTTCGAACTCCATACGCCGAGGTACTCTTTTAGCCTTCCAGTATTTACCTACAGACATCTCTTCTATATCCACTGAACTCGCCTTTACTACTTATAAGCTTACCAGATTTAGTTGCCACGTTAATTTCCTCCAAAATTGTATACGATTTAAGATTCTCCCTTTTGGGTTCCGGTCTAAATTCACCCCCTTTGTCCACCAGCCCAACCTTAGTGAAATTAGGCGATTTGATAGTATTGAAAGACGCCTTGGTTTCCATCGTATGAGGCTCGTTCTAGCCAACTACACCAGGTTGGTCTCCCACCTGCGCACTCAGCGTCTATTGCTGGTGTCGAGACTCAGGTGTTTAATGACCGGCTCAGACCATTTTATCCGACAGATCATCCACGACTTTAATAGGCAACTCTATATTTTTATGTCCTCCCAGCACAAGAAGAAGATCTCCTTCCTCCGCCCCGCCCCACCTTCCTCTATACCTGCTACGTCAGCTACCGACTCTTTAGTTTTTTGTATACCCCCCGACCTCCATCTCTCACATAATGAGAGGTCTGTTCTCTCTAAAGGTTTAAAATTTATCCCCCTTCGTCCCTTTAGTGACCATTATAATCTTTGTAAGGATGTCCATGATTTCCATAGACGTATGCGCTTGAAGCTCCATTACTCTGGCACTACTGCAACTTCCACCTTATCTACCCCTGTAGACGAGTTTTCCCGCTTCCACTCCCGTAAATCGGATTGGACCCCTCAACCCGGCGCATCCCAGGCCTTGGATCACTACATTAATGTCACCTCACGTGAGATACTACAACTGTGCCCTAGAAAACTTCACCGCTCTAATTTATCTCCCTCTGAGCTTCGAGCCCTCTCTAATCTCCGCCGCCGAGAAGACATTGTCATCAAACCGGCCGATAAAGGGGGAGCGGTGGTAGTTTGGCGCAGAGACTTATACATTTCAGAGGGCAACAAACAACTATCCAATACCACGTTTTATAAACCCCGTCCTGATGACGCTACTGTCCCCCACAATAAACAGGTCCAATCTACCATCAAAGAACTGATCCGTGACCACCTCCTTCCCCCTAGCGCGTCTCGCCTTATTATCCCGAATAGTGGTCTTGGGAAACCATCTTTCTATATGCTCCCCAAAATTCACAAAATCGACTATCCAGGACGCCCCATCGTGTCTGCGTGTGCATGCCCGACTGAACACATATCTGACTATCTAGACAGTGTCTTCCAGCCCATGGTTGCCAGTCTTCCTTCATATGTCAAGGACACTAACCATGCACTTAATATCTTCTCTTCTATCTCTCTCTCCCATGGTCGCTCATACCGACTTTTTACCCTTGATGTTTGCTCCCTCTACACCTCTATTCCTCACTCCGACGGCCTCTTAGCTCTACGTTTCTTTCTTGACCAGAGACAACACCCCTCTGTGGATACTGCCACTCTTCTCCGCCTTACTGAGCTTGTACTCAACCTCAATACCTTTGAGTTCAATGGTGACTTCTATGATCAGGTTAGTGGAGTAGCCATGGGCACCAAGATGGGCCCTAGCTATGCTTGCCTGTTTATGGGCTACCTTGAGTACCAATTTCTCAATTCATATCAAGGTCCCCTTCCCATCATATACCTTCGGTACATTGATGACTGCTTCGGACTTACCGATCTACCTGAGGATGACCTCTCCAGGTTTATCGACCACATTAGTGGCTATCACAAAGCTATCAAGTTCACATCTTGTACATCCACTTCCTCTGTCACCTTCCTAGATCTTATCGTTTCTTTGGGTACTTCTGGCCTCCATACTTCGATTTTCTATAAACCCACAGACGCCCATTGCTATCTTCTCTACACTTCATCCCATTCACCTTCTTGTCGTGATTCTATTCCGTTCTCTCAGTTATTGCGTCTCCGTCGCATCTGCCAGGATGACCAAGATTTCCTCCTACAGGCTCACCTCATGTTAGGTTTCTTCAGCCGCCGGCTTTATCCAGACTCGATCCTCCAGTCTGCCCTCCAGCGGGTCCTCCTTATCTCCCGTCCCGAGGCACTCACCCCTTCCAACCGCCCCCCTTCTGAGAGAACTATACTCACCCTCACATATCATCCCCACAACTTAGCTGCTGTGAGGATACTCAACCGCTACCGTTCCATTCTCCTCTCTGATCCCACTACCCGTCTACTTTTTAGTGATCCCCCGATGATCGCCTTTAAGCGCGACAGGAATTTGAGAGATATTTTGGTTAGGAGCCATCTCCCTTGCTCCCACCCTCAACACTTCGGTACGGCCCCTTGTGGTCGAAACTGTATTACCTGTGCCTATGTGCTCCCTGCTGACTCGGTTTTGTTCCCTAATGGACGGTTCGAGATCAAGCATAGCTTCACATGTGTGTCCCGCAACATCATTTATGCCATCATATGCCAACGATGCCATATGACCTATATTGGTGAGTCTGGAAGAAGATTAGCGGAAAGATTTTGTGAACATCTACGTGATGTCCAACAAAATACTGGTACTCCGGTATCTTCCCACTTCAACTCCCCTGATCACAAGGGCAAAGACGACATCCGTGTCACTGGTATTGTCCTTTGTCACTCTGGCGACCGCAGCCGCTATACTTTGGAAAATCGCCTTATAGTCCAGTATGGTTCGCTGACCCCGAGAGGTATGAATGTATCACACTCATACGCATAGTTTCTTTTTGCTTGCTCCTTCCCTTTTGCATAGCCTTCTCTACTACACATATTTGGGTTCTTTGGTCTACTTACTATGCCATACTTTTTATAGTTCTTCTCCTCTAGTCCCTTATGAGACACTTCGGTTTTCTCCTCTATAAAAAATTTTTTTTCTGTGCTTCTTACCCCTCATTTATTTTTACTCTACCCCACTCTCAGACATCTCACTCTTAGCGTCTTTTTACACCTGTCAGACTACTATTCGATTCTTTCTCCTTTGTGTTTGCACACTGACCCTTGTGTTTACTCCTCTGGTTCTGTTTACATTTACGCACTTTTTCGCACGATTTTCGACGTTCACGACAGCCGCACTTGGTTACGATTTTATTTTGGATTTGACAGGAGTTTTACTTTTTGTTGTTGTTTTCTTTAACACATTTCGATTGTTTTTGTTTTGGTTGTTTCGTTATTAATTTGTGTGTGTGTGTTTTTATTGTTTGTTCCTGATGAAGGCCTATTGAGCCGAAACGTTGTTTAGTCTGTGTCGTCCACTTGTCACGTAAAGCTTCTTACATACCTTTTTTTATTTTTTAATTTTTCCTCATATTCAGCTTTACTGCAGCTTCGCATTTTTATGCCTTAACCCTTTACTAGTACAATACAGCTGCTACTTAATGTTTGTATTTCGTCCTTAGTGTTTACTTTAGTATTTATATCTTAGTTTTATCCTTTTACTTGACTGCCATTTTGATCATCCTTTAGTTTTTGTACGTTTGCCACCTATTACGTTGTTATCATTGTTGTGATCACCATCATCACTCATACCTTATTTTAGTTTTAGTTCTTTTTTGCCTGTGTTAGCTTAGTCCTTTCACTTGTTCCTTTCTCTGACAGCATGCCCACACTTAAACAGTTTTCGAACTCCATACGCCGAGGTACTCTTTTAGCCTTCCAGTATTTACCTACAGACATCTCTTCTATATCCACTGAACTCGCCTTTACTACTTATAAGCTTACCAGATTTAGTTGCCACGTTAATTTCCTCCAAAATTGTATACGATTTAAGATTCTCCCTTTTGGGTTCCGGTCTAAATTCACCCCCTTTGTCCACCAGCCCAACCTTAGTGAAATTAGGCGATTTGATAGTATTGAAAGACGCCTTGGTTTCCATCGTATGAGGCTCGTTCTAGCCAACTACACCAGGTTGGTCTCCCACCTGCGCACTCAGCGTCTATTGCTGGTGTCGAGACTCAGGTGTTTAATGACCGGCTCAGACCATTTTATCCGACAGATCATCCACGACTTTAATAGGCAACTCTATATTTTTATGTCCTCCCAGCACAAGAAGAAGATCTCCTTCCTCCGCCCCGCCCCACCTTCCTCTATACCTGCTACGTCAGCTACCGACTCTTTAGTTTTTTGTATACCCCCGACCTCCATCTCTCACATAATGAGAGGTCTGTTCTCTCTAAAGGTTTAAAATTTATCCCCCTTCGTCCCTTTAGTGACCATTATAATCTTTGTAAGGATGTCCATGATTTCCATAGACGTATGCGCTTGAAGCTCCATTACTCTGGCACTACTGCAACTTCCACCTTATCTACCCCTGTAGACGAGTTTTCCCGCTTCCACTCCCGTAAATCGGATTGGACCCCTCAACCCGGCGCATCCCAGGCCTTGGATCACTACATTAATGTCACCTCACGTGAGATACTACAACTGTGCCCTAGAAAACTTCACCGCTCTAATTTATCTCCCTCTGAGCTTCGAGCCCTCTCTAATCTCCGCCGCCGAGAAGACATTGTCATCAAACCGGCCGATAAAGGGGGAGCGGTGGTAGTTTGGCGCAGAGACTTATACATTTCAGAGGGCAACAAACAACTATCCAATACCACGTTTTATAAACCCCGTCCTGATGACGCTACTGTCCCCCACAATAAACAGGTCCAATCTACCATCAAAGAACTGATCCGTGACCACCTCCTTCCCCCTAGCGCGTCTCGCCTTATTATCCCGAATAGTGGTCTTGGGAAACCATCTTTCTATATGCTCCCCAAAATTCACAAAATCGACTATCCAGGACGCCCCATCGTGTCTGCGTGTGCATGCCCGACTGAACACATATCTGACTATCTAGACAGTGTCTTCCAGCCCATGGTTGCCAGTCTTCCTTCATATGTCAAGGACACTAACCATGCACTTAATATCTTCTCTTCTATCTCTCTCTCCCATGGTCGCTCATACCGACTTTTTACCCTTGATGTTTGCTTCCTCTACACCTCTATTCCTCACTCCGACGGCCTCTTAGCTCTACGTTTCTTTCTTGACCAGAGACAACACCCCTCTGTGGATACTGCCACTCTTCTCCGCCTTACTGAGCTTGTACTCAACCTCAATACCTTTGAGTTCAATGGTGACTTCTATGATCAGGTTAGTGGAGTAGCCATGGGCACCAAGATGGGCCCTAGCTATGCTTGCCTGTTTATGGGCTACCTTGAGTACCAATTTCTCAATTCATATCAAGGTCCCCTTCCCATCATATACCTTCGGTACATTGATGACTGCTTCGGACTTACCGATCTACCTGAGGATGACCTCTCCAGGTTTATCGACCACATTAGTGGCTATCACAAAGCTATCAAGTTCACATCTTGTACATCCACTTCCTCTGTCACCTTCCTAGATCTTATCGTTTCTTTGGGTACTTCTGGCCTCCATACTTCGATTTTCTATAAACCCACAGACGCCCATTGCTATCTTCTCTACACTTCATCCCATTCACCTTCTTGTCGTGATTCTATTCCGTTCTCTCAGTTATTGCGTCTCCGTCGCATCTGCCAGGATGACCAAGATTTCCTCCTACAGGCTCACCTCATGTTAGGTTTCTTCAGCCGCCGGCTTTATCCAGACTCGATCCTCCAGTCTGCCCTCCAGCGGGTCCTCCTTATCTCCCGTCCCGAGGCACTCACCCCTTCCAACCGCCCCCCTTCTGAGAGAACTATACTCACCCTCACATATCATCCCCACAACTTAGCTGCTGTGAGGATACTCAACCGCTACCGTTCCATTCTCCTCTCTGATCCCACTACCCGTCTACTTTTTAGTGATCCCCCGATGATCGCCTTTAAGCGCGACAGGAATTTGAGAGATATTTTGGTTAGGAGCCATCTCCCTTGCTCCCACCCTCAACACTTCGGTACGGCCCCTTGTGGTCGAAACTGTATTACCTGTGCCTATGTGCTCCCTGCTGACTCGGTTTTGTTCCCTAATGGACGGTTCGAGATCAAGCATAGCTTCACATGTGTGTCCCGCAACATCATTTATGCCATCATATGCCAACGATGCCATATGACCTATATTGGTGAGTCTGGAAGAAGATTAGCGGAAAGATTTTGTGAACATCTACGTGATGTCCAACAAAATACTGGTACTCCGGTATCTTCCCACTTCAACTCCCCTGATCACAAGGGCAAAGACGACATCCGTGTCACTGGTATTGTCCTTTGTGACTCTGGCGACCGCAGCCGCTATACTTTGGAAAATCGCCTTATAGTCCAGTATGGTTCGCTGACCCCGAGAGGTATGAATGTATCACACTCATACGCATAGTTTCTTTTTGCTTGCTCCTTCCCTTTTGCATAGCCTTCTCTACTACACATATTTGGGTTCTTTGGTCTACTTACTATGCCATACTTTTTATAGTTCTTCTCCTCTAGTCCCTTATGAGACACTTCGGTTTTCTCCTCTATAAAAATTTTTTTTCTGTGCTTCTTACCCCTCATTTATTTTTACTCTACCCCACTCTCAGACATCTCACTCTTAGCGTCTTTTTACACCTGTCAGACTACTATTCGATTCTTTCTCCTTTGTGTTTGCACACTGACCCTTGTGTTTACTCCTCTGGTTCTGTTTACATTTACGCACTTTTTCGCACGATTTTCGACGTTCACGACAGCCGCACTTGGTTACGATTTTATTTTGGATTTGACAGGAGTTTTACTTTTTGTTGTTGTTTTCTTTAACACATTTCGATTGTTTTTGTTTTGGTTGTTTCGTTATTAATTTGTGTGTGTGTGTTTTTATTGTTTGTTCCTGATGAAGGCCTATTGAGCCGAAACGTTGTTTAGTCTGTGTCGTCCACTTGTCACGTAAAGCTTCTTACATACCTTTTTTTATTTTTAATTTTTCCTCATATTCAGCTTTACTGCAGCTTCGCATTTTTATGCCTTAACCCTTTACTAGTACAATACAGCTGCTACTTAATGTTTGTATTTCGTCCTTAGTGTTTACTTTAGTATTTATATCTTAGTTTTATCCTTTTACTTGACTGCCATTTTGATCATCCTTTAGTTTTTGTACGTTTGCCACCTATTACGTTGTTATCATTGTTGTGATCACCATCATCACTCATACCTTATTTTAGTTTTAGTTCTTTTTTGCCTGTGTTAGCTTAGTCCTTTCACTTGTTCCTTTCTCTGACAGCATGCCCACACTTAAACAGTTTTCGAACTCCATACGCCGAGGTACTCTTTTAGCCTTCCAGTATTTACCTACAGACATCTCTTCTATATCCACTGAACTCGCCTTTACTACTTATAAGCTTACCAGATTTAGTTGCCACGTTAATTTCCTCCAAAATTGTATACGATTTAAGATTCTCCCTTTTGGGTTCCGGTCTAAATTCACCCCCTTTGTCCACCAGCCCAACCTTAGTGAAATTAGGCGATTTGATAGTATTGAAAGACGCCTTGGTTTCCATCGTATGAGGCTCGTTCTAGCCAACTACACCAGGTTGGTCTCCCACCTGCGCACTCAGCGTCTATTGCTGGTGTCGAGACTCAGGTGTTTAATGACCGGCTCAGACCATTTTATCCGACAGATCATCCACGACTTTAATAGGCAACTCTATATTTTTATGTCCTCCCAGCACAAGAAGAAGATCTCCTTCCTCCGCCCCGCCCCACCTTCCTCTATACCTGCTACGTCAGCTACCGACTCTTTAGTTTTTTGTATACCCCCCGACCTCCATCTCTCACATAATGAGAGGTCTGTTCTCTCTAAAGGTTTAAAATTTATCCCCCTTCGTCCCTTTAGTGACCATTATAATCTTTGTAAGGATGTCCATGATTTCCATAGACGTATGCGCTTGAAGCTCCATTACTCTGGCACTACTGCAACTTCCACCTTATCTACCCCTGTAGACGAGTTTTCCCGCTTCCACTCCCGTAAATCGGATTGGACCCCTCAACCCGGCGCATCCCAGGCCTTGGATCACTACATTAATGTCACCTCACGTGAGATACTACAACTGTGCCCTAGAAAACTTCACCGCTCTAATTTATCTCCCTCTGAGCTTCGAGCCCTCTCTAATCTCCGCCGCCGAGAAGACATTGTCATCAAACCGGCCGATAAAGGGGGAGCGGTGGTAGTTTGGCGCAGAGACTTATACATTTCAGAGGGCAACAAACAACTATCCAATACCACGTTTTATAAACCCCGTCCTGATGACGCTACTGTCCCCCACAATAAACAGGTCCAATCTACCATCAAAGAACTGATCCGTGACCACCTCCTTCCCCCTAGCGCGTCTCGCCTTATTATCCCGAATAGTGGTCTTGGGAAACCATCTTTCTATATGCTCCCCAAAATTCACAAAATCGACTATCCAGGACGCCCCATCGTGTCTGCGTGTGCATGCCCGACTGAACACATATCTGACTATCTAGACAGTGTCTTCCAGCCCATGGTTGCCAGTCTTCCTTCATATGTCAAGGACACTAACCATGCACTTAATATCTTCTCTTCTATCTCTCTCTCCCATGGTCGCTCATACCGACTTTTTACCCTTGATGTTTGCTCCCTCTACACCTCTATTCCTCACTCCGACGGCCTCTTAGCTCTACGTTTCTTTCTTGACCAGAGACAACACCCCTCTGTGGATACTGCCACTCTTCTCCGCCTTACTGAGCTTGTACTCAACCTCAATACCTTTGAGTTCAATGGTGACTTCTATGATCAGGTTAGTGGAGTAGCCATGGGCACCAAGATGGGCCCTAGCTATGCTTGCCTGTTTATGGGCTACCTTGAGTACCAATTTCTCAATTCATATCAAGGTCCCCTTCCCATCATATACCTTCGGTACATTGATGACTGCTTCGGACTTACCGATCTACCTGAGGATGACCTCTCCAGGTTTATCGACCACATTAGTGGCTATCACAAAGCTATCAAGTTCACATCTTGTACATCCACTTCCTCTGTCACCTTCCTAGATCTTATCGTTTCTTTGGGTACTTCTGGCCTCCATACTTCGATTTTCTATAAACCCACAGACGCCCATTGCTATCTTCTCTACACTTCATCCCATTCACCTTCTTGTCGTGATTCTATTCCGTTCTCTCAGTTATTGCGTCTCCGTCGCATCTGCCAGGATGACCAAGATTTCCTCCTACAGGCTCACCTCATGTTAGGTTTCTTCAGCCGCCGGCTTTATCCAGACTCGATCCTCCAGTCTGCCCTCCAGCGGGTCCTCCTTATCTCCCGTCCCGAGGCACTCACCCCTTCCAACCGCCCCCCTTCTGAGAGAACTATACTCACCCTCACATATCATCCCCACAACTTAGCTGCTGTGAGGATACTCAACCGCTACCGTTCCATTCTCCTCTCTGATCCCACTACCCGTCTACTTTTTAGTGATCCCCCGATGATCGCCTTTAAGCGCGACAGGAATTTGAGAGATATTTTGGTTAGGAGCCATCTCCCTTGCTCCCACCCTCAACACTTCGGTACGGCCCCTTGTGGTCGAAACTGTATTACCTGTGCCTATGTGCTCCCTGCTGACTCGGTTTTGTTCCCTAATGGACGGTTCGAGATCAAGCATAGCTTCACATGTGTGTCCCGCAACATCATTTATGCCATCATATGCCAACGATGCCATATGACCTATATTGGTGAGTCTGGAAGAAGATTAGCGGAAAGATTTTGTGAACATCTACGTGATGTCCAACAAAATACTGGTACTCCGGTATCTTCCCACTTCAACTCCCCTGATCACAAGGGCAAAGACGACATCCGTGTCACTGGTATTGTCCTTTGTGACTCTGGCGACCGCAGCCGCTATACTTTGGAAAATCGCCTTATAGTCCAGTATGGTTCGCTGACCCCGAGAGGTATGAATGTATCACACTCATACGCATAGTTTCTTTTTGCTTGCTCCTTCCCTTTTGCATAGCCTTCTCTACTACACATATTTGGGTTCTTTGGTCTACTTACTATGCCATACTTTTTATAGTTCTTCTCCTCTAGTCCCTTATGAGACACTTCGGTTTTCTCCTCTATAAAAAATTTTTTTTCTGTGCTTCTTACCCCTCATTTATTTTTACTCTACCCCACTCTCAGACATCTCACTCTTAGCGTCTTTTTACACCTGTCAGACTACTATTCGATTCTTTCTCCTTTGTGTTTGCACACTGACCCTTGTGTTTACTCCTCTGGTTCTGTTTACATTTACGCACTTTTTCGCACGATTTTCGACGTTCACGACAGCCGCACTTGGTTACGATTTTATTTTGGATTTGACAGGAGTTTTACTTTTTGTTGTTGTTTTCTTTAACACATTTCGATTGTTTTTGTTTTGGTTGTTTCGTTATTAATTTGTGTGTGTGTGTTTTTATTGTTTGTTCCTGATGAAGGCCTATTGAGCCGAAACGTTGTTTAGTCTGTGTCGTCCACTTGTCACGTAAAGCTTCTTACATACCTTTTTTTATTTTTTAATTTTTCCTCATATTCAGCTTTACTGCAGCTTCGCATTTTTATGCCTTAACCCTTTACTAGTACAATACAGCTGCTACTTAATGTTTGTATTTCGTCCTTAGTGTTTACTTTAGTATTTATATCTTAGTTTTATCCTTTTACTTGACTGCCATTTTGATCATCCTTTAGTTTTTGTACGTTTGCCACCTATTACGTTGTTATCATTGTTGTGATCACCATCATCACTCATACCTTATTTTAGTTTTAGTTCTTTTTTGCCTGTGTTAGCTTAGTCCTTTCACTTGTTCCTTTCTCTGACAGCATGCCCACACTTAAACAGTTTTCGAACTCCATACGCCGAGGTACTCTTTTAGCCTTCCAGTATTTACCTACAGACATCTCTTCTATATCCACTGAACTCGCCTTTACTACTTATAAGCTTACCAGATTTAGTTGCCACGTTAATTTCCTCCAAAATTGTATACGATTTAAGATTCTCCCTTTTGGGTTCCGGTCTAAATTCACCCCCTTTGTCCACCAGCCCAACCTTAGTGAAATTAGGCGATTTGATAGTATTGAAAGACGCCTTGGTTTCCATCGTATGAGGCTCGTTCTAGCCAACTACACCAGGTTGGTCTCCCACCTGCGCACTCAGCGTCTATTGCTGGTGTCGAGACTCAGGTGTTTAATGACCGGCTCAGACCATTTTATCCGACAGATCATCCACGACTTTAATAGGCAACTCTATATTTTTATGTCCTCCCAGCACAAGAAGAAGATCTCCTTCCTCCGCCCCGCCCCACCTTCCTCTATACCTGCTACGTCAGCTACCGACTCTTTAGTTTTTTGTATACCCCCCGACCTCCATCTCTCACATAATGAGAGGTCTGTTCTCTCTAAAGGTTTAAAATTTATCCCCCTTCGTCCCTTTAGTGACCATTATAATCTTTGTAAGGATGTCCATGATTTCCATAGACGTATGCGCTTGAAGCTCCATTACTCTGGCACTACTGCAACTTCCACCTTATCTACCCCTGTAGACGAGTTTTCCCGCTTCCACTCCCGTAAATCGGATTGGACCCCTCAACCCGGCGCATCCCAGGCCTTGGATCACTACATTAATGTCACCTCACGTGAGATACTACAACTGTGCCCTAGAAAACTTCACCGCTCTAATTTATCTCCCTCTGAGCTTCGAGCCCTCTCTAATCTCCGCCGCCGAGAAGACATTGTCATCAAACCGGCCGATAAAGGG
This sequence comes from Megaustenia siamemsis, assembly GCA_032433765.1. Lineage (NCBI taxonomy): Eukaryota > Metazoa > Mollusca > Gastropoda > Stylommatophora > Ariophantidae > Megaustenia > Megaustenia siamemsis. The sequence continues at coordinate 29,291,916 of JAVIAB010000106.1, forward strand.
GGAGCGGTGGTAGTTTGGCGCAGAGACTTATACATTTCAGAGGGCAACAAACAACTATCCAATACCACGTTTTATAAACCCCGTCCTGATGACGCTACTGTCCCCCACAATAAACAGGTCCAATCTACCATCAAAGAACTGATCCGTGACCACCTCCTTCCCCCTAGCGCGTCTCGCCTTATTATCCCGAATAGTGGTCTTGGGAAACCATCTTTCTATATGCTCCCCAAAATTCACAAAATCGACTATCCAGGACGCCCCATCGTGTCTGCGTGTGCATGCCCGACTGAACACATATCTGACTATCTAGACAGTGTCTTCCAGCCCATGGTTGCCAGTCTTCCTTCATATGTCAAGGACACTAACCATGCACTTAATATCTTCTCTTCTATCTCTCTCTCCCATGGTCGCTCATACCGACTTTTTACCCTTGATGTTTGCTCCCTCTACACCTCTATTCCTCACTCCGACGGCCTCTTAGCTCTACGTTTCTTTCTTGACCAGAGACAACACCCCTCTGTGGATACTGCCACTCTTCTCCGCCTTACTGAGCTTGTACTCAACCTCAATACCTTTGAGTTCAATGGTGACTTCTATGATCAGGTTAGTGGAGTAGCCATGGGCACCAAGATGGGCCCTAGCTATGCTTGCCTGTTTATGGGCTACCTTGAGTACCAATTTCTCAATTCATATCAAGGTCCCCTTCCCATCATATACCTTCGGTACATTGATGACTGCTTCGGACTTACCGATCTACCTGAGGATGACCTCTCCAGGTTTATCGACCACATTAGTGGCTATCACAAAGCTATCAAGTTCACATCTTGTACATCCACTTCCTCTGTCACCTTCCTAGATCTTATCGTTTCTTTGGGTACTTCTGGCCTCCATACTTCGATTTTCTATAAACCCACAGACGCCCATTGCTATCTTCTCTACACTTCATCCCATTCACCTTCTTGTCGTGATTCTATTCCGTTCTCTCAGTTATTGCGTCTCCGTCGCATCTGCCAGGATGACCAAGATTTCCTCCTACAGGCTCACCTCATGTTAGGTTTCTTCAGCCGCCGGCTTTATCCAGACTCGATCCTCCAGTCTGCCCTCCAGCGGGTCCTCCTTATCTCCCGTCCCGAGGCACTCACCCCTTCCAACCGCCCCCCTTCTGAGAGAACTATACTCACCCTCACATATCATCCCCACAACTTAGCTGCTGTGAGGATACTCAACCGCTACCGTTCCATTCTCCTCTCTGATCCCACTACCCGTCTACTTTTTAGTGATCCCCCGATGATCGCCTTTAAGCGCGACAGGAATTTGAGAGATATTTTGGTTAGGAGCCATCTCCCTTGCTCCCACCCTCAACACTTCGGTACGGCCCCTTGTGGTCGAAACTGTATTACCTGTGCCTATGTGCTCCCTGCTGACTCGGTTTTGTTCCCTAATGGACGGTTCGAGATCAAGCATAGCTTCACATGTGTGTCCCGCAACATCATTTATGCCATCATATGCCAACGATGCCATATGACCTATATTGGTGAGTCTGGAAGAAGATTAGCGGAAAGATTTTGTGAACATCTACGTGATGTCCAACAAAATACTGGTACTCCGGTATCTTCCCACTTCAACTCCCCTGATCACAAGGGCAAAGACGACATCCGTGTCACTGGTATTGTCCTTTGTCACTCTGGCGACCGCAGCCGCTATACTTTGGAAAATCGCCTTATAGTCCAGTATGGTTCGCTGACCCCGAGAGGTATGAATGTATCACACTCATACGCATAGTTTCTTTTTGCTTGCTCCTTCCCTTTTGCATAGCCTTCTCTACTACACATATTTGGGTTCTTTGGTCTACTTACTATGCCATACTTTTTATAGTTCTTCTCCTCTAGTCCCTTATGAGACACTTCGGTTTTCTCCTCTATAAAAAATTTTTTTTCTGTGCTTCTTACCCCTCATTTATTTTTACTCTACCCCACTCTCAGACATCTCACTCTTAGCGTCTTTTTACACCTGTCAGACTACTATTCGATTCTTTCTCCTTTGTGTTTGCACACTGACCCTTGTGTTTACTCCTCTGGTTCTGTTTACATTTACGCACTTTTTCGCACGATTTTCGACGTTCACGACAGCCGCACTTGGTTACGATTTTATTTTGGATTTGACAGGAGTTTTACTTTTTGTTGTTGTTTTCTTTAACACATTTCGATTGTTTTTGTTTTGGTTGTTTCGTTATTAATTTGTGTGTGTGTGTTTTTATTGTTTGTTCCTGATGAAGGCCTATTGAGCCGAAACGTTGTTTAGTCTGTGTCGTCCACTTGTCACGTAAAGCTTCTTACATACCTTTTTTTATTTTTTAATTTTTCCTGAAGTTTAACCTATTGGCATACATCAAACATAATATGTGACACGCCCATGTATCAAATTTGCCTTAAAAAATCAACCAAAAATTAGTAGTGTATATTGGCACTTAGATGCAACAAATGTGCGTTCAAACGCGCATAAATCCTTATATAAATAGTCTACACGCAGAACAACGCACATTTTTTGGTGCCGTTTTTCCTTATATGAGAGTCTACATTTTTCCTTATAGTCTATCCATCCTAAGTGCCAATATACACTACTAATTTTTGGTTGATTTTTTAGGCAAATTTGATACATGGGCGTGTCACATATTATGTTTGATGTATGCCAATAGGTTAAACTTCAATTTTTTTATCGATTTCATGGGCGTAACCGCCAAAAATGGGTACAGGGGTAGTAATTTCAAAAGTTGTTTTTATGTAAATTTTTGATACGGGGATGCTTAATATAAAGTTTGGGGTATGTCTAGATGTTAAATTTAGTATTTTTAACGGTTTCATGGGCGTAACCACCAAAAATGGGTACTGGGGTAGTAATTTCAAAAGTTGTTTTTATGTAAATTTTTGATACGGGGATGCTTAATATAAAGTTTGGGGTATGTCTAGATGTTAAATTTACTATTTTTAACAGTTTCATGGGCGTAACCATCAAAAATGGGTAAGGGGGCAACACTCATAAAAGTGACTTTTAAGTAAATTTGTGCTATGTTGATGACTAATATAAAGTTTGGGGTATGTCTAGATGTTAAATTTACTATTTTTAACAGTTTCATGGGCGTAACCATCAAAAATGGGTAAGGGGGGCAACACTCATAAAAGTGACTTTTAAGTAAATTTGTGCTATGTGGATGACTAATATAAAGTTTGGGGTATGTCTAGATGTTAAATTTACTATTTTTAACAGTTTCATGGGCGTAACCGCCAAAAATGGGTATGGGGGTAGTAATTTCAAAAGTTGTTTTTATGTAAATTCTTGATATGGGGATGTTTAATATAAAGTTTGGGGTATGTCTAGATGTTAAATTTACTGTTTTTAACTTTTTCATGGGCGTAACCGCCAAAAATGGGTACGGGGGTTGTAATTTCAAAAGTTGTTTTTATGTAAATTCTTGATACGGGGATGCTTAATATAACGTTTGTGGTATGTCTAGATGTTAAATTTACTATTTTCAACAGTTTTATGGGCGTAACCATCAAAAATGGGTATGGGGGTAGTAATTTCAAAAGTTGTTTTTTTATGTAAATTCTTGATACGGCGATGTTTAATATAAAGTTTGTGGTATGTCTAGATGTTAAATTGACTATTTTTAACAGTTTCATGTGCGTAACCATCAAAATGGGTAAGGGGGTCACACTCATAAAAGTGGTTTTTAAGTAAATTCTTGATACGGGGATGTTTAATATAAAGTTTGGGGTATGTCTAGATGTTAAATTTACTATCTTTAACAGTTTCATGGGCGTAACCGCCAAAAATGGGTACAGGGGTAGTAATTTCAAAAGTTGTTTTTATGTAAATTTTTGCTATGGGGATGCTTAATATAAAATTTGGGGTAGCCCTAGAGTGTAAATTTACTATTTCTAACAGTTTCATGGGCGTACCCCTCATAAAGGGACAAGGGCCGTAACAATCATAAATGTGGTATTTTAAGCAAAATCTTGTTTTTCTTAGTGGGTTATGGTAGGAGTGTAACCTACGTGTTTGGTAATACTTTCGTTCAGTAGAGTTATAGCAGGGGCCATAACTTTCATGCTTTGCAGTACTTTTCTTAGCAGAGTTGTGACAGGGGCGTGAACTTTAAGTTCATTCTTTCAATGTGGTGTTTTAGTGTGTTTGATTTTTACTAGAGTTCTATGAATATTTTCAATAATGATTTAGACACAGTCGCAGCTATCATCAAGTGCAACATTTTTAGTAAATTGTAATTATTTATTAGGGTTTTCTCAGCTGTATTAAAGACTTTGGTTGATAAGTGGACACTTTTTAGGGTTTTGAGTTCAACTTTTTGGTTATGAGACGAAATTTTGGGGTTAAGTGCTACATTAGTTGTCTTTTGGAGTAACTTTTTGGACTTTGCATATAAATTGCCGGGCTTTGTGTCTAACTATTTTGAGTTAAGGTTGTCTTTTTGACAAACTTTTGGACTTTGAATATAACTATTTGGTCTTTCGTGTCGAACAATTACGACTTTGGGACTAAATTTTGTAGGGTTTTGAGTTCAACTTTTTGGTTACGCAACGAAATTTTTGTGCAATGGTGTTACATTAGTTGTCTTTTGGAGTAACCTTTTGGACTTTGCATATACTTTTTTTGACCTTTCGTGTCTAACTATTTTGAGTTTAGGTTGTCTTTTTGACAAACTTTTGGACTTTGCATATAACATTTACGACTTTCGTGTCGAACAATTACGACTTTGGGACTAAATTTTTAGGCTTTTGAGTTCAACTGTTTGGTTATGCGACGAAATTTTGGGGTTAAGTGTTACATTAGTTGTCTTTTGGAGTAACTTTTTTTGGCCTTTGCATATAAATTGTTGGGCTTTGTGTCTAACTATTTTGAGTTAAGGTTGTCTTTTTGACAAACTTTTGGACTTTGAATATAACAATTTGGTCTTTCGTGTCGAACTAGTATCACTTTGGGACTAAATTTTTAGGCTTTTGAGTTCAACTGTGTTTTAATGCGACGAAATTTTGGGGTTAAGTGTTACATTAGTTGTCTTTTGGAGTAACTTTTTGGACTTTGCCTATAAATTGTTGGGTTTTGTGTCTAACTATTTTGAGTTTAGGTTGTCTTTTTGACAAACTTTTGGACTTTGCATATAACATTTACGACTTTCGTGTCTAACAATTCCAACTTTGGGTCTAAATTTGTAGAGTTTGTGTTCAACTTTGTGAGTATGAACCAAAATTTTAGGGTTTGGAACTAAGTTTTCTTACCTGAAATGATCATCTTTACTGTTGTCTGTCATTCGTTGAAGTGATAAAGATATGGAACTCCAAAGTCTAAGAGCTGAAGTAATCACCTTTAATGATGTATGTCGTTCGTTGAAGTGGGAAACATTGGTATTAAAGCCTTCAGCGGTCAAAATGCGGTCATAGAACTCTTCTGGAATTGCCTCAGGGTCAAAACGAGTTCAAGTAACCCACCACCCAACATTTTTTCCCCACCACTGACCCGACAGCCACTACCTACGCTTCGGCTAACGCGCTTTTCTGATTGGTTAATCCACCTGTCAGCCATTTCTTCGCCCCGCCTCCTATGTTAATACTCTTTTCTGATTGGTTAATCCCGATATCAAGCGATGTTGACGTACTCACTCGCTGATTGGTTAAAATCTGCTACCAGGCTATATTTAAACTAGTCTCATGCGAGACTTTGTGTTATAAGTTTGGTTGATTCAAGGAAAGTTACTGTTCACTCTAGCGAAGACTATATTTTGCACAGTAAGTTGGCTTGTTTTCTCTTAAAGTATGTTAACGGTTATCGATAATAGGTTATATTCATTGTAGATGATTGAGACTATATTTTATACTGTAAGTTTGAATGTTTTCTCTTAAAGTATGGTAAGGGTTAACGATAACAGGTTATTCAACTGTATTGATGTAAAGTTGTTAAGATAAGTATTGTTGAATTCCTTCGTTTTTTCATGTTTTCTTATTGGTTGTATAAAAGTATGATATACCAGACATTCTGCCTACATCTATCATGTCACACTAGACGCCCGGGATACAGCCCTCATATCACACTAGACGACCTCCATACACCCCTCATACCACACTAGACGACCTCCATACACCCATCACGACACACTACACGACACCACCATACACCCATCATGACACACTAGACGACCTCCATACACCCGTCACGACAAATACATACATGACGATGAACTAGACGACCTCCATACACCCATCATGACACACTAGACGACCTCCGTACACCCGTCACAACACACTAGACAACCGGTATTCAGCCCTCATGCCACACTAGGTGACCGGCATACGGCCCTCATGACACAATAGACGACCTCCATACACCCATCGCAATGCACTAGACAATAGCCATACAGCCCCATGACACACTAAACGACCTCCATACACCCATCACGACACACTAGCCGACCTCCATACACCCATCACGACACAGTAGACAACCTCCATACACCCATCATGACACACTATCCGACCTCCATACACCCACCATGACACACTAAACGACCTCCATACACCCATCACGACACACTAGCCGACCTCCATACAACCACCATGACACACTAGACGACCTCCATACACCCGTCACGACACACTTGCCGACATCCGTACACCCGTCACGACAAAAAACATACATGACGACACACTAGACGACCTCCAACACCCATCGCTGCGATGAACATACTAGCAAGACAGACTGTGTAAACTGTAAGGGTGTTAAAGCATACACCAAACGAACGCCCGGGCTTTTTAAACTAGAGTACGAAGGGACGGCTCTTGTTAGTTTATATAGTAAGACGTACCATTGCAGTGGGGATTACGATAAAATCAGTTGTAAAGGGTTAAGTAAGCAACACAACAAATTAGCTAAAGATATGTTTTTAGAGGTTCTCGCCACGCAAAAGGCTAAAGGTGGGAAAAATGTAGGTTTCAAAGTCTTAAATAATTCCATATTTTCCTACAGTCAAACAAGAAATGCTCTTTCCTATTTCTATATAAAAAGAAAGGTAGCTGATGATAATGTCTCGACTACACCTCTAGATATTTAACTCTTTACACTACCCGCTTAGCCTAACCAGCAATCTCTAACAGTTTCACCCCTTATGATTCATTTATGACACAACGCTAAGCAGACACCCAACTACCTATCTATAAATAAATGTTATCCATGTACTATATATTGACTCACTGTACTGAATATTTTTGTAATGTTATATAATATCAATGTATGTTATACACCTATTGAGATAATAAAAGAATAAAATATATCTTTGTCTTCTGTCTTATATTGATCGTTTTTCATTGATGTTGTATAATCTACTAACCTATCACTATCGCTCAAGTACACCAAGCGCTCCAAAGTCAGCACACACCAGACATAAACAGCGCCCTTCCGGGGTCACCGGGACTAGAGGTCAACATCCCGACACGAAATGTCACGGTTAACTCCCCTGCGCCTACAGTACATTAGGCGCGCCGCGCGCCTACTATATATCTTTGTTAATTTAGCGCCTAAATACTAACCAGATCCTTCCTGCTATACTACTGACAAATCTGAATCAAGTGCAAAGTTTCAAATGCTTGGGCACAATAATAACATCAGATGGAAGTTGCGTCACAGAAATAAAAAGTAGAATAGCTCAGGCCAAAATAGCATTTCAGAAAATGAAAAATACATTATGCAACAAATCTATGTCAATAGAAGTGAGAAAGAGAGTTCATCGGTGCTATATAGAACCAATCCCGACCTATGATAGCAAATCATGGACAGTAGACAAACAAATGAAAAGACGATTAGAGAGCACAGAGATGGGATTTCTCAGAAGAATGTTGAAAGTTCCCTGGACAGCTAAAAAGACCAACGACGAAGTTCTCAAAGAGGCCAACACAAAAAGGGAGCTCCTAAAAAACATCAGAAAGAAACAATCAACAATTTTCGGGCACATCATGAGAAGAGGAAAGTTGGAATACTTGGTTACAACTGGCAAAATAAAAGAAAACAGAGATCGCGGACAATAAAGAGAGAAAATACTGGATAGCTTGGTGTCATGGCATGGAAAACAGTCAACAACAGAACTGATACGATGCACTGTGGATAGAAGATTGTGGAAGGACATGATCGCCTACGCCAAATGGTATTGCACATGATGTTGATGATAATGATATGACCTTGACATTCTCAGATCGTTGCTGTCAACATTTATGCTTTGTAAACTTAGAGTTTAAGCTGATATATCACAGTGAGATTTAAATTGTTCATTCCTTCATAAAAGTTCTTTAATTCAAACATTTTAGTAAGAGCATAATTTTAGAAAAAAAATATATTGTATGTAACTAAACAGGAATTCATGCCGAGGTTCAAAAGAATACGATGGAAATATATAGGTTACGTGTTGAGAAAGAATGAAGAAAGACTTCCCTATCATGCATTTATTTGGAGACCATCTGGTAAAAGAAAACAAAGCAGACCAAGAGAATCGCTACTCATTAGTATGGAAGTCCAATCATAACACTAAGAAAGGAGCAAGACCTACAGTAAACTGGGAGTTCCGGTTGGGGGGACGGATCAAGATGGCCGCACAGTCAAGTCAGTTTTCGGAAGTGATTATTTCATGGTCTGGGTTTTTTGTTTGCAGAGGCCACGGCGACCCGGTCGTATTTACTTGACTACAAAGTCAACTTAGTTTTGGCCCCATTTTTTTATTTAGGAACTTGCAACTTGAACTTTGTGGTTGCTGACTAATTCTTCTCTTTATTATCTCATCTCTTCTACTTCTATGTATCTATCCACTGTCTCATTCTATGTTTCTGTCTTCTTAACCTATTAGGTATATGAATACTGTTATCTCAATGAATATTTTTACCTCAAAGAATACTTTTACCTCAATGAATACTGTTACCTGAATGGATACTATTATCTCAATGAATACTGTTACCTCAATGAATAATTTTACATCAATTAATACTGTTACCTCAATGAATACTTTTACCTGAATGATGACTATTACCTCAATGAATACTATTACCTCAATGAATACTATTATCTCAATGAATACTGTTACCTGAATGAATACTATTAACTCAAGGAATACTGTTACCTCAGTGAATACTATTGCATATTTTTGTGTTTGTGGATGAATATAATACATATATAAAAAGTGGTGACATGCAGAATGGCTCAGGCAAAAGCAGCTTTCCAGAAAATGAGGAAGATACTATGCAATCCATTTTTTACAATAGAAACAAGAAAAAGTCTTCTTAAATGTTATGTAGAGCCAGTCTTAACATATAGATGTGAATCGTGGACAATAGGACAACAGACAAGAAAATCACTGGAGTCTGTAGAAATGTAGTTTTACAGAAGAATGTTGTGAATACCATGGACAGCTATGAAAAGTAATGAAAATGTTCTGAAAGAGGTCAAAGCAAAATGAGAGCTAATTTCCAATATTAGAAGAAACAATCATCATTTTTGTCCATGTAATGAGAAGAGAACAACTGGAATATATTGTAACAACTGGAAAAATTGAGGGACGAAAAGATAGAGGGAAGCAAAGAGAGAAAATACTAGACAGCTTAAGAGAATGGCTTGGCAGAAGGTCAACAACAGAAATTATAAAGAACTGTCGAGATCGAAAGTTGTGGAGAGACATGATCTACGCCAGCAGGCCCGGTACTTGATGATGTTGATGATATATATATATATATATATATATATATATATAGGGCTGAATAAAGACTATAATTCTGTTAAAATCGACACGTCATTCCGGTCGCAGAGTGGACAAGTAAAATGTATGTCGCAGTCTATCAGTTCTTTCTTTTGCAACTCATTATCCTATAATACTGACTGTACAAACATCGGTGTATCATTTCTTGCATTCATATCCTAATATCATGCGATTTTCTCCCATATTTTCACAGCTTGTATTTTAGTATTCCCTCGGAGTTGTATTACAAACGTTTCTTAAACTTGTCTGTTTGCGTCTACTCAATGAGTAGTTGAATGTAGGTGATGGCAGTGACCAAGGCATTCAAATGGTTAGAGTCACAAGACTACACCCAAGCATATATACTGAGTGATTCGATGAGCATGATGAAAAAAAAACGTGGAGGCAGGCTCTGTACGCATGCAAAGGGTAGAGTGATTGCAGAAGTCCAAAATACGTAAGGTCACCTTTGTCTATGTCCCATGACATGCGGGAGTACTGGGGAAATGAAAGAGCGGACAGTTTGGCTAGCTGCGCTGTCGTTGAGGACGGGCAACCGATGGATCGGGCGGACATCATCAAAGCCCTTCGAGAAGTGGGAAGAGCACAGGACTTCGACAAACACAGATCCACGTCACTTCTTCGGATGATGGAAATGGGAGTTAAGATGGGCACAGCCAGAAATGAGACACTTAGTGGCCGTGTAAGAAGACTTATCAACCAACATAGAACTGGAGTCGTCAGTCGCTGGACTCTGCGGAACTTGCTGAGGAGGGGATCTGAGCACCTATGGACATGTTCGGAGTGCAATGTTGATGACCCGCAAATAACTCAATAACTCAATCTACTCAAAACCCGGCTACCGTTTTATTTAATTGTTCCTGCAATAATTGTATCGATGAACGGTTAATGGCTACTCTTTTAACACGTCTCAGGCACATTCGTCCTCGATTAATCAGTGTTGCATTATTGGTCGGAAAACTATAAATGTCGCAGAAATTCACATTTTATAATTACACTACTGCCGTTTAATTTCCAATATTTTTCAGAAGGCATTGCACATGTTAGCTGTTTACTTCTTTTTTTCTTTTTTTTTTTTTTGCATTTAATAGGTTGTGCTACAAAATTCATATAAAAGTACGTTTAGCGGGTTGTCATAGACTGACTTGTCCATCTTTTGATGTTACTCGTCATGTTAGTCTTGATCTGCATCTGCCTCTTGTATTTACACTTCCAAGATTACTTTTAGTAGGCTACTGTGTCTTTTAACATCCCCCAAAAATCTCATTCGTCTTGTTTGAATTGTGTTTAGTAGTTTTCTTTTCATTTTTAATTGTTTTAAGACGTCATCGTATGTTACCTTTTCTTTCCATCAAAATTGTTCGTTTTAGTCTATAAATCCACATTTCAAAGGCTTCAATTTTCTGTTCTGTTTTCTTGTCTAATATCCATGTTTCTGCACATACAGGAATGTTGAGAAGATATAACATTTTTCTTCTCTAGTTTTATCACTTGTGTTATTTGTTTAGTTAATTTGCCAAATGTTTTATCTTTTCGATAATATATTATATATATGTATATATATATATATATATATATATATATATATATATATATATGTATATATATATAGTGTCTTGAGAATGTATATGGATGTGTCTATATAATTAATTATTTATAAAGCATTAAACGTTAATGTTTACCTGAGCATGTCCGTTAGAATTCTGGATGGTTCATCTACAAACGTATTGTCTGGTTTAATTATTATTACATTTTACTGCGACAGGAGAACTGTATTATTATCGCTCCATGTGCTAAAAGAAATAAAAACTCTTCATATATCACTATAAAATAAATATTTTGAAAATGTCAAAGAAATTCTTAATATTTTACACATTCTCAGAGACATTTGAAGAACGCTTCTTCGAATCACTTGAAAGTGACATGCAGATTAGGTAAGATATTTTATTTTTATTAACGTTGTTTAAAACCTAGAGAAATACTGGAAAAAATACTGAGTCGAGGAGCAACAACAACAGGCAGCAACTCTCTTGCTAAGATTGAGAAGCTCGCGCAGAACAAAGACATATGGTGAGACATAATGTTAGTTTGGTGCAAGGTCGAAATTTTAATAGCCGAGATAATCAGGCATGAAGATTCTGGAATTTCTGCTTTACTTGCCATCTTCGACAAGAAGGGCATTAGACAAGCAGACAGACAGCAAGGCAGGCGGGCAGGCAGATAGAAAAATAGACAGACAGACAGACAGACAGAGAGATAGAATGATAGATAGATAGATAGATAGATAGATAGATAGATAGATAGATAGATAGATAGATAGATAGATAGATAGATAGATAGATAGATAGATAGATAGATAGATAGATAGATAGATATAGATAGATAGATAGATAGATAGATAGATAGATAGATAGATAGATAGATAGATAGATAGATAGATAGATAGATAGATAGATAGATAGATAGATAGATAGATAGATAGATAGATAGATAGATAGATAGATAGATAGATAGATAGATAGATAGATAGATAGATAGATAGATAGATAGATAGATAGATAGATAGATAGATAGATAGATAGATAGATAGATAGATAGATAGATAGATAGATAGATAGATAGATAGATAGATAGATAGATAGATAGACAGATGGCTGGAGGACAGACGGACGATCGAATGGATGGATGGATGAATGGAGGATGGATGGACAGATACGTTGGATAATGAAAAAAAAGAGTAATAAAGATATATTGAAATAGTTAAACTGTAAAAATATGTGGATTATAAACACCATTCTACAGAGGAAATTAAAATACTATGACCACGTCTAAAGAAACTGCGGGCTGGAAAGAACAATAATGTGGTTCCATGAGGACTGCATCAGGGGCAGACTAAGAAGAAGCTGGTTTCAAGACATCAAGGAGACTTTGAATCAACAGAAGTGGGAGATCTGGCTAGAGACAGAGATTCTTTCAGTCTGTCTGTGATGAATGCAACGTTGTGGGAGATCTGGCTAGAGACAGAGACTCTGTAAGACGGCCTGTGATGAATGCAACGTTGTGGGAGATCTGGCTAGAGACTGAGATTCTTTCAGACGGGCTGTGATGAATTCAACGTTCTGTGTGAGATCTGGCTACAGACAGAGATTCTTTCAGACGGTTTGTGATGAATGCAATGTTGTGGGAGATCTGGCAAGAGACAGAGATTCTTTCAGACGGCCTGTGATGATTGCAACGTTGTGGGAGATCTGGCTAGGGACAGAGATTCTTTCAGATGGTCTGTGATGAATGCAACGTTCTGTGGGAGATCTGGCTAGAGACAGAGATTCTTTCAGTCTGTCTGTGATGAATGCAACGTTGTGGGAGATCTGGCTAGAGACAGAGACTCTGTAAGACGGCCTGTGATGAATGCAACGTTGTGGGAGATCTGGCTAGAGACTGAGATTCTTTCAGACGGGCTGTGATGAATTCACGTTCTGTGTGAGATCTGGCTATAGACAGAGATTCTTTCAGACGGGTTGTGATGAATGCAACGTTCTGTGTGAGATCTGGCTACAGACAGAGATTCTTTCAGACGGTTTGTGATGAATGCAATGTTGTGGGAGATCTGGCAAGAGACAGAGATTCTTTCAGACGGCCTGTGATGATTGCAACGTTGTGGGAGATCTGGCTAGGGACAGAGATTCTTTCAGATGGTCTGTGATGAATGCAACGTTCTGTGGGAGATCTGGCTAGAGACAGAGATTCTTTAAGACGTGCTGTGATGAATTCAACGTTCTGTGTGAGATCTGGCTATAGACAGAGATTCTTTCAGACGGGCTGTGATGAATTCAACGTTCTGTGTGAGATCTGGCTATAGACAGAGATTCTTTCAGACGGGCTGTGATGAATTCAAAGTTCTGTGTGAAATCTGGCTATAGACAGAGATTCTTTCAGACGGGCTGTGATGAATTCAACGTTCTGTGTGAGATCTGGCTACAAACAGAGATTCTTTCAGACGGGCTGTGATGAATTCAACGTTCTGCAAAGAAAATGCGACCTGATTGTGATGATCTAATGAGTTATAATGGAACATGGTTTCTGATTTTATCAGTAAATGGTGAGGCTATCAGATCTAGCAATATACACAATTCAATCATTTCGATTCTGTTTTCTACTTTCTTATAAAATGTGAAAGTCAAAGCAATATAAAAATAACGTTTAATAAATATATCAAGCACTAAAAAACGCTAATTTGGGTAGACATTAAACATTAAATTATATTACAAAAATGTTCAGCTTTAAAGTGGCATAATGAACTCTCATTATGTCATTTTTATGCTCATTGGGATAATCATGATGCAATTTTCTGAAGTTTTCAGAATTATCAATTAAAGATTAGGTCTTACATGTGGCGATTGTTAGGTTCAGTAATCATCTGAAATAAATTGGATATAGCAAAGAAAACAAAGGACAAGAGGTAGGGTTGATACCAACCGACGGCTTCCGGGTTCACCCAGCCTTAAATGGGTATCGGATTTTTTTCTGGGAAAGTAAAGCAGCACGGGCGTAATACTGACCACATTACCCCAAAAATCATGTGCTGAAGGTCTGTAAAATATAGGGGCACTAACACCATATTTCCCTATACGCCACTTGGCGTGACGGGGGCTCTTTACTTGTATTTTTTATAGCAAAGAAAGTAAGTGGTACATTGTGCTTAAGTTTGATTTATACTGAATTGTGAATCTGGTGTAAATGTAACTATAGTCCGTTCAGATTCGTTTGCCTAGACATTAATTTATTTTTTTCAAAAACTTATTGTTCATTTGCATTGATCTTTTGAAGTTAGGTTTAGAATACTAATGTCGCTATAAAAATATTTTTTTATCAAAGAAATGTGATCCAGTTTCAAAGATGTCTTATTTAACCTATATTAAAAAAAGTTAATCGATATTATAAACACCGGCGGGATTATGTAGATGCTTACATCTCACAGCTGATTCTTTAACATATAGGCATGACCTTCACGGCTGAATGCGCACCGTCCTAAAATAGTTATGTTTCCACTATAAATTTTTATAAAGAAATGTTACATATGAAATTTCCCGTTTAGCACAAAATGACATTTTAGCCGAAACCGGAAATTATGTGACGTCAAAATCACGGCCGTAGACTCGAGTTCGAGTCATAATTCAGAGGCAAATCTCAATATTTACAGAAAGGAGGCGGCACTATCCATATTATCTTCTGCAAGTCTATGTGAGAATGAATATAAAGGCAAAATATTTTACTGAGCATAACATTGCTATAAAGATTTATCAATACTTCTGCAGAGAGCGTAAAAAGGGACATCTTTATTGTTCTTTATCAAACCCTGAGAAGAGAACAATGCATATTTTAGGTTTGTGTAAACGTTCATTTGATCGAATAGTTAAAGGAAGCGGATATTTATTGCCAACAAATGCAAGAAAGCAAGGAAGGAAAGAAACGTTAGACAGTTTTGATAAGGACCTAGTAAAAAGAGAAATCTGTCGAATGTTTGATATAAACGAAGAAGTGACACTTAGAAAGTTGAAGCTTTGGCTGAAAACTAACAACGACATTGAAATATAAAAAAACTTCATTATGGAAAATATTAAGAAGTGCAGGCTTCACCTTTAGAAAGTATGCTGGTGGAAAAAACATTATTTGTTAGAAGCCACATCTAGTAGCTCTTAGAAGCAAGTATTTACGTGAAGTGAAGGAAATGCGCGAAAATGATTATGATATTGTTTATTTAGATGAAACTTGGATCAACGCTCATCATACAAATGAAAAGGAATGGCAGTTAGCAGATGGAAGTATTAAAAGATCAGTACCAAGCAGTAAAGGGCAACGTTTGATAGTTGCACATGCAGGTAGCAGACATAATGGGTTGTTGCAGAATGCTCATCTCGTTTTCATTTCAAAATCCATAGACAATAGAGACTACCACTCCGAAATGAATGGGCACATATTTAAAGACTGGATCGAGAAAAGTATCCTTCCAATATTAGATCGACCTTCTTGTCTGATAATGGACAATGCTTCATACCATAACGTAGTTAACGTAGAAGATAGAATCCCAACATCATCAAGTACAAAAGATGCAATCAAAACGTGGCTCATAAAAGAACACATACAAGTTAACGACAGTTACTTGAAACCCGAATTGCTTAGCCTTGTAAAACAGACACAACGTACAAAGATATTTAAAATAGACAAGTTAATTCAAGAACATGGCCATAGATGTTTGAGACTACCTCCATATCATGCACACTTAAATCCTATAGAACTAGTTTGGGCAAAAGTTAAAGGACACGTAGCATATACAAATAAAACTTTCAAATTATGCGATGTTGAGACACTTACAAATCAGGCTCTATTAAATATAAATAAAGACTACTGGGTAAAATGTGAGGATCATGTGTTACGACAAGAAGAGGAGTATTGGAAAAAGTATGTTTGTTGTTTGTTCAGCCGAAAGCAGTAATCGACCTATTTGACTCGTCTGATTCTGAATGATCATTACTCTGATTAAGTCTACAGATAAATAGTTTGATTTGCAATATTTCCTAGTTGATTTGTTAAACAGTTTATTGTTCAAGACCACCCAAGCAATCAAAAATATGTTATAAGCAAACCAACAACCATTACTTTGAATGGAAGCCTGCTTGAGTCAGTACAGAAGTTCAGCTATCTTGGATCCACTATTACAGCCACACTTTCCTTAGATGAGGAACTAAATGTACGTATTTGAAAGGCAGCGACAACATTTGGGAAACTCACACCAAGAGCATGGAACTATATCAAATTGACTCTACGAACAAAAGTTCTATATGTAATTTAAAATTTGTATACTTGCCACCAAGTACAATTTTATGGACACGCCTATGGGTCATCGTTGCACTAGATTACTGTAAAACATTTTGATTAGGGTCAAAATAATAGTTACATGGGCAAAGATCAAAGGAATTCGCCGCTTTAAGAAAACCGTTATAGCTAGACATCGAGTAACACATATGTTCTCGTGACATGGACATTTTAACACCGTATGCCAAAAATCATGTGAAATCATCAAGAACTTTTTGAATTATAAATCATAACATCTCGGCAAACGAATCTGAACGGACTATAAGACTAACGTAACAAGTAAAAAAAAAACCATGTAGAACTTAACATTAATGAAGAAATTACATCTGGTTTAAACATTGATAGTTACAAAAAATATTTGAATAGTTTTTTTGTTTATTATATTCAAGTTTATGGAAAATCGTTTATTGCGAAAATCTGGCAAGAAATAGATTCAAAATTTAACTTCTCAACATCAGATTGGAGAATTTCATTAAACCGGTGATTTTTTAATTATCTTTTATTGTTTTTAATTTATGTTTGTGTCACTTATTTCAATTTCAGTTAAAGTGATTGTAAGGAAATCTCTTCACGGAAGTTACAAAAGTGTTCCGAGCATTATGTTGAAGAGCGTAATTCTGAGGGCAGTTGTCACCTTTCCAATTATTAGCTTCATTTCTAAGGGCAGTTTTCATCTTTCCAATTATAATTTTTTTTAGGGCAGTTGTCACCTTTCCAATTATTAGCTTTATTTCTGAGGGCACTTTTAATTTTTCCAATTATTAGCTTTATTTCTGAGGGCACTTTTAATTTTCCAATTATTTGCTTTATTTCTGAGGGCAGTTTTAATTTTTCCAATTATTAGCTTTATTTCTGAGGGCAGTTTTAATTTTTCCAATTATTAGCTTTATTTCTGAGGGCAGTTTTAATTTTTCCAATTATTAGCTTTATTTCTGAGGGCAGTTTTAATTTTTTCCAATTATTAGCTTTATTTCTGAGGGCAGTTTTAATTTTTTTTCAATTATTAGCTTTATTTCTGAGGGCAGTTTTAATTTTTCCATTTATTAGCTTTATTTCTGAGGGCAGTTTTAATTTTTCCAATTATTAGCTTTATTTCTGAGGGCAATTTTCATCTTTCCAATTATTTGTTTAATTTCTGTGTGCTACATTTACTAATTCTCAACATGAGGGAGTAACAATCAATTCCTCTCAAACCATCTGGCTGTCAATTATTTTGCTACTTCACATGTGTGGTATTTGATTTTTCAACCAAGTGAAGTGAAGAACAAACATTAATTTGTGAAGAGAGTAGTTTCAGCTGTAATGTACAGGATTACAACACAATATATTTCTGCCACCATATTAGCATAGTAAGTCAAGTAAAAAAGCCTTTCACGCCACGTGACGTATAGGAGTAATATTGTTAGTGACCATAATTTTTATAGACTTTCGGCACATGATTTTTTGGGGTAATGTGGTCGGTATTTCGCCCGTGTATCTTTACTTTCCCAGAAAAAACCCGGTACCCGTTTAAGGCTGAGTGAACCCGGAAGCCGTCGGTTAGGATCAGGACCTCTTGTCCTTTGTAGTCCAGTTCACTAACCACTGAGCTTTCACGGCTCCCATATATCAGCAAAGCACCTTGTGCAAATCCACATTTTCCAAACCACGATATTCATCTTAAATCGTTTCTCTGTTCCCTTTTTCTAGATTTCTATCTAAACTAAATTCGAATGATTATAATGAAGCTCCCTAATTTTATTTCTGTTCAGCTCCTAATGTTGTGCTATATAATTTCATTATTTTGTTATTCGTGATGTGCAAAGTATTTTTTCCTCAGAATATGGATCTCGTTTGTTACATGTACTATTCATATTTTCTCTTATCTTGTCCCAATTCACATCCACAAAGCAATATTTGTTTTCTACTCTACAGCATTCCAAGACACCCTCTTAAGCCTGTTTTATCCGCATATTTTTCAGTTGTTCGATAATGAAAATCGTTATTTTGTATGAAAGTGAATGTACACTGTCTTGCCTTTTTTTTGGACCAGAAATATCAACGACAATAGGCGCAAGAGAATTAAGAGATCTTTACAAGAAATGGGTGTGTGGCCCTCTGCATTCAGCATAAAGAGAGCTCCAAAGGTAAGCTTTCCTATTAAAGCTCCAGTTGACTTTAAAAGTTACTTTACTTCATCTAAAATTAATTTTATACTGTTTATTTTTATTATTTTTGTTAGTATACATATGTGGTAAGAATTACGCCAGGTCGACTTTGTTTACAAGAAAAATCTCTGGTATCTATTTTTAGGCTATTTTAGGGCAAATTATATACGTGAATTATTTCTCGATTGTGGTCTTGTCTGTTATGCTCCTAAAGATCTCAGTGAATTAAGTTAAGATTTTAACTGAAATATTGATTTTGTAAGAAACTATCACGAAAATTAAGACAACTCAACTTTTTAAAGAAAAAAAATAATTAAAATCCTGGTTCTTATTAAAGTATTTCCCCTCTAAGTTAGAAAAACATAAACGTTCAAATATATTGAATGACTTATCATTCTATGCACTCAAATGGCACATTGTTAGAAAAGCCTTCCTGTTTATGAATACTTGGATACCTAGACATACATAAAACTAAGATAATGACCATTGAGAAAACAGAAAATCAACGTGAAATAATCATCGAAAGTGAAGAACTTGAAATTATAACAAACTAATGAATATCTGAGGAGCCGCGCTAGATCAGTGGTTAGTGAACTGGACTACAAAGGACAAGAGGTAGGGTTCGATCCTAACCGACGGATTCCAGGTTCACCCAGCCTTAAATGGGTACAGCATTTTTTCTGGGAAAGTAAAGCGGCACGGGCGTAATACCGACCACATTACCCAAAAATCATGTGCTGAGGGTATGTAATATTTATGGTCACTAGCACCATATTCCCTATACGCCACTTGGCGTGACGGGGGCTCTTTACTTTTTTAATGAATATATGGCACCTGTAGAAACTAATAATGGAGACTGCCAGAAAGAGATATCAAAAGATTAGCAATAGCAACACTAAAATTAATCGCCATGAAGAACATGTGACGCAATACCAGCAAGGCAGTAAAATTAAAATTACCGAGGACATGTATCTCCCACATAGCAACATATGGTTGTGATGATGTTACAAACAGCGCGGGAGATAATCGGTTCTTTAAAAACAAAATGCTAAATTTATATCGTGGATAACGGCGGGAACAATTGAAGGCTATGCATGAAAAGTGTTCCTTGTTGCAGCTTCCTCATATTCCATTTCCGGCTTGTTGCAGGAACTACTGAGTTAAGTGCACACCGTGAGCTGTGTGTCTCATCCGTTTTGATCATGTTTCGATATTCCAATTGTTTACGATGAATGATGATATCGTATGACAGGGAACAGCTGGCAGTGTTCACTTTATGTTCGGTTTCGCCTTGTCTTTTGGCGTGTGCTGAGACTGCTGCGATGGGGACTACAGTTACCTTTCTTTGTTTGGGAGATGAGATTCGGATTAGTCCACAGTCCACTGGCACGGGCGGTTGAGCAATTACGGATTTTATTTCGTTTGCAGTGATACCGGGGCCTTCCATAGACAAATAGACAAAATGCTACATTAAAATCTTTAAGATACTTTGGGTAAGGAAAAAGAGCGATGAAAACATATTAAAAGATTTAAACATTAAAAAAAGAACTGGCTTATAGACACTATTCTACAGAGAAAATTAAAATGCTAAAGCCATTTCAAAAGAAACAGCAGCCAGGAAAGAACAATAATGGAGGGCATAGTTCCTGGACTACTCATTGGGGGTAGACCAAATAGAAGGTGGTTTCTAGACATCAATGAGCCTTGAACATGACAACAGAAGAAGTGGGAGATCAGGCTAGAGACATGATTCTTTCAAACTGCCTATGGTAAATGCAACGTTTTGTGGGAGATCTGGTTAAAGAGAGAGATATCCTTTCAGAGGGGCTGTGGCGAATGCAACGTTCTGTGGGAGATCTGGGTAGAGAGAGAGATTCTTTCAGAGGGGCTGTGACGAATGCAACGTTATGTGGGAGATTGGCTAGAGAGAGATTATTTCAGACGGTCTGTGGTGAATGCAACGTTCTGTGGGAGATTGGCTAGAAAGAGATTATTTCAGACGGTCTGTGGTGAATGCAACATGCCATCTGATGATTATATGGTTATGGAAGGCCCGGTATCACTGCAAACGAATTAAAATCCACAATTGCTCAACCGCCTGACCCAGTGGATTCATCCGAATACATATTTCCTCCCCCAAACAAAGAAAGGTTTCTGTGGTCCCCATCATAGCAATCTCAGCACACGTCAAAAGACATAAGGTGAAACCGCCCAGAAAGTGAACACAGCCATATGTTCTCCATCATACGATATAATAATTCATCGTAAACAATCAGAATATCGAAACACTATCAAAACAGATGAAACGCACAGCTCACGGTGTGCACAGAGCACTTAACTCAGTAGCTCCTACAACAAGCCGGACTTAGAAGGCTGACTTGTCCATCTTTTGATGTTACTCGTTAATGTTAGTCTTGATCTGCCTCTGCCTCTTGTATTTACACTTCCAAGATTACTTTTAGTAGGCTACTGTGTCTTTTAACGTCCCCCAAAAATCTCATTCGTCTTGTTTGAATTGTGTTTAGTAGTTTTCTTTACATTTTTAATTGTTTTAAGACGTCATCGTATGTTTCCTTTTCTTTCCATCAAATTGTTCGTTTTAGTCTATAAATCCACATTTCAAAGGCTTCAATTTTCTGTTCTGTTTTCTTGTCTAATATCCATGTTTCTGCACATACAGGAATATTGAGAAGATATAACATTTTTCTGTTCTAGTTTTATCACTTAGAATATGAGGAAACTGCAACAAGGAACACTTTTCAGACATAGCCTTTAATGATTCATGTCGCCTATCAACCATATTGACCGGAAGTTCACAAGCTCCTGAAAATGATGATCGTCATATTTTTTAAAAATGTATAGCGCTTGATGATGTTATGATGATCTCAAATATCAGGAAGAACTAAATCTTTACACACGAGGCTAATACCCGCTTGATAAACATCTTACTTCACTTAGAGGTCCTGCCAGGTATCACATCCGTGAAAAAATCAAAGCAGGGAAGGTCACTGCACAAGCCTTCACTGTCTAACGGGTACGCTACGAGTCAATAATTGTATGAACAGGACGAGTCGAGTAAAGTCCCCTTCTGTAGACGGAACGTGCGGGCCTCACGGTGAGGGTAACCATTAGTAGATAAGGGATACGTACGCACTGTACAGTTAATGAATACATGCGATGGTACTACTAGACCGCACACTCTAAAACGTGTCCTTCAAATATGTAAAATGTGAAGAAATCCAGGAACTGAATTAATGAATCCAGACAGGCAAATTCATGGAGGATAATTCATCTTTCTGTGCAATTTTCTGAGCATAGAAAATGTAATGCATGAATAACAAATGTATGACAAATCTCCACACAATTAAAAAAATATATATTTCTGTAAAAGATTGTTTGAAAGCGTCTCCTTAAAGAAGACGATGTTGGTTAGCTTGTGCCAAGGTTTGATATCCCAAAAGTTGGTCAGAAGATCCGGAAAGGCAACTTCCATTTGGTGAAACTGAGAACAGAAAAATATAACAAAAGTGTCAGTGAAATGAAAAAAAGAATCCTGAAGTTTTCCGTGAATATCTCCATGACGTCCTGGACAAACTGATTCTTCTGAAACACTTTTAATTGCTCAATCTTTGAAGTGTAGGTGAGAAATAATTATTTCAAATGAATCGTAGTTTAGCTTCATCTTCATCATCTCTGCGTAAACAGACAACGTTTGCACTGATGTTTTTCATGATGGCAGGACATCCACCATATCATTTAAGTAAAATCCTAGCAAATATGTGGATACATGGTCGCTTCGGTGACGTCATTTCGCAGATGATACAAAAGCAAAAGCGATTAGGAGAAGACCTAAAGAAAAGAATTGAAAATAAACGAAAAGTGAATAGTGAGGATTTAAAAGAAAATAAAAGACATAAATGCAGACATTAATTTTTTTTGGACCATATTGACCGCGATGCTGGCCTTAAACAACCAAGAGGGGTGAGTATAGATTCAAGAAAGTCGAGAAGGTGCAGCCTTGATGGTGATGGAAGTAAGACATCAATGACTCGATATATCATCATCTTCATTTTTGAGTGCGGTCTCGGTATCGAAGGTTGGCTACCATGGAGCGACATTCTGCTCTGTCTCTCTCTCTCTGTCTCTCTCTCTCTCTCTCTATATATATATATATATATATATATATAAACTATATCTATTTTACACAGCTAAACTAGACACCACAGAAATAAAAAACAGAATAGCACAGGCCAAAATAGCTTTTCAGAAAATGAAAAATATTTTATGCAACAAATCTATGTCAATAGAAGTGAGAAGGAGAGTTCATCGGTAGAACCAATTCTGACCTATGGAAACGAACCATGAACAGTAGACAATCAAATGAAAAGACGATTAGAGGCCACAGAGAGGGGATGATTTCTCAGAAGAATGTTGAAAGTTCCATTGACAGCTAAAAAGACCAATGAGGAAATTTTCAAAGAGGCCAACACAAAAAGGCGAGCTACTAAAAAATATCAGAAAGAAACAATCAACATTTTTCGGGCATATCATAAAAAGAGGAAAGTTGGAATACTTGGTTACAACTGGCAAAATACAGGGAAAGAGAGATCGTGGACGACAAAGAGAGAAAATACTAGTATCATAGCTTGGTATCATAGCATGGAAAACAGTCAACAACAGAATTGATACGATGTACTGTGATAGAAGATTGTGGAAGGACATGATCGGCTACGCCAACCGGTATGTCACATGATGACGATGATGATGAAACTAGACAATGAGATATATATTAAAATTAGCAGAGATCTTTCTGAACAGGCAACTTATTGATGAGATTATTGTTTTATTTTTTGTTAATTTGTTCCTTTTACTCCTGGTCATTGCTGAGTGCAGGTTTTCTGTGATCCTGTTCACGGCAACATGACGTTTCATCCTGCTTGTGTTGCGGTCATCAATGCGCCAGAGTTTCAACGACTCCGTGAACTTAAACAGCTTGGGATGAGCTACTTTGTGTATCCTGGTGCAGCCCACAACAGATTTGAGCACTCACTTGGGTAAGTCATGTTATGCTACCGTTCTCAGTAACAATTGAAAGGTATTCACCTTGAGCAGGTCGCAGAAATGTCAATGTGAACATCACACCCAAGGTAACATATTTTATCAGTTGAATATTTTTTTTTAAAACTAGGTTGTGTCTCCGTGAAAGTCATCAACAATAATTTTTGAAACCCTAATCTGGGACGGATTAATTTGGCTTAAATTTTCCATCAATAAAAATTAAATTTCTTCTGTATTTTTCATGTGAAAAATACATATATTTTAAAACTAATTAAAACACCCAACAATATAGGCTTGCAAAACGTTATCAGCAGATAAAAAAAAACATTAGTGATACTCACTTAAAAGGAATGTGAAGCAGATTTGCTGTACTTTTCTGATCAATATTTCAGTTTTAGTATACAAGATTTAAAAATTGGAGCGCATTTTACTGTTACTATTTCACAAAATGAACAGGCAGTTCAACTTTTTAAACATTTTCTACTCAGCAACGGATTACTGTATATTTCTAAGTCGAAGAGCTGTTTACCATATTGGCAAAATTGGTAAACGCTTGTGCCCCTTATGTATTTTAACAAACAAGGACAAAAGCTAAAAAATCGCCCAAAATCGGGACAAATTCGGGACATTAACAAATCGGGGGCATAGGTTGAAAAACAGTAAAAAAAAAAAAAAAAAAAAAAATTCGGGACCTGTCCAGGAAAAATCGGGACGTCTGGTCACCTTATAAACAATGAAATGCCGTGAGAAACAAAGAAAAAGTTAGCACAGCTATAATAAAAAAAACAAACAAGGAAAAAATAATAAAACTGTTTTTAGCAGATTACCTGCAGAGAGACGAGACATAATACGACGTTTCGGCAAAAGTCTTCATCAGAAGATTCAATTGAAAAGAATGTTCTTTTCTGTCCTGCAGACGATTAAGTTCTAAAGAGTATTTTAATGCAAAACAGAAGACTAAGTTCTAGAGAGTGTTTTAATGCAAAACAGAAGATTGAGATCTAAAGAGTGTTTTAATGCAAAACAGAAGATTAAGTTCTAAAAAGTGTTTTAATGCAAAACAGAAGATTAAGTTCTAAAGAGTGTTTTAATGCAAAACAGAAGATTGCGTTCTAAAGAGTGTTTTAATGCAAAACAAAAGATTAAGTTCTAGAGAGTGTTTTAATGTAAAACAGAATATTAAGTTCTAGAGAGTGTTTTAATACAAAACAGAAGATTGAGTTCTAAAGAGTGTTTAATGCAAAACAGAAGATTAAGTTCTAGAGAGTGTTTTAATACAAAAGAGAAGATTAAGATCTAGAGAGTGTTTTAATGCAAAACAGAAGATTAAATTGTAAAGCGTGTTTTACTGCACAATTGGCAAAAAAATTTATTAAAAAGGAAACATTTATAACACGACAACGTTAAAAGAAATGTATTGATCGTGTTTTCATTATGTTGGGTCAGGGTCAGCTATTTGGCAGGTCAGTTTGTGCGAATCCTGAAGGAGAATCAACCTGAACTAGAAATCAATGACAAGGACATTCTCTGTGTGGAGCTTGCAGGTCTCTGTCATGATCTCGGTAAGTTTACATTTCTCTTCCTCTTCTTCTTCCTCTTTTTCTGGTGCTGCTGCTTCTACTACCTTTCAGGTCCCTGTGGAGCATAGGTTTTCAACAAACACTTTCCAAGCCGTTCTGTTTCTTGTCATTCATTTAAGGTCCTTCCATGTTTTCCCCATCATCTTCATCTCTGCTACTATCTGTCTTCTCCAAAAATTCGTTGGTCTTCCTCTTTGTCTTTTCCCCTGGGAATTAAAAAAACGGCCTATTGCGTAATACTCTCAGTTGGCTTCCGCAATGTGTGTCCTATCCAGCGCCATCGTCTTCGCTGTATCTCTTTATCCACAGGTATTTGACTGGTACATAATTTAATGTTAGTGATTTTGTCCTGCCATTTCCATCATTTAATTCTGGGTAAGCATCCGTTAATGAAACTCTGTATTGTCTACATTTACTGTCTGTTAATGTCCAATAAATCTATTGTGTTACTTCAACAAAAAACGTGTTCTTATAATCCGAAATGTGTGTGTGTGTGTTTTTTTTTGAAGAAAATGAAGAAATGAGCATACAATAAAGAAAAGAAGTAATGAGGTTTTAAAACAGTAGAAAATGGAGGAAAGAACACTAACAAATTTGCGACATCTTATCTAAAAAGGAAAGAAAAATGAATAACTGACTTGGGAAAAATATGGAAGAAAGAAGACAAGCAATGAACACTATCCGATACAGCAAAATAGACAATGAAATTCGCAAAATGTGCGAAAAGGCAAAAGAAGACTTTTTCAGCCAAAAGTGTCTGAAATCGAAAGTATGGAAAATAATCAAGATTTAAGAGGGATGCACACAGAATTAAAGAGAATGACTAGTAACAATAAAAACGCCACAGAAAGTTAATGTATTGCAAACAAAAAATGGAAAATGCTGAAGGCGATAAAGATATAAACAATAGATGGCAGGGATATATATCAGAATTATTTTATAACGAAAGGGAAGAGAAACTATTTATAAAATGTACGTCAGGCCATAAAATCTTAAAATCTGAAGTGGAAAAAACTATACAAACAATGAAAAAGGGAACGGCTGCATGACCTGGCAACACACGGATAGAGATTTTTTTTAAAAAGCACTAGACGATTTTGGCATTGAAGTGATCAAAGACATATGCACTGACATAAACCATGCAGGATATATACCTAATGAACTAGAAATATCAACTTTCATTGCATTGCCTAAAAAGAATGGTGCAGTTGAATGTAGTGATATTAGAACAATAAGTTTAATGAGTTATGTAACACAAATCGTGCTTAAAGTTATACAAAGATAGATTCAGAATAAAATTAATCAATATGAAATTAGAACAACAGCAATTTGGATTTAGGAAAATCAGTGGGACAAAAGAAGTTATATTCTGCATAAGGACATTAATCGAAAAGTACACAGAAGTAAATAAACCAATATATGCCTGCATCATAGACTATATTAAAGCTTTTGATAGAACACACTGGAAATAAGTTTTCGGCTGCCTAAAAATCTAGATGATACAAACTTACGACTAATATGTAATTTTTACTGGGAGCAAACAGCAATAATACTATATAAAAAAGATAACTCTGCACCTATTGATATAAAAAGAGGAAGATGACAGGGATGCATCTTATCACCAAGTTTGTTCAATCTATACACTGAGAAAATTTTAAAAACACAACAGAGATGCCAGGCCTACAAATTAATGGAAAGATAATCAATAATATGCAGTTGGTGATGTATTACTAGCAGAAAACCCTAAAGATCTACAACAAATACTTATTGAAATAAACATGACAAGCAAAAAATATGAATTAGATTTGAATATCAAAAAGACTAAAACTATGATCATAAACACAAATAATACACAAAACCCACAAGTGGATATCAAAGTTGAAGGAATAGATCCGGAGACAGTTCAGAACTACAACTACCTTGGACATACTGTAACCAGTGATGGAAAATTTAAAACTAAAATAAACAAAATAATAAGAATGGCAACAAAAAAAAACTATTTTAGTGCCATGAAAAATATACTATAATAGAACAAATAAAACCAGCGCTAAAACTAAGAATATCAAAATGTTATATCTTCTCAATATTCCTGTATGGTACAGAAACATGGACATTAGACAAGAAAACAGAACAGAAAATGTAAGCCTTTGAAATGCAGATTTATAGAAGAATAGTAAAAAAAATGGGATGGAAAGAGAAGAAAACAAACGATGAAGTCCTAAAACAATTGAAAATGAAAAGCATACAACTAAACACAATTCAAACAAGACAGGTGAGATTTTTGGGATATGTTAAAATAAACAACAGCATACTAAAAAAAAATTGGAAATGAAAATACAAGGTAAAAGAGGCAGTCAGACCAAGACTAACATCGACAAGCAACATCAAAAGATGGACAAGTCAACTTATGACAACCTGCACTATCAAGCAAGAGACAAAGCGAAATGGCACTCCATGGTAGCCAACTTTTGATGCGGAGAGGGCACTCAATGATATTGATGATGAAAACGAATGAAATAAGTGATGATGTTTTGAAACAGCTTAAAATAAAGGGAAACTATTTAACACAAAATAAGAAAGGGATAATTACATTTTTGTGGAACAAATAAACACGTAAATCAACAAAAACGTTGTTATGAATATCACAAAAAGAGAAACAGAACATCAACCTAACGATATGGCAGACAATTAAAACAAGTGGAAAAATTTAAATGTTAAATTGAAAGCTTGTCAAATCATTGAACAACTATCACTACTATCGTTCTATAAGGAAATAATTCTAGAGGCAAAACGAGCACTCTACAATACAATCTTCATATCAATGATGGCCTAACAATGCCAGTCTCGGACCCTAGACTTAAGAACTCCAAGATAAAAATTACCACTGCGGAGATTAAATATGTTAGACAAATAACAGGGAAGCAGTCTGATAGATAAGATCAGAAATGAAGAACTAAGAACAAAAACTAGGAATAGTTCCCAACGATAGAATACTCGAAGAAACAACAGATGATTTGGCCACATGATAAGACATTACAATGCAGCCTTTAATAAACACAGAAGATGAGGCTCAAAGGTCGATTACGAAAAATATGGATTAATGAAGTATTTAAAAACAATAGTAAATACAATAGCAGTTAAGATCATTCACCTTTTCGATCTCTCCCTCACCTTTATATATATATACATATTATATGTGGCGAGTTATTGCTGGACCTTATGACACTTGTACTTCATGATAAAAGCAGTACAGCTCATAGATATTGTGATGATGAACATGAGAGATGCAAGATGAAATGAACGTACAGAAATGGTGGAGGTCATGAAAGAATCCATGTAGATGGTATGATAAACTGATAGAGAAGAGCCTGGGATAGGGACATAGGTTATTTTTCTTTAGATCTGTCGATTAGGAAGCTCTATAACTAGAGTAGGTTATGCTAGACATGAACTACTCTTGTTTCCACAATGCAGACCAATATCCTCTGAAGGTCACTTGGGGTCTGTTTCATGAATGTAACAGCATCGTTTGAGGCCAAGAGGGTTGCCCCTAGCTACGGTTCTCTGGGATGAAATATAACAACTCATTTCAGGCTTTTAATGTAATAATGACAAGTTATGCCATTTCTACAAAAATAAAAATGGCGAGAGTTAGTGAGCATGAGAGGCCGTTACCGTGGGCAGACAATTTCAATTGAAATGCAACAAGTTATGAATAGAAAATTCGCAGTGTTAGGTTACAATAATTGTCCTGTTCCGGGCAATGACAATCGACACAATTGGCTTGGTCCAGGCGCTGACAACCCATATACGTGTTTTGTTCCAGGCGCTGACAACCCATATACGTGTTTTGTTCCAGGCGCTGGCAACCCATATACGTGTTTTGTTCCAGGCGCTGACAACACATATACGTGTTTTGTTCCAGGCGCTGACAACACATATACGTGTTTTGTTCCAGGCGCTGACAACCCATATACGTGTTTTGTTCCAGGCGCTGACAACACATATACGTGTTTTGTTCCAGGCGCTGACAACACATATACGTGTTTTGTTCCAGGCGCTGACAACACATATACATGTTTTGTTCCAGGCGCTGGCAACCCATATACGTGCTTTGTTCCGGGTGATGATGACCCATAACGTGCTTTGTTCATGGCGCTGACAACCCATAACGTGCTTTGTTCATGGCGCCGACAACCCATAACGTGCTTTGTTCATGGTGCTGACAACCCATAACGTACTTTGTTCGATGACCCATAACGCACTTTGTTCATGGCGCTGATAACCCCTAACGTGCTTTGTTTGATGGCGCTGACAACCCATATACGTGTTTTGTTTGATGGCGCTGACAACCCACAGACTTGCTTTGTCCTGGACGCTGACAACCCACAGACTTGCTTTGTCCTGGACGCTGACAACACACAGACTTGCTTTGTCCTGTACGCTAACAACACACAGACTTGCTTTGTCCTGTACGCTAACAACACACAGACTTGCTTTGTCCTGTACGCTAACACCCACAGACTTGCTTTGTCCTGGACGCTGACAACCCACAGACTTGCTTTGTCCTGGACGCTGACAACACACAGACTTGCTTTGTCCTGTACGCTAACAACACACAGACTTGCTTTGTCCTGTACGCTAACAACACACAGACTTGCTTTGTCCTGTACGCTAACAACACACAGACTTGATTTGTCCTGTACGCTAACAACACACAGACTTGCTTTGTCCTGTACGCTATCAACACACAGACTTGCTTTGTCCTGTACGCTAACAACACACAGACTAGCCTTGTCCTGGACGCTAACAACACACAGACTTGCCTTGTCCTGGACGCTAACAACACACAGACTTGCCTTGTCCTGGACGCTGACAACCCACATACTTGCTTTGTCCTGGACGCTAACAACACACAGATTTGCTTTGTCCTGGACGCTAACAACACACAGACTTGCCTTGTCCTGGACGCTGACAACCCACAGACTTGATTTGTCCTGGACGCTAACAACCCATAAACTTGCGTTGTCCTGGACGCTGACAACCCACAGATTGGCCTTGTCCTGGACGCTGACAACCCACAGACTTGCTTTGTCCTTACGCTGACAACCCACAGACTTGATTTTTCCTGAACGCTGATAGCCCATAGATTTGCTTTGTCCTGAACGCTGACAACCCACAGACATGCTTTGTCCTGGACGCTGACAACCCACAGACTTGCTTTCTCCTGGACACTGATAACCCACAGACTTGCCTTGTTCTGGACGCTGATAACCCACAGACTTGCATTGTCCTGAACGCTGACAACCCACAGACTTGCTTTGTCCTTACGATGACCACCCACAGACTCGCTTTGTCCTGAACGCTGATAACCCACAGATTTGCTTTGTCCTGTACGCTAACAACACACAGACTTGCCTTGTCCTGGTCGCTGACAACCCACAGACTTGCTTTGTCCTGGACGCTAACAACCCATAGACTTGCCTTGTCCTGGACGCTGACAACCCCCAGACTTGCTTTGTCCTGGACGCTGACAACCCACAGACTTGCCTTGTCCTGAACGCTGATAACCCACAGACTTGCCTTGTCCTGAACGCTGATTACACACAGTTTTGCTTTATCCTGAACGCTGATAACCCACAAATTTGTCTTGCCCTGAATGCTGACAACCCACAGACTTGCCTTGTCCTGAACGCTGATAACCCACAGACTTGCCTTGTCCTGAACGCTAATAACCCACAGACTTGCGTTGTTTTGAACGCTGATAACCCACAGATTTGCCTTGTCCTGAACGCTGACAACCCACAGATTTGCTTTGTCCGGAACGCTGACAACCCACAGACATGCTTTGTCCTGGACGTTGATAACCCACAGACTTGCTTTGTCCTGGACGCTGACAACCCACAGACATGCTTTGTTCTGGACGTTGATAACCCACAGACATGTTTTGACCTGGACGCTAACAACTCAAAGATTTGCTTTGTCCTAGGCGCTCACAGCCCACATATTTGCTTTGTCCTGAACGCTAACAACCCATAGTTTTGCTTTGTCCTGGACGCTAACAACTAACAGATTTGCTTTGTCCTGGACGCTGATAACCTACAGACTTTTACTATCCCGGACACTAACAATCCACAGATTTGTTTTGTCCTTGACGTTAACAACCCACAGATTTGCTTTGTCCTGGACGCTAACAACCCACAGATTGGCTTGGTTAAGGACGCTGATAACCCTCAGATTTGCTTTGTCCTGGACGCCGATAACCCACAGATTTGCTTTGTCCTGGACGCTAACAACCCACAGATTTGCTTTGTCCTGGACGCTAATAACCCACAGCTTTGTCCTGGACGCTGATAACCCACAGATTTGCTTTGTCCTGGCTGCTAACAACCCACAGACTTGATTTTTCCTGAACGCTGATAGCCCATAGATTTGCTTTGTCCTGAACGCTGACAACCCACAGACATGCTTTGTCCTGGACGCTGACAACCCACAGACTTGCTTTCTCCTGGACACTGATAACCCACAGACTTGCCTTGTTCTGGACGCTGATAACCCACAGACTTGCATTGTCCTGAACGCTGACAACCCACAGACTTGCTTTGTCCTTACGATGACCACCCACAGACTCGCTTTGTCCTGAACGCTGATAACCCACAGATTTGCTTTGTCCTGTACGCTAACAACACACAGACTTGCCTTGTCCTGGACGCTAACAACCCATAGACTTGCCTTGTCCTGGACGCTGACAACCCCCAGACTTGTTTTGTCCTGGACGCTGACAACCCACAGACTTGCCTTGTCCTGAACGCTGATAACCCATAGACTTGCCTTGTCCTGAACGCTGATTACACACAGTTTTGCTTTATCCTGAACGCTGATAACCCACAGATTTGTCTTGCCCTGAATGCTGACAACCCACAGACTTGCCTTGTCCTGAACGCTGATAACCCACAGACTTGCCTTGTCCTGAACGCTAATAACCCACAGACTTGCGTTGTTTTGAACGCTGATAACCCACAGATTTGACTTCTCCTGAACGCTGACAACCCACAGACTTGCCTTGTCCTGAACACTGATAACCCACAGAATTGCCTTGTCCTGAACGCTGATAACCCACAGATTTGACTTGTCCTGAACGCTGACAACCCAGAGAATTGCTATGTCCTGGACGCTGATAACTCACAGATTTGCCTTGTCCTGAACGCTGACAACCCACAGACTTGCTTTGTCCTGAACGCTGACAACCCACAGACATGCTTTGTCCTGGACGTTGATAACCCACAGACTTGCTTTGTCCTGGACGCTGACAACCCACAGACATGCTTTGTTCTGGACGTTGATAACCCACAGACATGTTTTGACCTGGACGCTAACAACTCAAAGATTTGCTTTGTCCTAGGCGCTCACAGCCCACATATTTGCTTTGTCCTGAACGCTAACAATCCACAGATTTGCTTCGTCCTGGACGCTAACAACTAACAGATTTGCTTTGTCCTGGACGCTGATAACCTACAGACTTTTACTATCCCGGACACTAACAATCCACAGATTTGTTTTGTCCTTGACGTTAACAACCCACAGATTTGCTTTGTCCTGGACGCTAACAACCCACAGATTGGCTTGGTTAAGGACGCTGATAACCCTCAGATTTGCTTTGTCCTGGACGCCGATAACCCACAGATTTGCTTTGTCCTGGACGCTAACAACCCACAGATTTGCTTTGTCCTGGACGCTAATAACCCACAGCTTTGTCCTGGACGCTGATAACCCACAGATTTGCGTTTTCCTGGCTGCTAACAACCCACAGACTTGATTTTTCCTGAACGCTGATAACCGACAGAATGTCTTTGTCCTGGACGCTAACAACCCATAGTTTTGCTTTCTCCTGGGCGCTAATAATCCACAGATTTGCTTTGTCCTGGACGCTAACAACCCACACATTTGCTTTCTCCTGGGCGCTAACAACCCACTGATTTGCTTTGTCCTGGGCGCTGGTAACGCACATATTTGCTTTGTCCTGGACGCTAATAACCCACAGCTTTGTCCTGGACGCTGATAACCCACAGATTTGCTTTGTCCTGGACGCTAACAACCCACATATTTGCTTTCTCCTTGGCGCTAACAACCCACTGATTTGCTTTGTCCTGGGCGCTAACAACCCACTGATTTGCTTTTTCCTGGGCGCTGATAACGCACAGATTTGCTTTATCCTGGACGCTAATAACCCACAGCTTTGTCCTGGACGCTGATAACCCACAGATTTGCTTTGTCCTGGCCGCTAAC
The DNA here is from genome assembly GCA_032433765.1 of Megaustenia siamemsis. NCBI lineage: Eukaryota > Metazoa > Mollusca > Gastropoda > Stylommatophora > Ariophantidae > Megaustenia > Megaustenia siamemsis. The sequence goes on from JAVIAB010000106.1 coordinate 29,325,662, forward strand.
AACCCCCAGACTTGCTTTTTCCTGAACGCTGATAACCGACAGAATGTCTTTGTTCTGGACGCTAACAACTCATAGTTTTGCTTTCTCCTGGGCGCTAACAATCCACAGATTTGCTTTGTCCTGGACGCTAACAACCCACATATTTGCTTTGTCCTGGGCGCTGACAACCCACTGATTTGCTTTGTCCTGGGCGCTGATAACGCACAGATTTGCTTTGTCCTGAACGCTAATAACCCACAGCTTTGTCCTGGACGCTGATAACCCACAGATTTGCTTTGTCCTGACCGCTAACAACCCACAGACTTGCTTTATCCTGAACGCTGATAACCGACAGAATGTCTTTGTCCTGGACGCTAACAACCCATAGTTTTGCTTTGTCCCTGGGAGGGGGGGGGGGGTGGTTAATATCCCACAGACTTGCAACGGGTTCTATCAACCCACACTATGCTACCGGCTACTGCTAAAGACTGAACTGCTGCTAAAATATGATCATTCGCAGCAACTGAATAGTAAAGAAATAGATGAAGATTGCGTGAAAGAATTGTGAAATAAATATTTAATTTAATTTATTTTTTTTTAATGGCGGTGGGGTGGGGGGGGGGGGCCCGCACACTGACTTTAACTATTGTTGCTTCTCTTTATATTTATGAACTCAAGTAAGTTCAAAGAAGAAAAAGATGCTAATAAGGGTTTTGAAAATAAAACGTGCTATACATTGAATCTTAATGTTTAAAAGCAAGATTTAATTTTCAAATGAAAAAGAAAGAGTTAACAATTTTGTTTCTTGATCAAGAGTAGATTATTTTCTGTTCCTTGGTTTATTGCTTTCATGGTACACGTTTAAAATGTAATGTCAATTTATTTATTTCTGTGTTTGTGCGTTCGCGTGCGTGTGTGTTTGTCTGTGTGTGTGTGTTTGTGTGTTTGTCTCTCTGTGTGTGTTTGTCTGTGTGTGTGTGTTTGTCTCTCTGTGTGTGTTTGTCTGTGTGTGTGTGTGTGTTTGTCTCTCTGTGTGTGTTTGTCTGTGTGTGTGTGTGTGTTTGTCTCTCTGTGTGTGTTTGTCTGTGTGTGTGTGTTTGTCTCTGTGTGTGTGTTTGTGTGTGTGTTTGTCTCTCTGTGTGTGTTTGTGTGTGTGTGTCTGTGTGGGTGTGTGTTTGATATACTGTTTGTATATTGTATAATGACGTAATTGATTTCCATACAATACATATTGATAAGTTCATTGTGTTCATTCTTCCAAGGTCACGGACCATTCTCACATGTGTTCGATGGCAGATTTGTACCCCAATGTTGGAATATCCCAGTGAATATAAGAAATAATTGGAGGGTAACTATTACATCTACCATACATTGTATCTTTAATCAATTACGTGCCTCATGGCTTAATCTGTTGGGAATAAAGTAAGAAAGATATAGATACATTTAGTATCTTCTACTTCTTGTTCTACTCTTTACTCCTGTTTCCGTCAGTCGTTTTAGAAGAACATCAACAGTCGTGAGAGAAATGTGTTTTGTTGCCGGTCATTCAAAGATGTGCTCATATTTTTGAAGCATTCCTGGTAAGAAATATTATTTTCTCTGTCGTACAAAATGTGAACAGGGACTTCAAGACAGCCACAAGAGATTTCTACAAAGCAGTAAAAGCCACAAGAGCGAGAAAAGAAAACCATGATCCTACTGAGCTCATAAATGACAAAGACGGACAGCCAATATCAAATAACCAACGTAAGCAACAGAGACGGAAATAATATTTTGAAGACCTGTTAAACATACCAACTACCAATAAGACAACACAAACCACGCTAGAACTCACAAATACTGAACCCAACATCATGAAAGAGGAAATCGAAGAAGTAATCAAATATGCACCAAGAAATAAAGCACCGGGATGGATATCATACCAATAGAAATAATAGCAGCAGCAGGAGAAACAGGAGTGCAATGGCTGCACAGAATATTGAATGCAGCATGGCACCAACAACAAGCCCCAGAAGACTGGAAACAGGCAATCATCATACCAATATGAAAAAAGAAAGGTAGCAAAAGAGACTGCAATCAACATAGAGGTGTATCTCTTCTCAGCCATGTAGGAAAGCTATACGTCAAAATCTTGGAAAAAAAGGCTGAGACCATTAATAGAATTACAGTTAAGCGATTCCCAAATGGGGTTCCGAAAAAAACAGAGGATGTACTGACGCACTATTCTCATTAAAGCAGTTGGATAAAAAAGCAACAGAACACAATCAAAACTTATACATAGCCTTCATTGACCAGGAAAAGGCATTTGACAGAGTAAACAGAGAACAACTGTGGGAGATACTAACAACATACGGAGTAAGCCAACATCTAACCAACCTAATTACAAGTCTCTACATCAACAGCAGCTGCAGGGTCAGAACAGCAGCAGGCTACACAGACCACTTCGATGTTAGATCAGGTGTAAGACAGGGGTGCGTACTATCTATCCCCTCTACTTTTTTATTACATATATGGACTATATATGCAAGCTAGCCAACCCATCAGAGACAGAGGAGATCAACGAGCTTTTATTTGCAGACGATCAGGCACTAATACATGAAACAATAGAAGACCTACAAGAACACTTAAACAAACTCAAAAGCTCAGGCACAAGATACAACATGAAAATCAACATCAACAAAACAGAAGTCATGAATGTCGCCAAAAATAAACAGAACATCAACATAACTATAGAAGGCAGACAACTGAAACAAGTAGAGGAATTCAAATACCTAGGAAGTCTAATGACAAACGATAATTCCCAAACAGCAGAGATAGAATCAAGATGCAACAAAGCTTGTCAAATCATTGGACAGTTATCACCACTATTGTCCAACAAGGAAATAACTTTGGAGGCAAAACGAGCACTATACAATACAATCTTCATCCCAACGTTGTGCTACCAATGCCAGACCTGGACCCTAGATGCAAGAACAATAAGAAAAAATAACCTCTACAGAGATGAAATGTTTTAGACGAATGACAGGAAACAGTCTGAGAGATAAGATCTGAAATGAAGAACTGAGAAAAAAGCTAGCAATAGCCCCCGCCATAGAATATATAAGGAAAGAACAGATAAAATGGTTTGGCCACGTGACAAGGCAGAAAGATCAAAACACAACACAACGAGCCGCCAAAAAACGTTGTGAGAACACCAGACCCAAGGGTCGACCACGAAAAAGATGGATCGATGGAATATTAGAAACACTAGGAAACATAACAGCAGCAGAGGCGAACAGAAGAGCAAAAGACTGCAAATTATATCTCCCCTCGACGTTGAAAGGCAGATGAGGAAGGAAAGAAGAAGAAGGAAATCTGTTGTAGTAGTATGCTTTGGTACAATGTGCTCTGTAGTTTCTAAAAATAAAAATAGAAAAGGTTAAGAAGCAAAGAAACACATAGAAATAACTAGATTGACATCATCATTGAATAAGTGGATAGCGACTACACCATATCAATTTATAGCAGCGACTGATACAAAATAAAAAAAAAAGAACTACAAAAAAACAGTTATAATGGTCGTTCAAAGAGGAAGCAAGTCTTCGAATAGGTGAAGTGGTTATGTGTGCATTCGAGCACATTAAGGGGACCCTTGGCAGTTACTAGCTGTCCGGATAAACACAACATTTTTAGACATATCTACGCATACCGAAGATGGATGTGTCTGATCTAATGGCGTAGATATCGCAGCATTGGTGTAAACTAGCGACACAACGCATGTACGCCAACTTGACGGGTGGACGCTAAGAATAGAATTGAAAAGAAAAGTGTTAAACCATTATTTCTGGTTTGTGGCGCAAAATAAAAGATCAAGATAAGGACTTACACTTACAATTATAGAGACGAATACAAGTTAGAGACTAACAAGAGCGATACAATTATAGAGACGAGTACAAGTTAGAGACTAACAAGAGCGATACAATTATAGAGACGAGTACAAGTTAGAGACTAACAAGAGCGATACAATTATAGAGACGAGTACAAGCTAGAGACTAACAAGAGCGATACAATTATAGAGACGAATACAAGTTAGAGACTAACAAGAGCGATACAATTATAGAGACGAATACAAGTTAGAGACTAACAAGAGCGATACAATTATAGAGACGAATACAAGTTAGAGACTAACAAGAGCGATACAATTATAGAGACGAATACAAGTTAGAGACTAACAAGAGCGATAACTTTATTTCCAACTTTACTAACTTATTTTTATATCTGATTCAGCACGAAACCACTTCCGAACAATTGTTTGATTACATTTATGAAACCAACAGCAAAGTTCGTGAAATATTTCGTGAGTGTGATCTTACAGTAGGTGACAGAACATTCATTAAGAGGCTAATTCATGGAAGGGACCCGACCGATGAAGTAAGTTTTTAATTAATTAATTATTATTTCAATTGTTGCTTTAAATAACAAAGGTAGGTTTATTAGATTATCTGACCACACCGCACTCGCGAGAATATCCAAACGTTCAGTACATTTCAGCAAAATGTAAACAATATTAACATTGATCGGTCCGTTAGCTCACTGTGTAAATACATTTCTTCTAATTCTTGTAATCACTGGACTGATTGTACAAGGAAGTTACAACGGTGGTTTTCTGTTGCCTTCCGTCGGTTTGTTTACGGTTGGCTCCGCTAGCCTTTGTCTAAAAAGTCTCACCCACAAGGCAGCTTAAGAGAATGGCTTGGCAGAAGGTCAACAGCAGAAATGATAACTAACTGTCGAAAGTTGTGGAGAGACATGCTCACCTTCGCCAGCACGCCCGGTGCTTGATGATGATGATGAATCACTGGACTGTATCTTCATCCGTCACATAATTATCAACAAAATGATGATGATGATGATGATGATGATGATGATGATGATGATGATGATTAAACTAAAAATAATTGGAAAACTACTATCTCATGCGTCATTATTCTATTTCCAGGAAATGTCACATAGTTAACTAAGGAGCGTGGAATAATGACAACAAGTTAGAATACAGTCTCCATGCAGTGTTGAAGTAATAGGATGTTTTTTTTTTATTTTTCTTTCCACCTCGACAGAAAAACACCCTAGACACTATTCGAAGTCAGATTACCTTCAACTGATAGCAAAACAACTAGTCCCATTCATTAAAACATTTGCTAATTCTTGTGGACATCATTGGACACAAAGGAATCTTTCCAATGAAACTATTTCATGTCTGTACTGATCAAACTTCACAAATGGGGGACTGGTTGGTCTCGACGCAAGATGCGGCCTCGAGACAGAGAGGTTGTGGGCTAAAATTTTGACAGAGATGCAAAAAAGCAGTGAGGTCCTGCTTGAAATGTCAATTACTCATGGACGGAAAAAATATGAGTACCTCCGAAGACGGAGTTATCATCCTATGCGGCGAGGGACCCATGTGCACACGGCTGCAGGGGAAAAATGGATTAACATGCACAATTCAGTTCCTAGTCTCTAGGGACTTTGTCAGAAGTAAAAAACTGGCGAACGTAAAAAAAAAAGAAGAAAAACTCCACAATTAGTGTTAGTTATAGCTCTGAGGTTAGTGTGATCATATCACAATTAGTGTTAATTATAGCTCTGTGGTTAGCGTGATCATATCACAATTAGTGTTAGTTATAGCTCTGAGGTTAGCGTGATCATATCACAATTAGTGTTAGTTATAGCTCTGAGGTTAGCGTGATCATATCACAATTAGTGTTAGTTATAGCTCTGAGGTTAGCGTGATCATATCACAATTAGTGTTAGTTATAGCTCTGAGGTTTGCGTGATCATATCACAATTAGTGTTAGTTATAGCTCTGAGGTTTGCGTGATCATATCACAATTAGTGTTAGTTATAGCTCTGAGGTTAGCGTGATCATATCACACTTAGTGTTAGTTATAGCTCTGAGGTTAGCGTGATCATATCACAATTAGTGTTAGTTATAGCTCTGAGGTTTGCGTGATCATATCACAATTAGTGTTAGTTATAGCTCTGAGGTTAGCGTGATCATATCACAATTAGTGTTAGTTATAGCTCTGAGGTTAGCGTGATCATATCACAATTAGTGTTAGTTATAGCTCTGAGGTTTGCGTGATCATATCACAATTAGTGTTAGTTATAGCTCTGAGGTTAGCGTGATCATATCACAATTAGTGTTAGTTATAGCTCTGAGGTTAGCGTGATCATATCACAATTAGTGTTAGTTATAGCTCTGAGGTTAGCGTGATCATATCACAATTAGTGTTAGTTATAGCTCTGAGGTTAGCGTGATCATATCACAATTAGTGTTAGTTATAGCTCTGAGGTTAGCGTGATCATATCACAATTAGTGTTAGTTATAGCTCTGAGGTTAGCGTGATCATATCACAATTAGTGTTAGTTATAGCTCTGAGGTTAGCGTGATCATATCACAATTAGTGTTAGTTATAGCTCTGAGGTTAGCGTGATCATATCACAATTAGTGTTAGTTATAGTTCTGAGGTTAGCGTGATCATATCACACTTAGTGTTAGTTATAGCTCTGAGGTTAGCGTGATCATATCACAATTAGTGTTAGTTATAGCTCTGAGGTTTGCGTGATCATATCACAATTAGTGTTAGTTATAGCTCTGAGGTTAGCGTGATCATATCACAATTGGTGTTAGTTATAGCTCTGAGGTTAGCGTGATCATATCACAATTAGTGTTAGTTATAGCTCTGAGGTTTGCGTGATCATATCACAATTAGTGTTAGTTATAGCTCTGAGGTTAGCGTGATCATATCACAATTAGTGTTAGTTATAGCTCTGAGGTTAGCGTGATCATATCACAATTAGTGTTAGTTATAGCTCTGAGGTTAGCGTGATCATATCACAATTAGTGTTAGTTATAGCTCTGAGGTTAGCGTGATCATATCACAATTAGTGTTAGTTATAGCTCTGAGGTTAGCGTGATCATATCACAATTAGTGTTAGTTATAGCTCTGAGGTTAGCGTGATCATATCACAATTAGTGTTAGTTATAGCTCTGAGGTTAGCGTGATCATATCACAATTAGAAGAACTCCGTTTAAATCTCGTGTGGATTGTTGAATCAAATAAATTGTGATCTCTATGTATGATAGATTCAGCAGAGACTGATGAAAAAATAGGGGCATAACTTTTAAAATGTGAATGTAATAGAACCAGAACCATAGAACCAGAACCAATCAGTCAAATATTGGAAAAGTAAGGGGCATCGTGTTTAAACTGTGTATGTAATAGAACCAGTCAGTCGAATATTAGAAAATTTAGATGGAACCTCATATCTCATGTCATCTTTTTTAAATGCAAACAAATGGCATTATCAAACTACATACTTTTATGCTGTGAAATGATCATGCTTCTTTCTTATACCTCAGCAGGTTTTCTATGATATTAAAATTTGTACTGAAAATGTGTCCATTAGTTTGACAGTTATAAAGGAAAATCAGGATAACTGAGCGAGAAAATAGTCGATAAAAACAGGCAATCGGCAGCCGAGAGAGAGAAAATAGTCGACAGAAACAAACAATCGGGAGCCAACAGAGAGAAAATAGTCGACAGAAACAGGCAATCGGGAGCCGAGAGAGAGAAATTAGTCGACAGAAACAAACAATCGGGAGCCGAGAGAGAGAAAATAGTCGACAGAAACAGGCAATCGGGAGCCGAGAGAGAGAAAATAGTCGACAGAAACAGGCAATCGGGAGCCGAGAGAGAGAAATTAGTCGACAGAAACAAACAATCGGGAGCCGGGAGAGAGAAATTAGTCGACAAAAACAAACAATCGGGAGCCGAGAGAGAGAAATTAGTCGACAGAAACAAACAATCGCGAGCCGAGATAGAGAAATTAGTCGACAGAAACAAACAATCGGGAGCCGAGATAGAGAAATTAGTCGACAGAAACAAACAATCGGGAGCCGAGAGAGAGAAATTAGTCGACAGAAACAAACAATCGGGAGCCGAGATAGAGAAATTAGTCGACAGAAACAAACAATCGCGAGCCGAGATAGAGAAATTAGTCGACAGAAACAAACAATCGGGAGCCGAGATAGAGAAATTAGTCGACAGAAACAAACAATCGGGAGCCGAGAGAGAGAAATTAGTCGACAGAAACAAACAATCGGGAGCCGAGAGAGAGAAATTAGTCGACAAAAACAAACAATCGGGAGCCGAGAGAGAGAAATTAGTCGACAGAAACAGGCAATCGGGAGCCGAGAGAGAGAAATTAGTCGACAGAAACAAACAATCGGGAGCCGAGAGAGAGAAATTAGTCGACAGAAACAAACAATCGGGAGCCGAGAGAGAGAAATTAGTCGACAGAAACAAACAATCGGGAGCTGAGAGAGAGAAATTAGTCGACAGAAACAAACAATCGGGAGCCGAGAGAGAGAAAATAATCTCATTCCCCGAACTCTCCAAGATCAGAAGTAAGTGTTCTTATTGCGCAGATACATGGAAATACATATATTGTTCGTAAATATCTATCTTTTGTTTTCTTTCCATATGATGTATTGTCTTGCCAAGGCTGCTGTTGTATCTGCATTTGTAGCTACTTTTTCTTCAACATTTAACTGACTCTTTGTCCTGTTTCATAATGGAGGGGTAAGGACAGCATCATAAAATAAGAAGATGAGATGGTCGCATGCTCGGTAACCGTATGTGTGTCATGATTTTCCCATAAACCTGCGCTGTGACTGACACACTTCGACTTCGAAAGGTTGAGTGTTGGTTTGACGTAGTTTATTTTTCTTGGTAGAGTTGCAGCCGGCCAGGGCTGTTGGACCACTCTACTTTTGGTTTTTATTGGGTATTTTACCATAGCCTTTCTTTCTCCCGTAGCTAACTTTTGATTTCTAAGGCTAATGAATGCAAACCTGAATAAAATGCTGGCTGAAATCGGATGCACTGGGCAACTGGCGCAGAACACAGTGCAACGTGTTAACGGGTGTTCAATCAGAGTGGATCTGGCAGACTCTAATTGTGATGTTCTGCCTGTGTGGGCGATCAACACACTTAACCTGACGGCTGACTTCATGTGAGAGTCTGGAGTCCTGCTCTGATTGAGTCCTGATCGCAGACAGACAGAGAGAGAGAGAGAGAGAGAGAGAGAGAGAGCGAGAGAGAGAGAGAGATTTCACAGGGTAAGGAAGATAGTAATGATATCTTTTCATTAGAAATATCAATTTTCATTTGAAATTCATGTCCATTTGATTTTATTGTAGATTTATTTGTTGTAAGTTTCATTTTTTAAACTTAAAATTCTGAACAGAACAACGACAGGGAGAGACGGAAGGCCTTTCTTTATGAGTTGAGTTGAATTTCACGTATTTTAGTTTGTGTCTGCCAGAGATTTGTGTCGAATAATTGTTAAAAGTAAATTTAACTAATTCCACAATTATTGTCCAATGAAAGCCAGAAAATGATGCATTGCATTTCAAACCATATCTGAAGCCAAATTGTAAATATTCGTGAATGTTTGAACGTTAATTTACTAACTTTTAACGGATTTTTCTTTCTGTTTCTACATTTCTATTTAGTTTAAAAAAAAACTGTACATATTAATTTTAATTTTAATTTATTTACATGAATTTATGTGTATGTGTGTTTGTGTGTGTATGTGTGTTGCACAGCTGCTTGTGAATTCATTAAGTTGCCGGTTGTCTATGATACTGTACATCTGCTCGTCTCTTATTTCTTTCTCTCTCATTCATAGTCCAATAAGAGGGAAAAAAAGTCAATGAATGTATATCGTGTCAGAAAATATGCACAATTTGTATCAGTTAAGAGAGGCTGCGTGGTTCAGGTAAGACGTCCGGCCTCTTCATAGCAAGTTCCAAGGTTCGAATCACACTACAGTGGTGGGCATTTCGTAATTCACATCCGTGGATTTGAAAAGTAAAAGAGGTCCTGTGTGTACTTTGTGCCATTTAAAGAACCGTTTACATTTGAAAATCCAAAACCAAATTTTGGCATCTATAAGTAAAAGTAAAGAGCCCCGTCACGTCAAGTGGCGTATAGGGAATATGGTGTTAGTGACCATCCTTTTTATAGACCTTCGCACAAGATTTTTGGGGAAATGTGCTCGGTATTACGCCCGTGTCCAGTTCACTAACCACTGAACTATCGCAGCTCCAAAATTTGACCTCTTCATGGACTGAAATTGTTAACTCATAAGAATCTATCCAATTACCCCCTTCATTTTGAAGGTCTTATGAAGTCGTTAACTACACATATTAAACTATTGTGTCCACATACAAAATGGAACAATGAAACATTTCTGGGATTCTATTCTGAAAAAGAGACATAGAACAGCGGATAACCTCAGAGACGTGTTTCACCAACACTACCTCTAGCGTGTGTTGCTGCTCAGTGGCAGCTGGTGCCGATCACATCAAAATGTTGTCGCTCATTCTCATTGACAAAATTAAAATATACTGATGCTACTGTTCATTTTCAGTATTGTCCGTTTTCGCTGCATTTGTATAATTATTTTGTTTCTAATACCTTTGCTGACACAAAAACGTCTATTTTATATAATTCGTCATTGTGTTCGTCTAAAATTACTATCATCTTCAGCCATTTATTCGGTGCCGTCACATTGTCCTACCCTATTGTGATAAATCAACATCTTGTTAAGTTTCCGACTAAAAAAGCAATCACTGAAGTCCAAACTGAGCTCTTAAAAAACATCAGAAAGAAGCAATCAACATTTTCCGGGCACATCATGAGAAGAGGAAAGTTGGAATAGTTGGTTACATCTGACAAAATAAAAGGAAAGAGAGATCGCGGACGATAAAGAGAGAAAATACTGCATAGCTTGGTGTCATGGCATGGAAAACAGTCAACAACAGAACTGATACGATGTACTGTAGATAGAAGATTGTGGAGGGACATGATCACCTACGCCAACCGGTAATGGCACATGATGATGATGAAGTCCAAATTGTATCATGTTTTGCTAACCCAAAAGAAAGTATTTTTGTCCTCTTTTTATATCTAGTGATTGTTCAGATCATTGATAACCTTGCAGTATTTGATAACATAATATATCAACTAGCTAGACAAATTTGGTTCCTAAAAATGTAAGAAATATTGTAATATCGTTGTTTTAATTGTTTTCTCTTGATAAAAACATGGAACAGATTGTTGCGAACAAGCTCACTGGCATCGATGTTGACAAGTGGGACTACATTGTCCGTGACTGTCACCAACTTGGCATCCGTAACAACTTTGATCATTTCCGATACATGAAGTTCTGCAGAGTCATCAGAAAGGATGGAGAAATGGTGATTGCCATTAGAGACAAGGTATAGATAGACACAAGCCCACACTTTAATGTTAGTTTCCATTTGCTTTTTTTTTCTTCTTTCTGGCATTCACGCATCGATTCTTCATTGTCCACCATTAAAATATAACCTTCCTTCATCAAGTATTGTCCCGGCTTTCGTAGATGATTATATCTCTCCACACATTTCAAACTTTGCAGCCGTCATTCTATTCTGTTATCCACTTCTCATCAAAAAAATCTCTTAAACTATTGAGTATCTATTTATCTTTTCTTTCTCCCGTCTCTTCTCACCTCAATTTTTCCAGTTGTCACAATATCATCCAGTTGTTCCCTTCTTATGACATGGTAACAATACAATCATGAATGTCTCTTTGTGGAATAGCAAATTAGCGTTCTTTTTTGCTTTGACTACTTTTTAGTTATTGAGTTATTTGTGGGTTATCATCATAGAGTTATTGATTTATGTGTAGGTTATCATCATAGTTATTGAATTATGTTTGGGTTATCCTCATTGAGTTATTTGTAGGTTATCATCATAAAGTTGTTCAGTTATGTGTAGGTTATCATCATAGAGTTATTGAATTATGTGTGGGTTATCCTCATTGCGTTATGTGTAGGTTATCATCATAGTTATTGAGTTATGTGTGGGTTATCATCATTTCACTCCGAACTTGTCCAAGGGTGCTCCGATCCCCTCATCAGCATGTCCCGCAGCATCCAGCGACTGACTACTCCAGTTATTGGTTGATAAGTTTTCTTATGCGCCTACTAAGCCACCTGTGCCCTTCCGACATCTCTAAGGCATTAATGACGTCCGCTTGATCCATTGGTTGAGCGTATTTAGCGAGTACAGCTAGTCAATCTGTCCGCTCTTTCATTTCCCCGTACTCCTATATGTCCCAGGACGTAGAAAAAGGTGACTGTATATCTCTGGCTTCTGTAAAGACTCGCTCCACTGTTGACGGCTGGAAGCGGTTGACCTCCGCATCGATCACGACTGGTCTCTGCTCTATACTTTACCTGTCAAGTGTGATAATACACGAGCATTTTCCCTTTAAAAATGTAGCCACGGCATTCACTTCTCGCCAATGTTGATATTGGTAAGCCCACGGACCTGTTTGATGACATCTTCTGTGCTGCCCAACCATGATTTGCCTCTTTTTAGCCTGACACCTTCCCCTGCGTTGAACTCGTGGTGTAATGGATACTCATTATCTGCACTTATCTTCAGATTTGCTCGTGCCCTCCAGATATTTATCCTGTCATCCATGGTTGGAAAGTCAAGAAGACACCTCATTGCTACACAGGGAGTGTCTTTCGTGCAGCTCAAGATAATGCGCATGGCTTCAATCTGTATTTTCTCCAGCCTGTCAATATGTGTCGTAATTACTGTAAATTTTGCCAGGGCATACTCGATTGGTTCGAGGACCAATACGAAGAATAGAAAAGTAGCCTCAGCTCGATATTGTTAGCTGTCATGACCTTATTGGCGGCTAGTCCTTAGCGGGCTTTTGTTGTCACATGGTTGACGTGGTACCAAAAGCACAGACTTGCAATCAAACTTATTTCCCAGCTACGTCATCAACCTGTCCCTGATCACACTGTCAGCCCCCATCCAAACCACCGGTGTTTCCATGTTAACGATATGATTGTTAAGTGAGAGCCATGCCACTGAAGCTTTATTAGGATTAACCAAGGCAAATGATACTCCACACCAGGAAGAGATGCGATAGAGTTCGTTTTGCAGCGTATCACCCATTAAACGTCTGTCACTTCTCTGTCGATATACCAGAATGTCAGCAAAAGCCATAGTTCTTCCACTCCCACCCAGCTGATGTTCCGTGATCGTTATTGTGTACACGTTAAATATAACTGGTAACAGTGGTGAACCTTGCGGCAACTCTGGATAAATTGATGTAGACTCGGACATCTGCCTGATGGGAAGGGGTACACCGCCAGTCTGAGGACCGTGTGCGTGAGGTACTCAAATGATACACTGTTGTATGCATCTTCCAGATCACATTTCTCCTCTCGTCTGTAGAGTCCTTTGCACACGTCATAGGCGAAGATTACCGCATTGAGAGGTGTCTCTTTGTTGTATCTATAACCCCCGAGTGGTAATGCACGTATCCGTTCAAGATCATATGTGAGTATACGGACAATCAATTTCTCTAGTAGATTGACGGCAGTATTCTTCATAGTGGTGATTCTGTACCCATTAATCTGCCAGTGGTTTTTTTTTTTGGCTTCGGTAGCGATAATAAGAAGCTGTGTAGTCACTCACCATTAATCTGGCCACTCTGAATACTGGCTTTAAACTCTTTGGCCAGTTTTTTCACGTGTAGTCACTCACCATTAATCTGGCCACTCTGAATACTGGCTTTAAACTCTTTGGCCAGTTTTTTCACGTGTAGTCACTCACCATTAATCTGGCCACTCTGAATACTGGCTTTAAACTCTTTGGCCAGTTTTTTCACGTGTAGTCACTCACCATTAATCTGGCCACTCTGAATACTGGCTTTAAACTCTTTGGCCAGTTTTTTCACGTGTAGTCACTCACCATTAATCTGGCCACTCTGAATACTGGCTTTAAACTCTTTGGCCAGTTTTTTCACGTGTAGTCACTCACCATTAATCTGGCCACTCTGAATACTGGCTTTAAACTCTTTGGCCAGTTTTTTCGAGTAATCGTCAGCTAAATCGCTTATGTTGTCATATCGAACATCATCTGGACCAGGAGCAGTGCTGTATGATTTTTTCAGTGTTGTGTGAACTTTTCAGTGTTGTATGATCTTTTCAGTGTTGTGTGAACTTTTCAGTGTTGTATGATCTTTTCAGTGTTGTGTGAACTTCTCAGTGTTATATGATCTTTTCAGTGTTGTGTGAACTTTTCAGTGTTGTATGATCTTTTCAGTGTTGTGTGAACTTTTCAGTGTTATATGATCTTTTCAGTGTTGTGTGAACTTTTCAGTGTTGTATGATCTTTTCAGTGCTATGTGAACTTTTCAGTGTTATATGATCTTTTCAGTGTTGTGTGAACTTTTCAGTGTTGTATGATCTTTTCAGTGTTTGTGTGAACTTTTCAGTGTTGTATGATCTTTTCAGTGTTGTGTGAACTTTTCAGTGTTGTATGATCTTTTCAGTGTTGTGTGAACTTTTCAGTGTTGTGTGAACTTTTCAGTGTTGTATGATCTTGTCAGTGTTGTATGATCTTTTCAGTGTTGTATGATCTTTTCAGTGTTGTGTGAACTTTTCAGTGTTGTGTGAACTTTTCAGTGTTGTATGATCTTGTCAGTGTTGTGTGAACTTTTCAGTGTTGTGTGAACTTTTCAGTGTTGTATGATCTTGTCAGTGTTGTGTGAACTTTTCAGTGTTGTATGATCTTTTCAGTGTTGTTTGAATGGCATCGGTTGTGATCGTATGTTCTCCCAGTACAACCTCCTCACACAATTCTGAGAGTGACACCTTAATCTTCATTATTACAGCCTCATTTCTTTGGTCAGTCTGCTCAATGTACTGCGCAGGCAGGGCCTTCCCTTTGCTCTCATTAGATTTGTGCCATATCTGGCCTTTGTTTGGACAGTCTGGTATGTCCCTTTGTCGTGTTGTACCATTCATGCGCTGATAAAGGCCACAGAACGTAGCGAGGCAATTACAGAGCGGACTTTCTTGCAAAAATCATCTCACTTGGTACCCATTAACTTGTTTAGCATATCGTTTAAAGTGCATCATCTTCTTATCAACCTCTTCTTTCAGATTCTTCAAGATTTTAGGTTGTGTTCCTCCATTCTTTCTGGCTTTCTGCCATATCCTAGCAGCTTGTCTCTTCAAGATTTTAGGTTGTGTTCTTCCATTCTTTCTGGCTTTCTGCCATATCCTGGCCGCTTGTCTCTTGTTTCGCAATGCTGCCTCTACATCATCGTTCCACAAGGGCGGCTGTCTGTGTGTGTGTGTGTGTGTGTGTATTTGCGTGTACGTGTGTGTGTGTGTGTGTATGTGTGTGCTCATCGCATTTTTTTTTCAACTAAACATGATTTTTCTGTTAAGTAAAAAGCAATTAAATCATTCTATAAATTGATTACAAATTATAACGCACTTATATCTATTTTTCTTTGAAGGAAATATTTAACCTGCACAGCTTGTTTTCCACTCGCTACATGCTGCATAAGAAAGCATACCAGCACCCTGTCGTTTGCGCCCTGGACATCATGTAAGTATGCCCGAGGCAGTAATCACAACATTGCAGGACATTATTTTTACTTTACCCACAATACAAGACCTTACCTTCAACAATTCCGTCAGACATATAAATAGAATCAGGAAAGGCAAGGACAAACTTCAAGCTTGTGTCATCAGCATCATGTGCCATACCGGTTGGCGTGGGCGATCATGTCCTTCCACAATCTTCTATCCACAGTGCATCGTATCAGTTCTGTTGTTGACTGTTTTCCATGCCATGACACCAAGCTATCCAGTATTTTTTTCTCTTTGTCGTCCGCGATCTCTCTTTCCTTTTTTTTTGCCAGTTGTAACCAAGTATTCCAACTTTCCTCTTCTCATGATGTGCCCGAAAAATGTTGATTGTTTCATTCTGATGTTTTTACAAGCTTGTGTAGAAACATGAAAAATTATTGAAAATAATAGTTCCGTAGCGTGCCTCATGTAGTGGATGTGTGTGTGTGTGTGTGTGTGGGGGGGGGGGTGTGAGTTGATGTGATGTATAAACTTCCATCGTAGAGGATCAGAATTTATGGAATTTCAAATTATTCATCATCATCATGAGCCATACCGGTTGGTGTAAGCGATCATGTCCTTCCACAATCTTCTATCTACAGTGCATCGTATCAGTTCTGTTGTTGACTGTTTTCCATGCCATAACACCAAGCTATCCAGTATTTTCTCTCCTTGTCGTCCGCGATCTCCCTTTCCTTTTATTTTGCCAGTTGTAACCAAGTGTTCCAACTTTCCTCTTCTCATGATGTGCCTGAAAAATGTTGATTGTTTCATTCTGATGTTTCTTAGTAGCTTTCTTTCTGTTTTTTTTTTTATTTGAAGCTCCTTTTTTGTGTTTGCCGCTTTGAGAATTTCATCGTTGGTGTTTTCAGCTGTCTAGACAACTTTCAACATTATTCTGAGAAATCCCATCTCTGTGGCCTCTAATCGTCTTTTCATGTTTATGTCTACTGTCCGTGAATCGCTTTCATATGTCAGAAATGGCTCTTTATATCGCCGATGATCTCTCTTTCTCACTTCTATTGATATTGACTTGTTGCACAAGACATTTTTTATTTTCTGAAATGCTATTTTGGTCTGAGATATTCTGTTTTTAATTTCTATGGCGTATCTTCCTTCTAATTTTATTATTGTGCCCACCTATTTGATGCGTTACACTTTTTTAAAATGTGTCCCTTTTTATTGTTATGCTGCATGATGGTGATGACTAATTTCTTCGATATGACCATTACTTATGTTTTCTTACTATTCCGACTGAGACCTTTCTTGTTTTCTTTTGCTATTGTGTCTATCATTTCTTGTAGTTCATTCTCCGTCTCTCCTATAAAGACGGTGTCATCTGCATATCGAAAATTGTTTATGTTGTGAGACTTGTCTATATTTCCTTTTTTGTCTACAATTGATCCCACAATATTTTCGCTGTAAATTGAGAACAAATCCGACTTGAGAACATAGCCTCGTATGACTCCTTATTTCATATATTGGAACTGCCCTGTTTGGTTGCCAATTTTTATCTTCTTCTATCTTCTTCTACCTTTTAGCTCCCAGTGGAGCATAGGTCTTCAACAAACACTTTCCAAGTCGTTCTGTTTTTTGCAATTCTTTTAAGATCATTCCATGTCTTCCCCATCATCTTCATCTCTGCTTCGATCTGTCTTCTCCAAGAATTCCTTGGTCTTCCTCTTTGTCTTTTCCCCTGGGGATTCCAAAAAAGGGCCTGTTGTGTAATACTCTCAGTTAGCTTCCGTAGTATGTGTCCTATCCATCGCCATCATCTTCGCTGTATCTCTTTATCCACTGGTATTTGACCGGTACATTTCCATAATTCCACGTTAGTGACTTTGTCCTGCTATTTCCATCCCTTTATTCTGCGCAAGCATCCATTAATGAAAGTATGTACCTTCGTGATTGTCAATTTTGTTATTCTCCATGTTTCACAGCCATATAATAGGACCGACTTAACATTTGAGTTGAACATTTTTATTTTTGTATTTAGCCTAATTTCTTTGGATTTCCATATGTTTCCCAGTGCAATGAAAGCTCCTCTTGCTTTTGATATCCTTATTTTGGTATCATTTTCTGTTCCTCCCTCTTTATCTATATTACTGCCCAGATATATGTAAGATTGTTGCCAATTTTTATGGCTGCTGTTTATTGCCAATACACGATCCTTTTATAATTTTCAGATCCTTGCCATTAATGTTTAATTTTTCCAACAATTTAATTATTTCCACATGCTTTATTTACGAAATCCTTTTGGGTAGTTTATAAAGCTCATATATATATATATCTTTCATCACATCTATAGCTCTTTCTATCAATGTTCTCAAGATGTATATTTCATTATCATTACCATAAATGAAAGTAGAATGTTATAAATGATGTTTATTAAAAAATAGTAAATATTCATAAGGTATGTAATTGTTTCTACATTAAAATAGCATAGCATTTAATATTATGCGATTTATAGTTTTTAAGTAAAATGTTCATAGGCATCATTTATAGTAACAATTTTTTAAAAATATCGCTTTGAAGTGTATTATTGAAATTACTTTCAGATTTATTATTTGGTCTAATATTACCATATTAAATAATCAGGTTCCCACCTTATCGTATTTATTCATTCATATTTTCTTATTCAATTATTATTCTTCTACAGGGTGTCACAAGCTCTGAGCTTGGCGAACAGTTCTCTGAGAATAGACGGGTATTTGATATATTAACAATTTTGTAGAAGAACATTAGTGAGGATACTTATTCTAGTTTACTTTGAATAGGTGATTTAACTAACACTGTGAGCGATAGAATTAACGTGTCCTGAGACTGAATTAACGTGTCCTGAGACTGAATTAAAGTGTCCTGAGACCGAATTAGCGCGTCCTGAGACTGAATTAAAGTGTCCTGTGACTGAATTAGCGCGTCCTGAGACTGAATTAACGTGTCCTGAGACTGAATTAAAGTGTCCTGTGACTGAATTAGCGCGTCCTGAGAGTGAATTAAAGTGTCCTGAGACCGAATTAGCGCGTCCTGAGACTGAATGAAAGTGTCCTGTGACTGAATTAGCGCGTCCTGAGACTGAATTAACGTGTCCTGAGACTGAATTAACGTGTCCTGAGACTGAATTTATGTGTCCTGTGACTGAATTAGCGCCTTCTGAGACTGAATTAGCGCGTCCTGAGACTGAATTAATGTGTCCTGTGACTGAATTAGCGCGTCCTGAGACTGAATTAAAGTGTCCTGAGACCGAATTAGCGCGTCCTGAGACTGAATGAAAGTGTCCTGTGACTGAATTAGCGCGTCCTGAGACTGAATTAACGTGTCCTGAGACTGAATTAACGTGTCCTGAGACTGAATTTATGTGTCCTGTGACTGAATTAGCGCCTTCTGAGACTGAATTAACGTGTCCTGAGACTGAATTAGCGCGTCCTGAGACTGAATTAACGTGTCCTGAGACTGAATTAACGTGTCCTGAGACTGAATTAATGTGTCCTGAGACTGAATTAGCGCGTCCTGAGACTTAATTAACGTGTCCTGAGACTGAATTAATGTGTCCTGAGACTGAATTAATGTGTGATGTGACTGAATTAGCGCGTCCTGAGACTTAATTAACGTGTCCTGAGACTGAATTAGCGCGTCCTGAGACTGAATGAAAGTGTCCTGAGACTGAATTAGCGCGTCCTGAGACTGAATGAAAGTGTCCTGAGACTGAATTAGCGCGTCCTGAGACTGAATGAAAGTGTCCTGAGACTGAATTAACGTGTCCTGAGACTGAATTAATGTGTCCTGAGACTGAATTAACGTGTCCTGAGACTGAATTAACGTGTCCTGAGACTGAATTAGCGCGTCCTGAGACTGAATGAAAGTGTCCTGAGACTGAATTAGCGCGTCCTGAGACTGAATGAAAGTGTCCTGAGACTGAATTAGCGCGTCCTGAGACTGAATGAAAGTGTCCTGAGACTGAATTAACGTGTCCTGAGACTGAATTAATGTGTCCTGAGACTGACTTAACCAGTGCTGTCGAATAAACGAATGTTGTGATAATTGAGACTCAAATGCTCAACAGCAATGACTCACACGCCACATCCAATAATTCAACTCTCTGTGGCTCTACAAACAAAAAACAATCCATTCGCTTGAAATAAAGCAAACCAACAAATTGCTTGTCGTTAATAAATAAACAAAACTGATTCAACGAGTTAAACAAAAATAATTAAATGATAACTAGCGGCAATTTGACCAATGAAATATTAAACTGTCCACACCTGCTAGTTCAATATAGAAGTAGCCATTTTAGTTATAATGTTAGGAAAATTTGCGGCATTTTTCTGTATAAACATCCTGAGTCTAGTTCATTCCAGTCATTCTTAAGATTGAAAACTCTTGTAAGTGGTTCGAGTTTGTTACATCAAACACAGAACGGTAATGTCTCAGTTAAAGTAGATATCTAACATAAGAGTTATTGAGTTATTTGCAGGTCATCATCATTGCACTACGAACATGTCCATAGGTGCTCAGATCCCCTCCTCAGCAAGTCTCGCAGTGTCCAGCAACTGACGACTCCAGTTCTTTGTTGGTTGATAAGTCTTTTTTACACACCCACTAAGTTTCTAATTTCTAGGTGCGCCCATCTTAACCCCCATCTCTTTCATCCAAAGGAGTGACGTTGACTCATGGTTATCGAAGTCATGTCTCGGAGAGCATTGATGATGTCCGCCCGATCCACTGGTTGACCATCCTCAACGATATGTCAACGATATCAAATAACGTATGACTGACATTTTATTGAAGTCAGGCATGTAACAAAAAGATCACAGATTGGTAAATCTTAGAGTTTCTAGAGAACTATATTAATTTTTAACCACCATTTTTTAATTCTATTTTAAGATGTAACTTCTTCTAACCAACGTCAATAGAAGATAACTGCTCATTTAATATTTCTGGAAGGACACAAATGAACACATTAACTAAAGTATCATTGCCAGTCATCAGTGCACCACACAAATGTGAATAGAATATTGTTAAATAAGCCATAGAAACTAAATGGCTAACAACCCATTAATAAAAATCATTAAAGTCTGCTGGAATATCTTAAATAAAAGTTAAAAATAAGATTAAAAACTAGCAACCACCATGTAACACCCATTTAATCACTCCCTAGTGTTAAAACTACAAATTAAAGAGTTCATCTAAAACTACTGCTAAGTTAAACATAAGAAGAGAGATATATTGAAACCGTTAATGAGAAAATATGAATTTAAAAGTCGGCTAGTCTTACACTTAATGACCTATTCATGTAACACAGTGCCATCATTGCATGGAGTGTGATATCATTATTGACATCATTGTGTCAGTAGACCACAGTGCCAGGAATTTATGAACTATATTGACATTGCAAGGGACAATATCATCATTATATTGCCCAAGTTCAATTATAGCATGGACCACAGTACCATCATTATTTGGACTACAGTCTCATCATTGCATGGACTATATGATCATTATTGTATGGACTACAGTGCCATTATCACATGGACCACAGAGTCATCATTGTATGGACCACAGTGTCATCATTGTATGGACCACAGTGTCATCATTGTATGGACCGCAGTGTTATCATTGTATGGACCACAGTGTCATCATTGTATGTACTGCAGTGTTATCATTGTATGGACCACAGTGTCATCATTGTATGGACCACAGTGTCATCATTGTATGGACCGCAGTGTTATCATTGTATGGACCACAGTGTCATCATTGTATGAACCGCAGTGTTATCATTGTATGGGCCACTTTGTCATCATTGTATGGACCGCAGTGTTATCATTGTATGAACCACAGTGTCATCATTGTATGGACCACAGTGTCATCATTGTATGGACCACAGTGTCATAATTGTATGGACCACAGTGTCATCATTGTATGGACCACAGTGTCATCATTGTATGGACCACAGTGTCATAATTGTACGGACTACAGTTTCATCATTGTATGGACCAAAGTGTCATCATTGTATGGACCACAGTACCATCATTACATGGATCACAGTGCTAACGTTGCCTGGACCATGGTCATAATTGTATGGACCACAGTGCCATTATCACATGGACCACAGCGTCATCATTGTATGGACCACAGTGTCATCATTGTATGGACCACAGTACCATCATTACATGGATCACAGTGCTAACGTTGCCTGGACCATGGTCATAATTGTATGGACCACAGTGCCATTATCACATGGACCACAGTGTCATCATTGTATGGACCACAGTGTCATCATTGTATGGACCACAGTACCATCATTACATGGATCACAGTGCTAACGTTGCCTGGACCATGGTCATAATTGTATGGACCACAGTGCCATTATCACATGGACCACAGCGTCATCATTGTGTGGACCACAGTGTCATCATAGTATGGACGACAGTGTCATAATTGTATGGACCACAGTGTCATCATTGTATGGACTGCAGTGTCATCATTGTATGGACCACAGTACCATCATTACATGGATCACAGTGCTAACGTTGCCTGGACCATGGTCATAATTGTATGGACCACAGTGCCATTATCACATGGACCACAGCGTCATCATTGTGTGGACCACAGTGTCATCATAGTATGGACGACAGTGTCATAATTGTATGGACCACAGTGTCATCATTGTATGGACTGCAGTGTCATCATTGTATGGACCACAGTACCATCATTACATGGATCACAGTGCTAACGTTGCCTGGACCATGGTCATCATTGTATGGACCATGGTCATCATTGTATGGACCACAGTGTCATAATTGTACGAACCACAGTGTCACCATTGTATGGACCACAGTGTTATCATTGTATGGACCACAGTGGCTCATCATTGTATGGACCATAGTACCATCATTACATGGATCACAGTGCTAACGTTGCCTGGACCATGGTCATAATTGTACGGACCACAGTGTCATCATTGTATGAACCACAGTGTCATAATTGTACGGACCACAGTGTCATCATTGCATAGACTACAATATCATCATTGCGTGGGCCATGTGTCATCATTGCATAGACCACGGTGTCATCATTGCATGGACCATGTATCATCGTTTGCATGGACCAAGTGTTATTATTGCATATACTATATGTTATCATTGTATGGACTGCATGTTATTTTATTTATTGTTGTTACTCTACCGAAGATCAGGCAACCTATTTTTCCCAGGAAATTGAGGATGCCTTTCAAGAAAAGATACTGGTACTAGCAGCATGGATATACCTAAAGAATGCATTTGATAAGGTGTGGTAGGAAGGGCTTTTGAAGAAACTGAGAAATTACGGAGTAAATGGCAGGATGTACAAATGGGACAAACCATGCTTACATAACAGGAGAGCCAGAGTGCAACCGGATGGTCTTAAAAGTAAGAATGTCTTACTGCGCTAGGGCGTCCCACGGGGGGGGGTACTATCTCCAACACTTTTTCTAGTCTACATCAATGACCTAGTTTCTGAACTACGACATGGTATCCAAGTGGCAATGTATGCAGATAACTTGGTAATGTGGTGCACAGAGTAGTATGCAACATTGGCCTCCAGTTTGTTATGCACTGAATTCATGGACAAATAGATGGAGTATCAGCATCAATACAGACAAATGTAGTACTACACTTTTCACTCTCTCCCCAAAACAAAAAGCAGGATCCATCTACATAAACAAATAGCCTGTGAAAGAAGACATACAAGCTACGTACCTCGGAGTTACATTTGATAACAAACTATCTTGGAAACAGCAGATAAATAAGGCAACCCAAAAAGCAAGCATTTCTATTCTAAGAAAGCTGTGTGGAACCACATGGGGTGCGAGTGGGAAAATACTCAGTAAAGTTTACCAACAGAGTATACGCCCACATTTAGAATATGGATCATCCGCATGGTGCCCAGCATCAAACACCACACTGCAAGAGCTGGATAAAGTACAAAACCAGGCACTTAGGGTCATCACAGGTGCAATGAAATCAACACCAATATTGGAGATGGAGAAATTAAGGAGATATCAGCACTGAGAGAACGGAGGGATACAAAAGTGCTGATACAGGCTGAACAATTTTCATGCCTGCCGAGACATCCAATGAATAACCGATTCCAAAATCTTGCATTGGGACGACTTAAGAAAAGCAGCTTTATCCACCAAGCCAAGCGTATTAGTAGACAAACACCAGACATGCCAAGAGTTGTTAACCCCCTACTGTCCATACCAGAACAGACTCCCTGGACAGAGGAATCAGGACTATCAGTTAAAATACGGACAGAAGTGAAAGGAATAGTTGACAAAGAGGAACAAAATAGTCTACAGCGTAAAACAATAACTCTCAATTTCTTGGATGAAGAATACCCACAAGACCTATGGATTCGTGTGTACACAGATGGATCAGCACAGAACGCAGTAAAAAAATGGGGGAGCAGGTGCATATATAGAGTACCCAAATAACACTAGGGATATGAATAAAATAGCAACAGGGAAATATTGTCACATTATGATGCAGAAATCCAAGCAATAAAGTTGGCAATATCAAAACTGCTGAACAGTAATATTAGCCAACAGTCTGTAGTGTTTTTGACAGATGTAAGATCAGTACTCCAGGCACTATCTATCTATCTATTGACCTTTCGATTCGTTGCCGGCCCATAGGGCGTAGACCAAGATACTCCTTCTTTTATCTGAATTTTTGTTTCCAATTTTTTTAAAGATATTTTATAAAATCTCGCCATTTGTCTCTGTTCTGTGCAAGCAGCTCTATCTCATTGAGGGAGCCGATTACTGCTGCTCTTGCGTCTCTCATCAATGTTCTTCTCAGTATCTCTTCAGGCAATACAATCCAGAAAATTACCGCATCTGCAGACCTCATTGACTGAACTCTGCAAGCACCACAGGGTTGCCCTGCAGTGGATCCCGTCACACTGTGGAATACCAGGAAATGAGAAAGCAGATCAGTTTTACCAAAGGATGGTTCAACAGGCACAGAACTAGATACACCGGTTACATACCATCATAAGAAACAGATAATCAAATCAATTAGAAGACCACAAGCCCCAAATCAGGATACCTTTCATAGTATTAGTAGACGTGAACAAGTTATCATTATACGCATCAGAACAGAAGTGTACAGGACACAATCGACTCCATAGTCACATGTATACACAATTCAAGATCGGCACCTCATCTACATGTACATGTGGACAGGCGCCCCAGACTGCTGAACACATACTTCAAGACTGCACTGAATATAGTAGACTGAGGAAAATCCATTGACCCATAGATACAACACTACAGACAAAACTATATGGGCCACTGCAAGAATTACAAAATACAGCAAAATTTATACAGGAAACGACATTGCAGATATAGACAATACTTCGGACGAACGAAAGATAGATAGAATCATGGATAAGTGTGTGCATTAAAATTGTTCCACAAGATATATATATATATTTAAAAACAAAGTTGCAAGTTATATTTATATTGCATGCCAAATGATGTTCATTGGTGATGGGTGTATAATCTGTCATGCGTCTTCTTGTACTATCATTTGTAATTATATATTTATTTACATTTTATTTTACGAAGCAATTGTTTTAAACACATATCCTTTTTGCTTTAATGTGATAGCCACAACTAAATATTCTCTTTCAGATTGACAGTTTCTGGCATTATTACAAATCAAGACTGGAATCGCTATAAAAAACTGACAGACAACATTCTGCACAGAATACTTAGCACTGAAGGTAATGCAGAAGACCTGGGAAAAGCTAAACGCATCATTGGAAGGATTTTTAAGAGAGAGTTTTACAAATCCTTGTGTGAACTTGGTCCATATGATCCAAAAAAGGCAAATAGAGTAAGTGTAAGTTGAATAAGCAAACTCTAATGTAATATTTATTCTTTTATTTTGAAATTTATCTGCAGAGTTGTAAAACGATTTTTAATAATAAAACTAATCTGAACCAAGACATTGAAGTAAAGATATAGTCATGAGACATACATTATAAATATTTATACTTTGACAGATTCTTCTTTGGAAATATAAAGACGCATATAGATATACCGTTGATCAGAGGTTTAACAAGCCGCTATCGTAAAAACGATGTTGTTAATGAAACGTAGACCTGATACAGAATGTGTAAATTAGCAGTAGATAATAATGATAGTTTTTTCACTGGGGTTAAACAAGGATGTATTTTATCGCCCTTGTTATTTGGAATTGTTATGGACTTCATAATGAAGAAATGCTGCACTGGTAATAAAGGCATCGAATGGATACAAGGAGACCATTTGGAGGACCTCGACTTTGCTGATGACATAGTTCTCATCAGCAGTCAGATAAAAACGATGCAGGAAAACACAAATGAACTATCATCAATAGCCAGCAAAATTGGGCTTGAGGTCAATCATGAAAAGACTAAAGTCATGAAAAGTTTAATTCCAACAAGTGACAAAATATACATGGAAAACAAACCAGTAGAAGAGATCGATCACTTTATCTATCTTGGAAGTCACATTGATCGAGAAGGGGATACGAGCAAAGAAATTAGAATCAGACTGGCTAAAGCAGCAATGTCTTTCAGAAGCCTTGAAAAGTTGTGGAAATCAAAACTCATTAGCACAAACACAAAACTTAGGCTATTCAAATCAAATGTACTATCAACCCTTACGTATGCGTGTGAAAGCTGGAAAACAACAAGAGATATAGAAACAAAGTTGAACGCATTCGAAAATAAATGTCTAAGGAAAATACTTGGTATAGAATGGAACGAATTCAAAACAAACGAGGAAATTAGAGAAATCGCCAATCAACCACTAATATCTTCAGTAATAAAGAAAAGACGATGGTCATACGTTGGACATGTGATGAGAAGAGATAATAATCGAATAGCAAAGCAAGCCCTCATATGGGAAACAACAGGTAAAAGAAAAAGAGGAAGACCCAGGGAGACACTGAGAAGAACATTGATGAGAGAGGCAAGAGCAGCAGGAATCGGCTCCCTCAATGAGATAGAACTGCTTGCACAGAACAGAGACAGATGGCGAGATTTAATAAAATATCTTTAAAAGAAAACTGCTAGAACAAAAATTCATATAGGAGAAGGTGTATCTTGGTCTACGCCCTATGGGCCGGTTACGGCTCGAAAGGTCAATAGATATATATATATATATATATATATATATATATATATATATATATATATATATATATATATAATCGCACAGAAAAATAATTGCCCTCCCCAAATGCACTGACTGTCATTAAAGATCAACTTTGCATGCTGAAACTTTCTTTGTCTGGGAACAACACAAAAATAATTACCTTCTCCCGATGCACTGACTGTCATTAAAGAACAACTTTGTATGCTGAAACTTTCTTTGTCTGGGAACAACACAAAAATAATTACCTTCTCCCGATGCACTGACTGTCATTAAAGAACAACTTTGTATGCTGAAACTTTCTTTGTCTGGGAACAACACAAAAATAATTACCATCTTCCGATGCACTGACTGTCATTAAAGATCAACTTTGTATGCTGAAACTTTCTTTGTCTGGGAACAACACAAAAGTAACGTCTGCAGCGATACCAAGGCCTTCGAATATGCATAATAACCATATCTTCATATCTTCACTTGTCATGAGTTTGTTCCTTGCACTTCGAGTCAGTTGCAGGCAGTCTCTCCAGAGCCAGGAATTAAATTATTGTAATGGCTGACAAGGAAGGATAATTATATGAAACATTTTCAATGGGACAGTCATTTATTCATGGACCATGTCCAGCGGCCGTGGATATCATTTTCTTCCATAAAATCTCAACATTATGGTCTGTGTAACTATTCTACCTCTTATTGTTTCCCGTGCGTCGTTATCAAACCGTCCAGGATCTTTTCAATTTGCCTACCTTTATCTCCGGCCTTCAATTGTTCCTCTTCTTACTAAGTATTCCAACATGCCCCACAAATTGTAATTGCCTTATCCTAATTTGGTTTGTATAATATTCATCTTTTCATCTGCCCTTTTAAATATCTCCTAATTGGGTATTATCCATCACACTGTCCGCTGTATCTTCAGTATCCTTTTAAATATCTACATCCCAAATGATTATATTCGACGTTGTATCTCTATCTTCATAGTCCATGATTCGCAATCATAAAACAGCATTGGTTCTATTTCTATAGAACTGTAAAACTCTCATTCTAACTTTTAACGACTCTTTTTTTTTTCATTTCAAGACAAAAGGATGCTATCACTCCGTAGAGGTCAAGATAATGTCGATTACCATGCACAGTAACTTGTATTTATTAAAAATGTGTGCACCAACATTAGCTGCTAATTGTGACCACAGTAGATTGCGGGGTCATATAGTACGGATCCGGTAACCATAGTTTAAATTCACGTTTAATGTATGTATGTATGTATGTATGTATATATGTATGTATGTATGTATGTATGTATGTATGTATGTATGTATGTATGTATGTATGTATATATATATATATATATATATATATATATATATATATATCGAGTCCGTTAAAATCATAAAAGTAAAACCTGAAGCGTTCTAGTCTGTGCCGTCTGAAAGAAAAGCCCTGTCGCATTGTGCTTTATGTAAGCACAGTTGGAAACAAATAGGAAGTTCTGCCAGAATATAGATTCAGTAATCGCCACTGAATCAAAGAGAAATAAATATCCTTGGAGACTTAAATAATCGATGTTGACGCCGACTATGTCTGATATGGAACAAAAATCAAAGGAATGAAAAGCATTGACGCTGCAATAATAATTGTCACTTTTTATTGTGCAGTGAACGGTCTCTTCATCGTAAATATAATTTTCTTCCAAACCGCAATAAGACAAATTAGATTTACCTTCCCTCAAAGTAATCACACTCAATTGGTTATGTCATAATTCGGTAGGAAACGTTATCAAGAATATTATTTTTGAAGTAGAATATTACAGATATAGAAACATCATCATCAATCTATATTTATTTTCTTCTGTGTAGTATTTTCCCCATACTTACCAACACCTGAGATATTAATTAAATGAAACTATACCAAACACCCTTGTCCAAAAGTCTATGTCAATAGAAATGAGAAAGTCATGTATAGTTGCTATATAGAGACAATTTATCTGACCTATGAAAGTGAATCATTGACAATGGTAACACAAATGAAGAGACGATTAGCGAATACAGAGATGACGTTTCTGAAAAGTGTATTGAGAGTTCTCTGGACAACTAAAAAGACCACCGAAGAAATTCTCAAAGTAGCCAATACAAAAAAGAGAGCTCCTAAAAAGCATCAGAAAACAACAATCGGCATTTTTCAAGCACATCAAGTAAAAAGAAAATGAAATACTTGGTTAGAAATGGCAAAATGCAAGGGAGGAGATCTCGTTCAACAAAGTGAGAAGATACTAAAAGCGAGATATCTTGGAGTCATTGCACGGTGAACAGTCAAACACAGAGTTGATACGATGACAGAAAATTGTGGAAGGACAGGATCGCCTGATCCAGTTGGTATGGCCCATTATGATGATACAAAATGAACTCAGAATTGTGTAATGATATAAAAATAAACTATGCAAAGTTTATTTAGTACAGTAAAAATAAGATCATTTTGATATCTATTCAGGCAATAAGAATAGCATGTGACTTATCTGATGTAAACAGCTGTTTAATCTCACAAGTGAGCTAAAGATCCGAAACACTTGCTCTAGGGTCCACTTCTGATGATCAGATTGCCTCTTGTTGTGAAGCTCTGTATAAGGATTATCGTATAACTATTGATTAACTATCTAGTGCGTACAGTCATGGTTACTTTATTATTGTAGACTTTCTCATCGTCTGTATTTGTTTTCTCTCAAGTTTGCTGTTCACATGAATCTTGATATTTCTCAGCACTTTCATAACAAAAACTTACGTAACCATGGCATATAAGGTGAATTGTGAAGCGTACTGGACAAGTAAATAAGTAGTAAGAGGAGAATGATGGAATCATAATTAATTGACTATAATACATGTTAGAAGCACTGTTTTTGTCACAACAGACCAATACAAATTTTAATCATTTTAATTATACTCGTTTTCATCCAAAAGAATTCTAAATTTTTTTTTTCAAAACATGATCACAATGCACAAATATTATACCTGTCTTCACTAATGTGCTGCACGGGCGTAATACCGACCTCATTACCCCAATAATCATGTACCGAAGGTATGTAAAAATTATGGTCACTAACACCATATTAAAGAATTGTGACACTAACCTTCCTAGCATCTCGTAAGAGGCGACTAAGGAGGTTGATCGATGGCTTGACAAGCTGTCATTGTAAAAAGTATTGTTATGGAAACAGCGCCATAGATTTTAGAGCAGTAATCTCTGCAATATGTGCCACTTTGGCACGCAAGGTTTCTGTTTTTGAGATTGTGGTTCTGCCCTATGTGCCGTCTGCGGCTCGAAAGGACAATAGATAGATAAAACACCATATTCCCTATACGCCACTTGGCGTGATAGGGCGCTTACTTTTTTTTTTTTTACTCACTAATGTGCTAGATTCATGATTATATCATCATTTTTTGGCCATGTAATGAGAAGAGAACTGGAATATATTGTAACAACTGGAAAAATTGAGGGACGAAGAGATAGAGGGAATCAAAGAGAAAAAAAAATACCAGACAGCTTAAGAGAATGGCTCGGCAGAAGGTCAACAACGGAAATGATAAATAACTGTCGAGATCGAAAGTTGTGGAGAGACATGATCACCTACGCCAGCAGGCCGGGTACTTGATGATGATGATGAATGTACTAGAAGATAGATGTTTAAAGATATTGAAAACTGATAAAGCTCCAATAGTAGTACTCCTTTCACGTTAAAAATTATACTCAGTGTAATATGAATGCTGATAAAGAATATATCATCACCAGGTCACATAACCTTTGCAGAATAATGTATTCATCGCAGCTCGTCTAAAAAAAATCTAAGGTGTCTCTAGCCAGATCTCAAACAAAACGTTGCATGCCCGCCTGAAAGAATCTTTGTCTCTAGCCACATCTCCCACTCCTTCTGTTGTCATGTTCAGTGTCTTTTTGATGTCTTTGAAACTTCCTATTCTTAGTCTGCACCAGTCTCAGCTTCCCCGTAATATGCCTTTCATTACTGTTCTTTCCAGCCGGATGCGTCTATTGACGTCGCCATAGTATTTTAATTTTCTCTGTAGAATTATAACAATTATATATGTTAATTTAATGATAAAGATAGTATAGGTTAATTTAACGATAAATATTGTATGGGTTATTTTAATTGTAAAGATTGTATTCTACAAAACTTAGGCTATACAAATCAAATGTACTATCAACCCTTACGTATGCGTGTGAAAGCTGGAAAACAACAAAAGATATACAAACAAAGTTGAACGCATTCGAAAATAAATGTCTAAGGAAAATACTTGGTATAGCGTGGAACGAATTCAAAACAAACGAGGAAATTAGAGAAATCGCCAATCGACCACTAATATCTTCAGTAATAAAGAAAAGACGATGGTCATATGTTGGACATGTGATGAGAAGAGATAATAACCGAATAGCAAAGCATGCCCTCATATGGGACACAACAGGTAAGAGAAAAAGAGGAAAACCCAGGGAGACACTGAGAAAAACATTGATGAGAGAGGCAAGAGCAACAGGATTCGGCTCCCTCAATGAGATAGAGCTGCTTGCACAGAACAGAGACAAATGGCGAGATTTGATAAAATATCTTTAAAAGAAAACTGCTATAACAAAAATTCAGATATGAGAAGGTGTATCTTGGTCTACGCCCTATGGGCCGGCAACGGCTCGAAAGGCCAATAGATAGATAGAAAGATTGTATAGATTAACTTAATGGTTATTTTCAAGATGAAATTTATTGTATACTTCCAGATACAACAAGAATCAAAGACAGAAAAAGAAGCAAGAATCAAGAGCGAGATACTGGAAAAAATTAATGAAGAGGAAATTGAGCGAGAAATAATCAAGGACACAATCTTCATTCAGGTAATTAACAATTTAGATTTGGCCAAAAATAGATAAGAAAGACCAAACTTCTGTAAGAAATTAAAATTTAAAAAAACTGGTTGACAGAGAACATAAAAACAGAAAAACAAGACAAATAAAATTATTTTGATCAATTAAAACAACATAATTCTCCAGAGAAGATAATTTTGGAGCGCATAACTTCAGGTAAACGAGAGAGAGAAAGGCTTAGAATTAGAAGAACATGGGTGCAAGAGATAAAGATAGTAGGAAGGACGGCTTCAAACGCTGGAGTGTATGTGATTGGAGTCAAGTCAAACAGTGACAAACTTGATGATGATGATGGTGTCATAAAAGAAAAACAAATATCCTTAGATTGTGTAGAATCATCCCCCAACCTTATGGTGATTTTGGGGTTTGAGTGTTCCATTTAACCCGAGAACTATGCCAGCGATAGCGTATTACCAGCTGGGTCTCCCAAGCCGGACACGTCAAAGGATAGGAGCCAGACATAGAGAGACACACTGGTCACCAGGTTAGGGGGTTTTGGCGTTGGGCCAGCGACCCACACATAGAAAAATGACAAAATGCTGCATAAACACAAACAAGAGAACCTACCAATTAAATCCTGGAGGAACAAGCGGGGACACCAGGCAGAAATGCCGTCCATGACGGACAGAGACGAAAGCCATGAAAGTCCCTGTCCCGACAAACTTCTTGATATCCCCAAGCAATTAATAAGAATGGCAGCATGGAATGTGAGAACAGTGTATGAAACACAGCTCTGGTGATTACAGACATGAAGAGATAGAACCTTGATATTTTAGGTCTAAACGAAGTGAGATGGACAGGGAATGGGAAATACAGAACAGGAACTGGAGAAACCATGTATTATTCTGGGAGAAGTGATGACCAACATCTCGAAGGAATTGTTATAGTTGTGAATAAATAGTCCGCGAAAAGCCTCTTAGAGTGGGAACCTATAAATCTACGCATATTATTAGCTAGATCCTACTCAAGGTTCACAAAGACAACCATCCTTCAATGATATGCCCCAAATGGACAGGCTGCAGCGCATCAAAAGAGTTTTCTCCTACTTTTCAACTCCCTGTGGATCATAGGTCTTTAACAAACACTTTCAGCTCCCTGTGGAGCATAGGTCTTAAACAAACACTTTCAGCTCCATGTGGAGCATAGGTCTTTAACAAACACTTTCAGCTCCCTGTGGAGCATAGGTTTTCAACAAACACTTTCAGCTCCCTGTGGAGCATAGGTCTTTAACAAACACTTTCAGCTCCCTGTGGAGCATAGGTCTTTAACAAACACTTTCAGCTTCCTGTGGAACATACGTCTTTAACAAACACTTTCAGCTCCCTGTGGAGCATAGGTCTTCAACAAACACTTTCAGCTCCCTGTGGAGCATAGGTCTTCAACAAACACTTTCAGCTCCCTGTGGAGCATAGGTCTTCAACAAACACTATCGAAGCCGTTCTTTTTCTTGCCATTCTTTTAAGTTCATTCCATGTCTTCCACACCATCTTCATATCTGCTTCAGTCTGACTTTCCCAATAATATTTTGGTCCTTCCTCTTTGTCTTTTTCCGTGGGGATTCCAAAAAATGGCCTGTCGTGTAATACTCTCAGTTGGCTTCCGCAGCGTGTGTCCTATTCATCTCTTTGTCCACTAGAATCTCACTGGTATATTTCCATAATTCTACATTAGCAATTTTGTCCTGCCATTTCCATCCTTTTACACTGCGCAAGCATCCATTAATGAAGGTCTGTATCTTCGTTTTGTTGTTCTCCATGTTTCACAGCCATGTAATAGGACTGACTTAACATCGAAGTTGGCAATTTTTATTTTTGTATTTTACGGAATTTCTTTGGATTTTCAAATGTTTCATAGTTTGGTTTGTGCATCCTTATTTTGGTATCATTCTTTCTTCCTCCTTCTGTATCTATATTACTGCCCAGGTATATGTAAGAGTGTAAGTCTAGTAGAGGTATTTCTCCTATAGTTATTTGGTTATTGCCAACAGCATTAAACGATCAAAAGAATTACTTTTATGAATGTCTAGAGGACCAGATCAACAAGACACCATCACGTGACATCTGACTTGTAATTGGAGATTTCAATGCTAAAGTTGGATCTGATAATGAGGGTTGTGTACAGTGCATGGGAATACATGGTGATGGGAATACAAATAACAATGGAAAACGCTTTGCGGATTTATGCAAAGAAAATTGATTTAATATAGGGGGCACATATATATATGTGAATGAAGATGTTAGTCAGGAAGCTCTTTAGTCATCGTCCTAAAGCAATGAAGGATTGGATTACAGAAGATTAATGGAACTTGGTTCATGAAAGAAAGATTATAAAACAACTAATACTAAATTGTAGGAAGGATTTTAAAGCAAAGTTAATGGAGGAATATAACAATGAGAACAAACAGGTCATGAAGAGGACGAGGAAAGATAAAATACAGAATATTGAGACTATGGCAACTGAAGCTTATGAAGCATTAAAGAAAGGGGATAGCAGAACTGTTTACAAGATCACAAAGATACTTTCTGGTGGCTTCAAAAATATTACCACCGGTGCTTTTTTTCTGGCGGTGCGCAACGGTATACAGCACCGGCACACTTTTCATATTAACATTCCAGTTTGTTGACAGTAAAAATATACTTCGTGAATGTCTTCAAGAAAATAAATTCCCAGATATACAACTTCCTCTAAAGCAAACTTTGGACATAATTGCAGTATCCTCCAGTGAATGTGAAACTGGAATCTCTCAGATGAACCTTATAGTAACTTCGTCTAGATCATATCTGCTTGTTCGGACCACCTCTGCATTGATTTTTATCAGGATAGTGGGTCCTCCTGTCACCAAATTCATTACTAGCAAATATGTGGATCCATGACTACTCCGAGGTCGTCATTCCGCATTTGATACCACAAGCAAGAAGCGATCTAGAGACGATGACGGTATATCAGGGATATGTTGAAATTATGGTAAAGTTGTAAATCTTCATAGTAAGTAAACAGGCAACTATTTACCATAAAAAAGCATTATAATATATATTTATAGTTCAACTCTAGCAATTATGTAGAGGGCTGTTCCTATGTCGTTATTCTGCAGCTGATACCCACAGCAAGAAGCGATCTAGAGACGACAAGGGTATATATATATATATATATATGTATATATATACAGGATATGTTAAATGTGTAGAAGTAGATACAATAACATCTTCAGGGTGAATACCGGTAATTCTTTTCCCAGAAAATAAGCACTGGTTACTATCCTTTTATACGAAGTAAAAATGGAGAACCATTAGTTAAAGACAATGAAAAACTTATACTTTAAAGAGATTCTCAACAGGCCAGAATCGGTAAGTGAAGTTTCCACTTCCCCGCCACCTGACCAATTTGAAATGTTGAAAGAGAAGATTACACGCCATGAAATTGAAACTGCCATCAAACAGACTAAAAGTAACAAAGCATCTGGTGAAGATAGAATTTCTGCAAACATGTTAAAGGCAGATCCAGGACTGAGTGCAAAAGCTTAGATAAATTATTTAATAAAATATAGGAAGATGAAAAAGTATCAAAAACATGGAAAAGTGGCATCATTGTCAAAATACCTAAGAAAGGGGATCTTAGTAGCTGTGAAAATTGGAGAGCTATAAATCTACTGTTACAACAAAGGACAAGAGGTAGGGTTCGATCCCAACCGACAGCTTCCGGTTCACCAGGCCTTTAATGGGTACCCGATTTTTTTCTGGGAAAGTAAAGCGGTACGGACCTAATACCGACCACATTACCCCAAAAATCATGTGCCGAAGGTCTGTAAAAATGTATGGTCACTAACACCATATTCCCTATACGCCACTTGGCGTGACGGCGGTACTTTATTTTACTTTTTAGAAACCTACTGTCAGTACCTGGGAAGATATTTTGCCGAGTGCTTCTCCGACGCATAAAGAATAGCGTGGAACAAAAGCTCAGAGAAGAGCAGACAGGCTTTAGAAATTGTAGATCATATACTGATCAAATTTCTCTCTTGCGAACCATTGTATATAGAACAGTCACAGGAATGGAATTCATCACTACTTCTTAGATGTCGAGAAGAAATTCGATAGTATTCATCATCAATCGCTTTGGAAAATCACATTATGCGTGTGGTTTCTCAAATAAAATAGTCAAATTTGTAAAAGACATATACGACGGCAACCAGTGCTGTGTAAGACATGAAGGACATGTACGACGGCAACCAGTGCTGTGTAAGACATGAAGGACATGTACGACGGCAACCAGTGCTGTGTAAGACATGAAGGACATGTACGACGGCAACCAGTGCTGTGTAAGACATGAAGGATATGTACGACGGCAACCAGTGCTGTGTAAGACATGAAGGACATGTACGACGGCAACCAGTGCTGTGTAAGACATGAAGGACATGTACGACGGCAACCAGTGCTGTGTAAGACATGAAGGACATGTACGACGGCAACCAGTGCTGTGTAAGACATGAAGGACATGTACGACGGCAACCAGTGCTGTGTAAGACATGAAGGACATGTACGACGGCAACCAGTGCTGTGTAAGACATGAAGGACATGTACGACGGCAACCAGTGCTGTGTAAGACATGAACGACATCATACAGCTTGGTTCAGTCATAACGGAAGTTAAACAAGGATGTATTTTGTCATCACTCCTTTTCTGTGTGGTTATGGACTGGATCATGCGAGTGGTTACTAGCGACAGACCAAGGGGAAATTACATGAGATCTCACCGGACGTCTTGAAGATACTGACTTTGCAGATGATGTTGGACTGCTTGCCTACTGTCATCAAGACATACAAGAGAAGACAGATAGAGTAGAACAGTTCGCAAAACACAGTAGAACTGAAAATAAATGCAGAGAAAACTAAAATTATGAGGACAAATTCCAAAAGTACAAAGAAAGTTACATGCAGAGGAAGAGACTAGAAGTAGTGGATCACTTTAAATACATGGGAAGCTATATTTCATCAAATAACGACATCGAGAAAGAGATATCTACCAGAATAGGCATGTCAGCCTAGGCATTCAATAGACTTAGAAACATTTGACGTTCAATCAGTCCCTATCACTGCACTAAGCACAGAATTTACAAGTCAAATGTGCGATCCATACTCCCATAGGCAGCAGAGACTTATAGAATGAACCATAAGACAGAAAGTCGACTAAGAGGATATGAAGATCGCTGTCTTAAGGAGATTCTAAACATCCGCTGGGATCAACAATTTACGAACAAAGAAGTCGCCAGAAGATCAGGCATTAACAACATCAATTCAGGAGTGAAAAGAAGACGTTGGAAACGGTTAGGCAACTTTCTATGAATGGAACGAACCAGGTATCCGCATCTAGAATTAACATGGACACCGCCTGGAAAACGAAGAAGAGGCACTCCGTTGGGGACATGGTCACGAACTTTACATGATGAAATGAAGGAAGCTGGCAGTCCTGACGAGAGTTGCCCATACTTTGCTCCAGGCCGTTTTGTGTGATCTCTTGTGAGTACCCTATGCTATTACCGAGGTTTGGGGGGTTAAGAAGAAAGGAAGAAGAATGTATAATCTTACACATACTGGGAACAATATTGATAAAGGGAGAATCAAGTATTGATATTAAAATTAGTGCGGTAAAAGTCTTTCCTTTGAATACATATTGGAACAAGAGGAAACTAAGTAATTTATAAATCGAAGTCCTGAGTTGAATGTCTTAATAAAACAATTATCAATTATATAGTTTAGAGGCAAGGAAAAGAAAATGTTAAATCAAAGAGAATATGCATATAATGAATACCTGAATAGAATAAATTAATACATGAATAGAATAAATGAATACGTAAAAAGTAAAAAGTAAAGTGCCCCCGTCATGTCAAGTGGCGTATAGGGAATATGGTGTTAGTGACCATAAATTTTACAGACCTTCGGCACATGATTTTTTGGGGTAATGTGGTCGGTATTACGCCCGTGCCTCTTTACTTTCCCAGAAAAAATCCGGTGCCCATTAAAGGCTGGGTGAACCCGGAAGCCGCCGGTTGGGATCGAACCCTACCTCTTGTCCTTTGTAGTCCAGTTCACTAACCACTGAGCTATCGCAGCTCCCATAAACGAATACATTAGTAGAATAAATGAATACATTCGTAGAATAAATGAATACATTAGTAGAATAAATGAATACATGAGTAGAATAAATGAATACATGAGTAGAATAAAAGAGCACAAGTATAAACTAAAGAGTCTATTCAAGAAGCTAGGTGCTTTAAGACTTCGGCCCTTGGACAAAAAATTGCGGGTTGAAATCCTGCCAGGCAGTAGGAATATTTTTGTCTTCGAGTCAGCGGTTGTCTTCAAGCCATAGGTTGTCTTCGAGTCAGTGGTTGTCTTCGAGTCAGTGGTTGTCTTCAAGTCGGTGATTGTCATCGAGTCAGTGATTGTCTTCGTGGCTTTACCCACCCTCGTTCTGTGAGTGGGAAATCGGTGGCCAGTGAAAGTGTGCAGAAACAGATTACACAGCTTCTGTTGGAGAGTACTGAAGAGCAGGTATGGGAATACCCTGACTGTAGTGGCGCTACCTCGCGACACGAAAACAAAACCATAAGGAATTATTATAAGATTAACCACAGAAACGGGGGAAAGCTGGGTGGAAAAATTATTTGTTGAAGACATTTAACCTTACCGGGGATGTTAATTTTGTTGATTATAATTTGCTATTTACATGCTAACGTTTTATGAGAGGATTAATAATATCTTGTTAAATAATTATTTTTGTTTATTTCTTCTTTCTTTTGCCCATCGGATGTTGCCTTGAAGCGTCGCAGGAGAAAGAAGGAATGTCTAATATAATCTGACGTCTGATGATGTTTTATTGATTTGCTTTTTAGCCACATTCCTTTTCGATGTAGTCACGTTCTTGTGCGTATCTCGGTGCTGTCAGGACAGTAATATTTTTTGTTCTTCAACTTGTCTTTTATTCCGTCTTCCCATCTTTTCCACGGTCTTCATCTTGCTCTGTCCTGATGTTTTGAGAGAGAATACTTTTCATGTCGTTTGGTCTCCTTTCATTCTTACCAAATGTCTCAACACGTTTATGTCTGCATATATATTCGGGGGCACTATTTTTATATTTATATATACAAAAGCAGATTTCCAAAAAATGAGGAATGTACTGTGCAGTCCATTTTTGACAATAGAGACAAGAAAATGAATTCTTAAATGTTATGTAGAGCCAGTCGTAACATAAGGATGTGAATCATCTGAACGTCGACATGATTGTTGGGATCTTAGCACGTAGCAGGACAGTTAAGTTCTGCACATATATATATATATATATATATATATATATAACAAACAATATAATAAATATAACATGTGTCTGTGAAATTAGTGCTTTCAATAAAACTATATAAATATAGTTTTATGTATCATTGTGTACATGCATTTAAGTGTACATTTTTGTATGTGCATTTTACAAATCTTGAAGAAGAAAAAACGCAAGAAATAAATATTATGATATATACTGAATCATAATTCTTTCCAAATGTAGGTTGTTAAGCTTGACTTTGGCATGGACGATGAAAACCCACTAACAAACATCTCTGCCTATTCCAAAAACGATCCTTCTGTGACAAGGCAATTTTCATCAACTGAGGTACTCTTGTCTTGATAAACTGTGTAAAACATTTGCTTTTTTACAGGCATAACAGGGATATTAACATCACGGAAAACAAAACGCTTTCGCAGATGAAAACA
Organism: Megaustenia siamemsis; assembly: GCA_032433765.1. Lineage (NCBI taxonomy): Eukaryota > Metazoa > Mollusca > Gastropoda > Stylommatophora > Ariophantidae > Megaustenia > Megaustenia siamemsis. Next base: position 29,365,039 of record JAVIAB010000106.1, read on the forward strand.
CGGAGATCAATGAGCCTTCTAATCGTGTCTGAAGGTGTTGGATATCAAGTATGAAATAAGTAAGAAGCGACAGTTGAAAGTAAAAGAACAAAAATATTCTAGAGAGAGTATATCACTGGTATGGAAAACTTCAAGGAGAAAATGGATAACAGATACAAATTTACAGTTCATGAGCACAAGAATAAATAATATATAAACAAGAAAAGAATGTTAAAATATTAAATATAGCAACAATTGACAAACTCAATGCGACAAAAGAAATTTGTAAAACCAAATACGTCACGTGTTCACAATACAAAATAGTGGTCATAAAGAAAGATACAACCAATAACAAATTGAAGATTTATCAGGCAAAAAATACAATAAAACATTGTTTCAAATAAAATATATGAATTATTTTTGCAACACAAAAACACAAGGGAAAGGTAGACAAATTACAGTAATGGAACTTTATGAAGATGATCAATCAGGTGTAAACTTTCAAAATAAAGGGAACAAGGACCACCACATCTTAAACTAGCAAATTATAGGAGCAAAATGTAGGTTTACAGCACTCAGAAAAAAAAGACAAATAAGCAACAGAAAAAACAAAGAACAATATACGGTCCGAAGCAGGATCGAACCCGTACTCCTTGGCACTGCGCCTTGCCACGAGAAGCCGAACACTAGGGAACACAGCCACTTAGCCAACTAAAAGATTAACTATCGGGGACGATATCTATCACGCAGTCATGACTATAGCATAGGGTTACGATCACAGCTCGGGAATAACTTGTATTTCTGTACTTTCCTATTAATGCAAGCATCTCCCGGTAGGGCTGAATACTTGTGTTGCAGACAGACATTTATAGGACGAAACTGCACAAATAATAGTTTCCAGTGGTTTATACTGGAGACAAATAATAATAAATGAATATTATTGTGGAGGGAAACTTCCAACATATTAAACTACAAGAGCAGCGGACAATCCCATGCGCGACATGGGAAATGGAAAGTATGGACACGAATAACCAAACAGAAATGGAAATTATAGGATATTAGCAAATAGAGGCAGTAACAAAATTGTAGAACAGCACTCAAATCAGTGCGATGTGCTTAATTATATATCCATAGCTCTACCAAAGAAACCTCATGCAATGGATTATGAGTCACATTATCAAAGTGTGTGTATGTGTGAGTGTGTGCATTTACGTGTGTGTGTGTGTGCATTTACGTGTGTGTGTGTGTGTGTGTGTCTGTGTGTGTGTGTCTGTGTGTGTCTGTGTGTTTTTTTTCCCTTGCTGACAATTTTTAATGTCTATATTATATCAAAGTTTTTAAAATGTGTTGCTACTTTTGCTATACTGCTTTTGATTTCAAATTTTGTTTGTTTGTTAAACCTTCTTGATCTATTTTACTACCAGGATATACATGAGGGGTAATTGTTTTCCAAAGCCTAACGATTAATGTATATATAGTCCCCCTGGTGTATTTTTATTTTTCACCATTTCTGTTCTTCTATCTCTGTTGATTTCAAGTTCTTTTTTTTTTTTTTTGGGGGGGGGGGGGGGGGGAGACTGATTGGTCTCGAGGGAAGACTCCGGTCTCGAGACAGAGAGGTTATAAGTTCAAATCCCGGCTACACCAGTTGAGATTTTTATTTATGATTTCTCTCTGCGGCAAACACCTCTCGTCTCAGCAGCTGGGCCCAACTTGAAACGTCAATTACCCGTGGACGGAAAAAATATGAGTACCTCCGAAGACGGAGTTATCTGTCTGTGCGGCGAGGGACTCCTGTGCACACGACTGCTAGGGAAAAACAGATTAACACGCAAAATTCAGTTCCTAGTCTCTAGGGACTTCGCCAGAGCGAACGGGAAAAAGTCCTATTGTTTCCGTCGTTGATGATAGCTTATTTGTGATATTTTAAATCTTGTTGATATTGTTACTTAGCAACATTATAAATCATCTGCAAAATCAAGATCTTCCAGGTAATTCCCGTTGTGTCATTTTATGTCTTTATTGCCTATGCAACACTATGTAATCAATGGTAATTCCAAAGAGCATAAAAGATGATAGTATACATCTCTGTGTTACTCTAGTTTCAGTATGAAACCAATCACGCATTCCCTCCTCTGTGCGAACTGCAAAAATATAGCCGTCATATTTATCCTTATATGACGTCTATAATTGTTGGTAGTTCGTAAAGTTTCAAGATAATCCATAAAGATAATCTATGCACGCTGACCAGCCTTTTTTTTAATCAATAAATTGAGTTATTGAGTTATTTGCGGGTCCGAAGGAGTGACGTGGATTTCATCATCAAGCTGTCTGTTATTTTTTCTCTTTGCTTCCCTCTATCTCTTCGTCCCTCAATTTTTCCAGTTGTTACAATATATTCAAGTTGTTCTCTTCTCATTACATGGCCAAAAAAGGATGATTGTTTCTTCCTAACATTGGAAATTAGCTCTCTCTTTTTGCTTTGACCTTTCTCAGAACCTCTTCATTACTCTTCTTAGCTGTCCATGGTATTCTCAACATTCTTCTGTAAAACCACATTTCTACAGACTCCAGTGATTTTCTTATCTGTTGTCCTTGATTCACATCCATGCGTTAAGACTGGCTCTACATAACACTTAAGAACTCTTTATCTTGTTTCTATTGCCACAAAAACATAAAATAGTATACTAACATTTCAGTATGTCCACATTGTAAATTCTTTTGTTGGCATTGAATGCATGTTTGCGTGGACTTTTTCTGGCAGATATCACAAATTTTGAATCCCTCGATATTTAAAGAGGAGCTACTGCGTCTCTACGTCACAAATAGTGAGCATGAAGAAATAATAAGGACAGCATGGGAGGAGTGGAAGGAAGAGCACTTTACAAGAGGTATCGTAAATCAAAACAGTAAAAGTTTAACTTATAAACTGTACCGTCGTGTGGGCATATTTATCATTGTTTTACTATTTATATTTAATTATAAAGTAACAAATTAATAGATAAAATTCACGTACAGGTATAAATAGCTTTTCACTGCACATTTAAATCAAAATTCATGAATTAACGAAATTGTGTATTTTTACTCGTGGTTATACTTTTAAAAACTATTCTTTTTGATCTCTCAAGTTTACTGTCACAAATTTAGCTTGTTGCTAACAATTATCAAAATTACAAATTACGTTTCTTTATTAATGTTCATCAGGAAACAGTCTGAGAGATAAGATCTGAAATGGAGAACTGAGAAAAAAGCTAGGAATAGCCCATGCCATAAAATATATCAAGAAACAACAGATAAAATTGTTTGACCACGTGACACGGCAGAAAGATCAAGACACAACACAACGAGCCCTCAATAAACGTGCGAGAACACCAGACCCAAGGGTTGACCACGAAAAAGATAGATCGATGGAATATTAGAAGCACTATGAAACTTAACAGCAAAAGAGGCGAACAGAAGAGCAAAGACCGCAAATTATATCTCCCCTCGACGCTGAAAGGCAAGTGAGGAAGGAAAAAAGAAAAAGAATTAATGTTCATTACACTGTATTTTATATATATATATATATATATATAAAGTTAGGGTAAACTAGAAAATATCATACTTGAAATGAAAAGAATGGGTTTACAATTACTGGGACTTTGCGAAAAGAGATACACCGGATCAGGGAAGATATATTCTGATAAACATAGAATAATATATTCTGGAGGTACTGAACACCAAAGAGGAGTAGGTATCATCTTGGATGCAGAAAGAGCATGAACAGTGAAAGGCTTTTACCCAATATCTGACAGAGTCCTTTTAGTGAAATTGAATGGAAAGGCAATAGGCATAAATCTTATACAAGTTTAAGCACCAACAGCAAACAGTCTAGAGGAAACAATTGATAAATTTTATGACGAGTTAAATGAGGCACTTCATGAATGCAAACCACATGAAAACACCACAGTTCTAGGGGATTTTAACGCAAAAGTAGGAAAGGAAAGAGTTGAGGAAGTAGTTGGTCATTATGGCTTAGGCAAGAGGAATGAAAGAGTTGAGAAACTTATTGAATGGGCAAGAACACACAACATGATGATAGGAAACACCTGGTTTAAGCAACATCCAAGATGTCTGTGGACATGGAAAAGCCCAGGGGACAACGCACGTAATCAAATTGATTATATAATGATAAGCAATAGATTTAGAAACAGTCTGGTGTGTGTGAAAACTAGACCAGGGGCAGATTGCAATAGTAATCATGTACCAGTTGTGGAAAAGCTTAGAGTAAAATTAAAAAGAACAAAATGAGCCTTAGTTAACATCAAGTTAAATTTAGATTTACTAAAATCAGAAAAGAAGCTGCAAGACAAATATAAAATCACAATTCAGAACTGGTACAATGCAATAGAGAAGATACAAAGCATTGATGAACAGTGGGAAATGCTAAAAGAGTCAATGCAAAAAACATCAAAAGAGCTCATACCACCATTGAGGACAAATTCAAGGAAGAAATGGATGACAGATGATATTTTGCAGCTAATGGATACAAGAAGAAGAAATAAAGAAAATAAAGATGAGTATAAGAGATTAAATAAAGAAATTGTTGTAAAATGCAATGAAGCAAAAGAAGCATGGCTAAAAGAGAGATGCAAAGAGATCGAATTGCAACAAAAAGGAGATGCTAAAGCTAAATACAAACAAATTGAGGAATTAACAGGAAGAAAAACGCATCAAAAACTGGATGTTTAAGATCAAAGAAAGGAGAACTGTTGATTGATCAAGAAAACATAAGGGAAAGATGGACAGAATACATTAAGGATCTTTATAATGATGAACGAACGGAAGTAAATATTAAGGATAACGGAGAAGGACCAGAAATACTAAGAGAAGAAGTGGAAGACGCCATGCGCAGTATGAAAACAGGCAAAGCTCCTGGACCAGATAATATAACTAAAGAAGAGATTGAAGCCATGGGTGATTTTGGAATAGAAATAATAACAAAAATATTGAATGATATCTACAACAGTGGATATATATACCAGACGACATGCTCAAATCAATATTCATAGCCCTACCAAAGAAATCGGGTGCGATTGAATGCGATGATCATCGCACAATAAGCCTTATGAGTCATATGACTAAGATATTACTAAGAATCATCATGCGAAGAGTGCGAAACAAAATCAGTCCAGAAATTAGCGATGAACAGTGTGGTTTTGTTAGAGATAAAGGAACAAGCAATGCCATTTATATCATAAGATCTTTAGTAGAAAGAGCCATGGAGGTGAAAACAGATCGATACCTATGTTTCATAGATTACACCAAGGCATTTGACAAAGTAAAGCACCAAGAAATAATCAAAATTTTAGAAAGCATAAATGTAGACAGCAAAGATCTAAGAATAATAAAGAACATGTACTGGCAACAAACAGCGGCCATAAGAACTGGAAACCAATTGGGAATGTTTCAACAAATAAAACAGTGTTAGGCAAGGTTGTGTATTGTGACCAGATTTGTTTAATATTTATAGTGAGATTATTTTAAGATCCATAAGGGGAATAACAATTGGAGGTCATAATATAAATAATCTAAGGTATGCTGATGATACAGTCTTAATCGCTAAGAGTGAAAATGAGTTACAAGAAATGTTGGACATTATAGTGAAGGAAAGCAAAAATAAAGGACTCAGCCTTAACCCTCTATTGCATGAATTATTTTAAATTTGCCCCCCAAATTTTTTTTCTAATTTTCTTACATTAAAATACATACAGTATACTAAATATGTGTTTATTTTAAAAATATTTTATTTTGTAATACATTTGCAGCTTTGTGCCAAATATGGCACATTGCGCACACAATGAACAATTTACACAAAAAAAGGATTTTTTACATAACATGAAATTCAACAAAGCAGCTGTTATTTTTGTTCAAGCACAAATGCACTGCACATTTGATGCACTGGATAAAGGATTTGCTTGTACAATTGGGTCTTTTGCACCTTTGTCGTGTATCAGATACAACAGGAAAATGACCTATTTCGTCCTTTCTGACTGCCTGAAGGGGAACTGCGGCTGTTGGACCTTTAGTTCTCTTCAGCTGAAGTTGGTATTCCACTTCACTACTTGGGCGGCCTCGCTTTTTTACAGTAGGAGGTATTGAAGATTTGCCACACTTGCACAAACATTCAGCAACTTGCTGCTTGAAGTCGTTGAGGCTGATGACATCTTTTGGACGACTACGAAGCTGCAGTTGCGCGCGCCTATATAGCAGCCATGCTGATATGATTGACACATCCAGTAAATGTGTAAACAAACGAAAATACCATTTCTTGGACCGTAGCTGTATTCTATAAAGTCCCAAAAGGGAATTTAATAAATCAACACCTCCCATGTGTTTATTGTAAACAGCAACAACACTGGGACAGTCAATTTCTAGAAACTGCTTCTGTGCTTTTGACCACCTCCTTGCTTTGCCGACTGGTTGGCTGCCCACAAATGTTGACAGAAAATTGACAGGTTGGTTATCAAACCACCTAACACAAGAAATTCTAACTGAGTCGTGTACTGCTCTTCTTCAAATCACCATCTGATATTATGTTACACTTAGGTACTCTATTCATTCGAACAGTTCCAAGTGAAAGAATACCTTTTTTTGCAAGGCAAAGCTGAAGCTCTGGGCTGTTGAAAAAGTTATCAAAATAAACTTTGTGGTTCTTTTTTTCTGGCACAACATCACATAACCGCAAAACCACATTTCCGCTTGCACCACAGTTCATGTTTTGGTCAGGGCATCCTTTCTCCTCACCGGTGTAAACTTCTATGTTGTAAGGAAAGCCAGATACTCCTGATAAACAAATAGTTTATAACCCCATCTGTGAGGTTTCTTTGGAATGTACTGTTTCAGACTGTGTTGACCTTTGAAAGCACACATTTGCTCATCTACAGAGAGACTTTCTTCAACAGGTTCAATATGTCCTCAGACAGCAGACTATCTCCCAAAAACATGCCCTCATCAGGCACAAAGCTCTGAGGTTCATGTCTCCAGCTGATGTCAATCTTTTTTTTTGTAGCAGTTGTTTGACCAACATTCTTTTTTTTATTCTGGCTGCTTGGGCCAGGCTGAACAGAGATGATGTCAGTTAGCTGATCAACATCATTTTGATCAGTGTCATCTGAATCTGTATCAGACCCCTCAAGTTGAGAAGCGTTAGAAATATGTGTACCTACTTTCTGTAGTAGAAGTAGGAAGTAGGTCTAATTCATCACAATCAGAATCAGCAGATAAATTGCTATCTTCACTACTGGACGGCAAAAATCTTGATCTCTTTGGTGCAGAGCTGCCATAAAATGTAGCTGTATTCATTATAGATGATTATAATCACACTCGTTCAGAAAGCACTTGAAAATGAAAACGATAGACTGACACTTTTGTTGTGTCACTGAGCCGGCCTGACGAAGGGGAATCCCCGGAAGCGTTTGTAGTTTTACTGCACAATGTTCCACATCTGGCACAAAGCTAGAAACGCGAATTAATCAATACTAGTTAATTGTTTTGCTCTAATAAAGTGTTAATTTTGATAAATAATGTGATAGTTCTATTAAATAATTTTTATAAAACTCTAGCACTGAGAATAAGAACAGAAACAGTTCAACACATTGACCAAGCCACAGACCTGTGGAATCCAGCCACGGAGTGTGTTCCGATGAGTCACCAATAACGAACTCTAACTTCTTCACTGAAGATTTCTAGAAAGGGAGAACACTCAAATCATTTAGCTATATATCCTAGCTACCTCTTCTGTGTTTGTAGTACATTTTTGCATTCATTATTATTTAAATGTGTAACGTTATTCGGTATGTGCCATATCTGGCACACTATGCAGTAGAGGGTTAATAGCAAAAAGACAGAGGTAATGGTAACAACAAAGAAAAAGGCATCACCTCAGTGCAAAATAAAGACAAGTGGAACAATATTAAAACAGGTAAATGAATTTAAATATTTGGGAACTTTGTTAACCTCAAACGGAAGATGTACAAAAGAGGTGAGATGCAGAATGGCTCAGGCAAAAGCAGCTTTCCAAAAAATGAGGAAGATATTATGCAATTCATTTTTAACAATAGAAACAAGAAAAAGAGTTCTTAAATGTTATGTAGAGCCAGTCTTAACATATGGATGCGAGTCATGGACAATAGGACAACAGACAAGACAATCACTGGAGTCTGTAGAAATGTAGTTTTACAGAAGAATGTTGAGAATACCATGGACAACTAAGAAGAGTAATGAAGAGGTTCTGAGAAAGGTCAAAGCAAAAAGAGAGCTAATTTCCAATGTTAGAAGAGACAATCATCCTTTTTTGGCCATGTAGTGAGAAGAGAACAACTTGAATATATTGTAACAACTGGAAAAATTGAGGGACGAAGAGATAGAGGGAAGCAAAGAGAAAAAATAACAGACAGCTGAAGAGAATGGCTTGGCAGAAGGTCAACAACAGATTTGATAAATAGCTGCCGAGATCGAAAGTTGTGGAGAGACATGATCACCTACGCCACTATCCGTTACTTGATGATGATGATATAAAGTTAGGCCTCTTGCTATATAATAATATACAAACAATTCCTTCTAGTGTTTTAATTTATTTCACTCTGAAGGTATCTTTCATTTGTAAAAGTCTACAAAATTCATGCTACATGATATTCTTTTTCCTAAATTTTTCATGAAAATTGTTACTTACAGGGGATGATGGTTGTATTGTTATGCGTGATGTGCAACACTAATTCCTTGAATACATAGCTTTGCCTACTGAATCCACGCGACAGGGCAAACAATCAAAATCAGAGACCATACATACCAAATGGACTGCAGACATATCACTCAAGAATTAAGTAAACAGATTAGCCCAGAAAACTAATTAAACACACTCCTTGCACTAAAAGGCTTGAATACATAATTATCACCTTCTACTTCCTCCACCACTGTGCACCCCCCATTGGCAAGGTAGAAAGTTAAAGCTGCAGTTGCAAATAAATTGAGACAACAAATATAGCAGGAAAAATTTAATCTAATTTTTGTTTTCCAAATTTGTTTTGTATAATTTTACAGTAACCAGATTTTTTTTTTTTTTAAATAATGTTCTACGTAAAATTAATGACTCGTATAATGAAGTTCTATAAAATTTTATCTATGATGAAAAATATTTTCTGCAACAAAAATAAATAACAAAATATAGTTGAAATAAATATAGTTTTATACTCCATATCAAATATATAGCTTATAGATTGCGCGTTTTCTTTTTTATTGCATGCTTCTTGCTGTATTAATAATTTTGAAATTCTTATAATTATAATTCATAGTTAACTGTGGTGGTGTTAATGTAGCATTTTTTTTTTAATATTCTCATAGCACTTGCTTGCTATATGTCAGGCACACACACAATTGTTGCTAGACACACGACATTTGATACATATCACATAACACGATAAACAGTTTCACACACACACATTAGAATAACTCAACACCTCATTTTTCCTTATAAAACCTTTTATAATTGTATCCATCTTCAATTGTATTTAATATGTAATTACATGCTTAACAAATAACTCAAGAAGAGAAATGTCTCCCATGAACTTTACATTTTTGGTGAATTTAATTGTAACTCGGTTGTGATCACTAATCAATGCTCTTTTTTTTTTTTTTTAAGAAATGACCATTTATTTCTGTCCCTTTTTGAGAATACATTATTTCTACTGACCCCTATCTATCTATCTATCTATCTATCTATCTATCTATCTATCTATCTATCTATCTATCTATCTATCTATCTATCTATCTATCTATCTATCTATCTATCTATCTATCTATCTATCTATCTATCTATCTATCTATCTATCTATCTATCTATCTATCTATCTATCTATCTATCTATCTATCTATCTATCTATCTATCTATATCTATCTATCTATCTATCTATCTATCTATCTATCTATCTATCTATCTATCTATCTATCTATCTATCTATCTATCTATCTATCTATCTATCTATCTATCTATCTATCTATCTATCTATCTATCTATCTATCTATCTATCTATCTATCTATCTATCTATCTATATCTATCTATCTATCTATCTATCTATCTATCTATCTATCTATCTATCTATCTATCTATCTATCTATCTATCTATCTATCTATCTATCTATCTATCTATCTATCTATCTATCTATCTATCTATCTATCTATCTATCTATCTATCTATCTATCTATCTATCTATCTATCTATCTATCTATCTATCTATCTATCTATCTATCTATCTATCTATCTATCTATCTATCTATCTATCTATCTATCTATCTATCTATCTATCTATCTATCTATCTATCTATCTATCTATCTATCTATCTATCTATCTATCTATCTATCTATATATCTATCTACCTATCTACCTATCTACCTATCTACCTATCTATCTATCTATCTATCTATCTGTCTATTTGTCTATCTATCTATCCGTCCGTCCGTCCGTCCATCCATCCGTCCATCCATTCATCCATCCATCCATCCATCCATCCATCCATCCATCATAAATAGATAGAAATTCTAGACTCCTGTGTCCGACTATCTTTCAACTGTCAGGCCTTGCACACAGGACCTGCATTGCGTCTCGTCACACAGCTCTTTTTTTAGGCGAGTTGCTCAATCTCGTCGAGAGAGTTGATGTTCGTTGTTGTTGTCTCACAGTTTTCAGATTTTTTCCAGTTTTTCAGTATTTTCAGTTTGAGTCTGTCTGACTCTAGACTAACATTTTCAGTTTGTTTCTGTCTTACTCTAAACTAACATTTTCAGTTTGTTTCTGTCTTACTCTAAACTAACATTTTCAGTTTGTTTCTGTCTTACTCTAAACTAACATTTTCAGTTTGAGTCTGTCTGACTCTAGACTAACATTTTCAGTTTGTTTCTGTCTTACTCTAAACTAACATTTTCAGTTTGTTTCTGTCTTACTCTAAACTAACATTTTTAATTTGTTTCTGTCTTACTCTAAACTAACATTTTCAGTTTGTTTCTGTCTTACTCTAAACTAACATTTTCAGTTTGTTTCTGTCTTACTCTAAACTAACATTTTCAGTTTGTTTCTGTCTTACTCTAAACTAACATTTTTAGTTTGTTTCTGTCTGACTCTAAACTCACATTTTCAGTTCTAGTCATGCCCTTCCAATTCGTTTTAAATCCATTTCCAGCTCTCGTCTTTAGTGCATTGCCTTGTCCATTCACATGGAAGGAAAAGAATACATATTAACGTAACTGATGAAACATGATATAAGATATGACAAACAAGTGCTGGGCACTAGCCGGGTTACCCCATCATGTAATTAAAAATAAATCACCAAATACTCAACACAGTCATGAAGCCATACTTTTACTTTAATTACATATATTTGTTTACATTCAAATCTATTATAAACAGTCTGGACAACAGATGTAATCTATTCATAAATCTATACCATTAACAACATTCAGAATCGAATACAAGTGATTTGTAATAATTTTTTTTTTTACGTTCCTTTATAAGTAATTTCTGAGTATATATATATATATATATATCCAGAGCAGTACTGCTTGCTTGTGAAAAAAATTATTTATTAATTGTTTTATATTCATTCATGTATGTGTTGTTGTTTTTATGACAGAATATAACACTTCAAATAGATTTATAAATAATATCTAATTGTTATTTATTTCATAGCATTTTATGAAAGAATAATCTTAACACATAGTTTAATAATCTTAATTTAAAATTAATGGGTTATATAAATTATTCTGAGAATAATATTAATCACAGAGGCAAGAACTGCAGCAATCGGCTCCCTCAATGAGATAGAGTTGCTTGCACAGAACAGAGGCAAATGGCGAGATTCGATAAAATATCTTTAGAAGGATTGAAAACTGCTAGAATAAAAATTTAGATAAGAGAAAAAGTATCCGGGTCTATGCCCTATGGGCCGGCAACGGTTCGAAAGATCAGTAGGTAAACAGATAGATAAATTATTGATAATTTATTGCTTTATTATGTCGTATTATATAAGTTACCACAGAAATATTTGTATTATCAGCATCGATTACTTAGTCTTTTGTGTATCTTAACCTGTTATAGGCTTGCAGTGTTGTTTTGTTCTAAAGAGAGTGTCAATGGTGCAGTGATAACATGGTTGCTTGGAGATGCAAGTTAACACTGGTTTAAACACAGCCTAACGCTTCCATGATTTCCTGGTTGATAAAAGAATGGGTATTTGGCTCACTGAGGTGAAGACAGTAACAACAACAAGGAAGATAATTACCTCACCCCAAATCCTGTGGCCCACTGTTGTGAAATTTTATAATTTATTCTCCAAAGGATATGATTTATATCTCTCGGAACATAATTTTTTTTTTTAACGGCTGTTAATATTTCTGTCATCGATTGATAATAAACGTGCTGTATTTATTCATTAAAGAATAGTGACACTGTGACCTTCCAGACATGTTGTAAGAGGCGACTAAGGAGGTTGATCGATGGCTTGACAAGCTGTCATTGTAAAAAAGCATTGTTATGAAAACAGAACCATAGATTTTAGAAGCAGTGATCTCTGCAATATGTGCCATTTTGGCACGCAAGGTTTCTGTTTTTGAGATTGTAATTCTGCCCTATGTGCCGTCTTCGGCTCGAAAGGACAATAGATAGATAGATTTATTCATTAACAATAATTATGCATAATTTATAAAAAATTTATATGTATATAAATAATTACCCTAGCTATATAGCCTTGGAATATTGTAGTGTATTGTACCGTAGATGGTAACATATTAATGCAGTCCATCAAATAGGAAAGTATACAAATTTGTATGTGAAATAGTCTTACATTAAATGCATCTTAATTTGAGAATAAATTTAATGCTCTAAAAGATGAAATAAAATGTTCCATGTCTCAGAAGAATACTGAAGGCAAAATCTGCTTAAAAAAATAGAAGAATAAATGTAATAGTAATATGTATTTTCATTCAAACAACAGATTAAATTATTTGAACAAATGAGGTGACTAGCAGAAAATATTTTGCAACAAACATAGGAACTAGAGCAATTTTGAGCAGCATTTTCTTTTCTTCAAATAAAAAGGTTTACCAAAACTGTATCAACCGATCCTATACAACGTGAAGATCTTGATATACACTGTATCGGCAGCTCTGGTGAATTGTACATTTGTCAAGAGAAAGATCAAAGGAACTGTTCAAATCTGTTGATCGATTGTCTACCCTATTCTTCAATGTCACTCCTTTAATGATAAAATGTTCAGCTACTGCATAAAGCTGCACAACAAAATAGATCCATTGTGTATTTCCTGTCTTGAAATGGCCCAAAATAAGAAAACACCAAATGTCTATGAAAATGAGAAATGGGGCGCTACAATTCTTCTGTCAGTTCCGTAGATGAAAACAACGGTCTAGCTTACCTTAGTATTGGTATAAAGAGAGGAGTGAACAATAAGTCCTTTTGAAAAGGCGCGACCGACATCTAAGAATGGTGGATCACTAGGCATTCTTGTTTGAACTTATCTCTTGTTCAAATCTGGCGCCAATACCAAATGGTAATTATAAAGTTATAGTTAAAGTAGTTGCTGAGCAGCACAGTAAAAATCCGACATTACGAGTACATTTCTATTCTCTATCTATCTATTGTCCTTTCTAGCCAAAGATGGCACATAGGGCAGATCCACAATCTCAAAAACAGAAACCATCGATCAAACTCCTTAGTCGCCTCTTACGACATGCGTGGAAGGTCACATTGTTACTATTCTTTACTTCCCCCATAATGAGGCCCCGGTAACACACGGGACAGATTTATATTGCGTAAAAAATATCTATGTCGGGACTGTTAACATTATAATGACAGTGGACACAGCTGGGGGAGGGGAGGGGGTACAAAAATGGAAGGCATAGTTCTAGGGAAACAATTAAGGGGCAGACCAAACGGAAGGTGATTTCAAGACATCAAGAAGGCCTTGAACATGATAACAGAAGAAGTGAGATATCTGGCTGGAGATAGAAATTCTTTCAAGCAGGCTGTGGTGAATGCATCGTTCTATAAAGGACATGCGACCTGATAATGTTATCATCAACAGGAATGCGTTTTTGGCTGAAGAAAGCCCTATCACTATAAGAAACATAAAGAAACAACACATTAAATGATTTTTTGCACTAAGCAAAAAATGGATTGTAATTATTTATTTAGGTTCATATATCTTGTGTGTTTCATTTATCTGTAGTATCATTTATAATTTAGAGTATGTTTTAACAATATGGCTTGTGATGCAAATTATTTAATAAACTATTTATTTTTACCATGAACGTTTTGGTATAGTCCTTAACAAAAATTTGAAACTAATGCTTTATATAAAATTAGGGGCAATGTATTTGTATTTTGTGTCATTATATCAATTATCTGAATATATAAATGTATATTTATCGTCTTGTATGTATCCACTTTACTTCCATCTTGTTTCTGATGTGGCTAAAATATATATGTTTAATCGCTCTGCTTCTATCATAAAATTTTATAATTTTCCTTGTTGGTATAAGGTCCTAACATTCCATGTAGCTATTTTTAATTCGTTCTTAAAACAGTAGTTAGAATTTCTCTCCATGGCTTTCTTTGGAGTGTTACGTGATGAGGCTCCAATCGCTTTCACGGTGGTCTGCCTCAGATCACAATCCTGTAATGATTAAAATTAAAATAAAATAAAATTAAAGAGAAACAAACAAAAAACTAATCCAGCAACACCAATAGATATAACAGCGTTAAATCAGAAAGATGTTAAAGAAACTTATAATGTGCAAGTAAATAACACACATCAGTAGCTGCTAAAAGAATGGATTAAGCAGTACAGAAAAGAAAATCCTGAGGAAAAAGTCACAACAAAATGGCAATGCATAAAAAACAGCATACAAGAATCTTGCAACACCTTGCCCAATAAGGAAAGTAACAAAAAACAAAAATGGATAACTGACAAAATCTTTATAAAAATGGAAGAATGAAGACAAGCGAAAAACACTGCCAGATACAAGGATATTGACAATGAAATATGGAGAATATGCAAAAAAGGCAAAAGAAAACATTGCTCAACCAAAGATGTCTAGAAATCGAAACTATGGAAAGTAAACTAAACATAAGAGAGGTGCTCACAGAAATTAAGAGAATGTTAAAGACAAAAAAGCTGCAAGAAACGGAAGTAGTATAGAAATCGGTTTACAAACTCTGAAAGGTCAGCTAAAGTCTGCAGCATTATATTAATTATTACGCTGCACATTGGCTGCACATTTTTGGTGAAGTCCGGGTGGGCGGTGGCTGACCCCAGATGTTTTTGTTCCGGCCGTGACCCGTGACCTCTCGACTCGGCGGCGGTGTTATCTAGCTACCCTGTGACTCGGCTGGCGTTATCGTGCGGGCGTTATCTCATGTAGCACTGCGGCGTCTCCAGATGTAAACACGGATAGCCAGGGGGACATTTAAAATTGTTAATATTTTATGTTGTATCAATGATATACCAACTCTCGAAAAAGTTAATAAAAATGAATTTTAAAGATATGTTTTTTTTTTATGTTACACGTAACTATAATTGGGGGGGGGGGGAAATTTAATGAAATATAGTTTAAAGGTTGTAGTGATGTTATACCAACTCTCGAGAGACTACGGAAAAACGTTAAGTATAGTGAAATAGCGCAAAGAAACTAACTTTATTACATTAAAAATATAGTTGATTCAAAATGATTCGATTAAAAACCGGTATGGGAAAAATCTATCAAATCTAACGATCGACCATCCAACATTCCTCGCGTATATGAGTGGGCTATGAACTGGCAGGAACTTACAACGTAAGCTTCTATCAGCTGAACACATGGCAAGTAACGCGTATATGATTGGGTTCGCGAAACTGACAATCGGGGGCACGACCACGTGCTATAAGGCGAATGTTTACTTTTCAAATCTATTAGCGTGTTGCGGTTCTTAAACTTTGGGAGGAATGATGTAAATATGTTGTGTCATGTGTTTATATTTTGAGGAAAGGAGCACCTGACTCAGTGGTTATCTTTCTCCTCACTTTATTCTTCATAGGTTTTTAGTGTTAATCCATAGCTTCACTGTAACACGTTAGTATTTGAATATCAATTGGAATAAATAATTAGATAAAATACCTGTTGGGAGCCTTCACACTCGGTTTTTAAGTGGAGTGTAGTAGGATTCAATTGAAGCGATAACTAGACATGTACACTCGTAATTGAGAAAGGAAGAAACCAGAAAACGAACTTCAACACAGTCCATTCTGAGAACACAGAACAGGACATCACTAGCCACACAAAAATCAGATAGGAACCAGGGCCCACCTCTCACTGAATAAGAGACAAAAGGTCAAAACATGCACACTTCATTGGACATTCCATTACGACCTGACTGGTTCCAACGATAAATCCCCCCCCCCCACCCCTATCCCCGACAGGTCCCCACCACCACCAAGGACACAAATTCTCGGAGGGAAGCAACCTCTAATTTTATTACTAGAAGCCATCTTTCTATTTGCAGAAGACGGATTTCAAACTGTTAGAAGACGTGACAGAGGCCTTCTGTTCCAGGTACTAGTCCTCACCCCCCACAATCGACTATGCCTCTGACAAGTCGTTCTGTCAGTACAACACAAATTGACAGATTGGAGAAAATACAGAACGAAGTGCACAATATCTTGGATGTATCTTACGGGACACTCCCTGTGTAACAATGAGGTATCATCTTGACTTTCCAAACACGGATGAGATAAAATCAAGAACTGGAGTCAAGATAAGTACAGATAAAGAGTAACTATTTCAACACGAATTCATCATCACAGGCAAAAGAGTAGGGAAGGAGATAGGAAGGAAGCAGCCTCTAATGTTAACCCGTGTGTCCCATGTTCATGATAAAATGTATTCACTCAGTATATGTCCACTCATTTATCCTTACCACAGGAATGTCTTGATTTCAGCTATGGACCAAATATGATAATTTACAGAACATTAGCTTCGAAAAAAAAATATTCTTACCACCCACCAAAAATGTTAAATGATCGTCCTCTCGCAGACAAATCTAGGTTATGAAAAGACAGAACCTGTGTTTTACGTGTGAAGATATATTCCCCACATATATATGAAGGACCAATCACGTCCATGTATTCATTCGCGCGCATGCACAGATATACATCAATTCATCTATATTAAAATCTACCCGCTTTGATCATTATATTCTTCTTTACCAGGCATCACGTTATTATTTTTGCTTAAAATAATTGAATTGCTTAGGTTCTCAACGAGGTTCGTGACCGTTTTCTGTTCGTAGAATGTGTATGGATAAGTTATAAATGCGTAAAATTTAAAAGAAACATTCCAAGTCTTTTAAGCCATCACTAACCTGGTGTATACATTATCAGAGAGAAATGATCTGTTTTTTTATTGGTATAATCTAGAGTCAACGCCGCGGTAAAACGAACCTAAGGACAAGAAAACATGCACACCTCGTGTTAATTCTATCTTTTGTTGCATCGTCTAATTGAGTGGAAGTGTTGATGAAAGTAAATCCCATTCCACCGCGCGTTAACTCGCTCATAATTTATCTTCTGGTCGGAATTCTCTATACCTCTAATATCGGAGCTTTCATCACTCTCGTCATCTTCTGAACTTGAATTTACGTTTACGTATTATGTTTAGCTAAAGAATCAGTTCTCGTATACGTGCGTTGTTGATGAAGAGCTGTATTGAAGGGACCACCTATTTCATTTAAGAAAAGCTGTGAAAATACAACACAATTCACTTCATCACGACACATTGAAACAAAATTGTTAATGGTGGCCAGTGTTTTAGTGCAGTATAGGAGTGCAGTGTAGAGTCTCGACTTTTCATGAGCACACTTTTAAGGAATCATGACATTGAACTTTCTACCTGATGACTAACCTTCCCAGACTAGCAAGCAGGTACCCATTTTCTGGTCCCAGCTGAGTTGACTGGCTGGGACCAGCGAGCTTCAAACCCTTGTGGCTGGGGTAAAAAAAACACACTCTCTACGACCACAGTCCTCATCACAACATGGGACAAATTGTGTCTCGATTCCTCGACATAAACCGATATTCAAAACTACAACGAGAAAAAATGTAACTAGAGTTTGAAAATCAAAACCGTGTAATTCAAGAAGAATAAGAAGAGCTGACAATAGAAATAACAAGTAGAACTGATGAAAAGATCATGAGAAATAGAAAAATGTCCAACTCGCTTGTTAAGTCAGTCCAATAAAAGTCATCGCTTGCTACATTGAATTAGCAACGGGCGCCTTTTAAATTATCATGGGACGACTTTAGAATTAGCAACGGACGACTTTTGAATTAATATGGGACGACTTTTGAATTAGCAACGGACGAATTTTGAATTAGCAACGGACGAATTTTGAATTAGCAACGGGCGAATTTTGAATTAGCAACGGACGACTTTTGAATTAGCAACGGACGAATTTTGAATTAGCAACGGACGACTTTTGAATTAACATGGGACGACTTTTGAATTACGCTGGGACGACTATGGAATTAGCAACGAACGACATTTGAATTAGCAACGGACGATTTTTGAATTAACATGGGATACCTTTTGAATTAACATGGGACGACTTTTGAGTTACGCTGGGATGATTTTTGAATTACGTTGGGATGACTTTCTGTTATGCAAGTCGTGGGAAAGGCTAACATGTTTTTTTCAAAGTGTCGCTTATGGTAACGCTGACCCCTTTTTGTAGAGTTTCAAGATGGCTTTATTCACCTCCTATGCGTAAAGGAATTTCATTTTTACACCCACGTTCGACTACTCTTTTATGATCAACGCGCCGATGAAAGCTTCGGGTATCTTGTATAACTCCAGTGCCAGGGTTACGGTGAAGGGAGATCTAACGCCGCGAATTTCGTTGTTAGCGAGAGCTTCGTAACGAATCCAGACAACACCCTCTATTACATTGAAAAAAATTAAAGCGGAAACTGTATCTCCAACCAGCGCGATTTCATACTGCGTCGAAATGTCGATGATCTGAGGTAGTTTAACGAAAAAGTGGTCGGGGTTATTATCCTTAAAAATCGCCATAGAAGAATTGCTGGATAGGGTGACATTAAAAACTCATCTTACTTGATTCACCGTCTCCTCTCCAACTATGGATTCGGTAGCATGTAGCCCAAACAACCGTTGCAGGGCCGTTGCACCGCTATACGCCCTTGGACGACTAGGGTCAAAGTAATGACGTCTCAATATTTTCTCCACCGTTCCCCTTTTGGTGTTGGGATTCCGTTCTTTCTTTTTTTCGGTCTCAGTTTATATGTGGTTACCTGTGGGGTGTTTTCATTACTTGTCCTTGGGGTTTCCGCTGTTGTCTTGGTCTGCTCTGGTGGTACCTCGAGTGGTGGTGAAGAAGGTGTTTTTTTCTGTTGATGTGTTGTGATGATGAGTTTGTGGTGTAATCTTCTTTCTTTCTTCTTTTCTCTTTTCACTGATACATAAAAGGTGTCGTGGTTTATATCATTTGTCGTTCTTGAGCTGCTCGAATTGTCTGAAATAGTGACGTTCCTTTGTTGTTACATGTCTCTGTCACTGCATCTATCCAACTTATTCTGGGTCTTCCTCTTGGTCTTTTTCCATGCATTCTCGAGAAGAACGCCCTTGATGGTGATTGGTGAGGATTCATTCTTACCAGGTGGCCAAACCATTTAAGTTGTTGTTCTACATATTCTTGGCAAGGTTTTGTTCCTACGATTTTCTTATGGTTTCATTTTGTATTCTATATCTTCTTGTGTTGGTTGTTACTTTTCTCAAGCATCGCATCTCACATGTATTGATCTTTTTTAATTGTGATTTAGACTTGGTCCATGTTTGACTTTCATAGCACAAAGTTGGTATGAAAATGCTATTAATCATTTACTGTTTAGCTGGCATAGAAATGTTTGGATGTCTTAGCAATGGTGAAAGCTGGTATATAACAGCATTTGCTTTTTGTATTCTCATGTCAATTTCTCAGTATAGTTTTCCATCTTCTGTGAACATTGTGCCCAAATACTTGAATTCTTCTACTTGTTTTATTTCTCTATCTTTGATCTTAATGTTTAATGAGTGTCTTAATTTGCTTATTCTCATAGCCTTTGTTTTTGCTGTGTTAATTTTCATACTGTAGTTTGTGCAACTTTTATCTAGAGATGTTATATGTTGTTGTAGCAGGTTTTCATCCTCATATATTAGGCATTGGTCATCAGCGAAGAGTAGCTCGTTGATGTTGGAACTTTCTACCTCTATATTATTATTTGATTTTTCCTTATTGTTGGTTGTTTCCTGATTTATTTTGTCCATATATATGATGAAGAGGAGTGGTGAGAGGACACATCCTTGTCTTACACCTGTTGTAACCTGAAACCATTCTGACAGACCTTCCGATATACTAACGGCACTTTGTCTGTTTTTATATAATGCCATTATATTATCTAGTAGTTGTCCTGCTACCCTGTAGGTATCGAAAGTTTGCCAAAGTTTGTTCCTGTCCACACGATCAAACGCTGTTTCCTGATCTATTAACACTATATTTAGGTTTCTGTCATATTCTATTGTTTTTTCACATAGTTGTCACAATGTAAATATAGCAATATATATATATATATATATATATATATATATATATATATATATATATATATATATATATATAATAGATTATTACTTAATTGAAATTCTATTATGTATCTTATTCTCCTCTCCAATATTTTAGCATACATTTTACCAACTTGACTCAATAGGGATATTCCTCCTCTGTACATTTCACACTCCATTTTGATTCCTTTATTCTTCCAAAATGGAACAATGATAGCTTTTCACTAATCATCTGGGACTTTTCTTTCTTCCCACGCCATATTGAATATTATAGTAAGCCAATCATAGCTGTATCCTTACAGGCTAGTAGCATTTCTGTTGTTATTCCATTTATACCAGCTGCTTTGTTCTTTTTTTCTGCTTCAAAGCCCATTCTACTTCTGCTTTAAGAATATTTGGTTCCGGTTCGTCGAACTGCCTATGTTTAAACTCTGTATTTCCACTTGTATTTCCCTGATTTAATAGTCCCCTAAAGTATTCTCTCAATCTGTTTATTATGTTTTCCCTGCTGCTGATTGGTCTATCTTTCTTGTCGTTTATTATAGTTGTTGGGTTATAATCATTATTTCTTACTCTCATGGTTTTTACACTTTGAAGAATTGTCTTGGTTCTTCTCTAAATGTTCTTACCATTTCTTCACCAAATGCTTTCCAAGAGTCTGCTTCTGTTTGTTCTGTGATCTTTTTGCTATCATTTCTGGCTTGTCGTTACTGATTGTAGTCTTCTTTTGTTTTTTTATCTTTTGCCACGTTTTGTACTTTTCTATCTTGTGTTTCACTGCTGATTTAACTACTTCATTCCACCATCTTGTAAGTTTCTTTCTGCTCTTTCCTGTATTGTTCTCTCAGCATTTCTCTTGTGTTGACTCTATTAGACAGTCTTTAAACTGTTTCCATGCTTCTTCTAGTTGGTTGTATCGTGGTGGAATTCTTCTTCTACCTTTTAGCTCCCAGTGGAGCATAGGTCTTCAACAAACACTTTCAAAGTCGTTCTGTTTTTTGCAATTCTTTTAAGATCATTCCATGTCTCCCCCATCATCTTCATCTCTGCTTCTATCTGTCTTCTCCAAGAATTCTTTGGTCTTCCTCTTTGTCTTTTCCCCTGGGGATTCCAAAAAAGGGCCTGTTGTGTAATACTCTCAGTTGGCTTCCGTAGTGTGTGTCCTATCCATCGCCATCGTCTTCGCTGTATCTCTTTATCCACTGGTATTTGACCGGTACATTTCCATAATTCCACGTTAGTGACTTTGTCCTGCCATTTCCATCCCTTTATTCTGCGCAAGCATCCATTAATGAAAGTCTGTACCTTCATGATTGTCAATTTTGTTGTTCTCCATGTTTCACAGCCATATAATAGGACCGACTTAACATTTGAGTTGAAAATTTTTATTTTTGTATTTAGCCTAATTATAGGTTATAGGCCTCATTATAGTGGTGGAATAGTTACTCTTTATCTGTACTTATCTTACTCCAGATCTTGATTTGATCTCATCCATGTTTGGAAAGTCAAAAAGATACCCCATTTTTACACAGGGAGTGTCCCCTCAGACACACCCAAGATAGTGGGCGCTTCGTTCTGTATTTTCTCCAATCTGTCAATTTGTTGTTGTACTGACAGAAAGACTTGTCATGGGAATAGTCGATTGTGGGAGTGAGGACTAGTTCCTGGAACAGAAGGGCTCTGTCACGTTTTCTAACAGTTTGAAATCCGTCTTCTGCAAATAGAAAGATGGCTTCTAGTAAAAAAATTAGAGGTTGCTTTCCTCCGAGAATTGTGTCTTTGGTGGTGGTGGGAATCTGTCGGGGGGTCATTGTTGGGATCAGTCAGGTCGTGATGGAATGTCCAATGAAGTGTGCATGTCTTGACCTTTTGTCTCTTATTTCGTGAGAGGTGGGCCCTGGTTCCTATCTGATTTTTTTTTGGCTAGTGATGGCCTGTTCTGTGTTCTCATACAGGAATGTGTTTAAGTTGGTTTTGTGGTTTCTACCTTTCTCAATTACGAGAATACATGGCTAGTGATCACTATCGTGGAATCCTATTACACTCCACTTACAAACCGAGTGTGAAGGCTCCCAGTAGGTTGTAGGGTACTTACTCGTTAGTTGTTTTAGAGAGAGGTGAGAGAGAGAGAGAGAGAGGGAGAGAGAGACCGTCACTAATTAAAGTTACTATTAGATTTCCAAAGTTTGCTGATTTACAAACCGGCCACGTTACCACCTGACTACAAACCACGCCAATCGCTATGACAGCTGATGATGATGCCGACGACGTTAAGTTACCATGTCCGCCATACTAAAAACTTCGACACTAATAACACCGATAACATATTTACACCCCGTGACGACCAATCAAAAGGGAAAACACCCCCTTTTCTCCATTTTTATAATCATCACGACCAATACGTTATTTAGATTTGACCATCTGGCCTTATGGTCACACGATATCAGCACACTAGCAGCAGCTACCTTAAGGGATAATACTCAACCACGTCTGCTTATACCCCCTCTCCTCCTCACTATTTAGAGTACGAGAAGAAAAGTTGTGGCGAGACATGGTCACTCTACACCAACTGGCTTGGTACTTGATGATGCTGTTGAGGGGAGGGGAGGGTATGATGGTACATATTGATGATGGTACATGACGACGACGACGACGATGATGATGAGAATTTATATTATCAACACGGAATGTTGTCGGTTCGAAGGGGGTATAATGTCTCTGTGCTACAGGTTAAAGGAGGTATTTTATCTAATTATTTATTCCAATTGATATTCAAATACTAAAGTGCTACAGTGAAGCTATGAACTAACACTAAAAACCTATGAAGAATAAAGTGAGGAGAGTCCACTCCTAACCACTGATTCAGGTGCTCCTTTCCTCAAAATATAAACACATGACACAATATATTTACATCAGTCCTCGCTTTCCCCAAGTTTTAGAACCGCGACACGCTAATAGATTTGAAAAGTAAACATTTGCCTTATAGCACGTGGTCGTACCCCCGGTGGTCAGTTTCATGAACCCAATCGTATACGCGTTACTTGTCATGTGTTCAGCTGATAGAGGCCAACGTTGTAAGTTCCGACCAGTTCATAGTCCACTCATATACGCGAGAGATGTTGGATGGTCGATCGCTAGATTTGATAAACTTTTCCCCGTACCGGTTTTTAATCGAATCATTTTGTATCAACTATATTTTTAATGTAATAAATTTCGTTTTTTTTTTGGCGCTATTTTACTATACTTAACGTTTTGCCGTAGTCTCTCGAGAGTTGGTATAGCATCACTACAACATTTAAAATATATTCCATTAAATTCCCCCTCCCCCATTTTATTTACGTGTAACATTAAACAAATATATCTTTAAAATTCACTTATATTATTTATTTCGAGAATTGGTATATCATTGATACAACATAAAGTATTAACAACTTTAAATGTCCCCCTGCCCATCCGTGTTTACATCACGAGACGCCACAGCGCTACCTGAGATAACGCCCGCGCGATAATGACCGCGAGTCACGGGGTCGCCAGATAACACCGCCGCTGATCACGACAAGTCGAGAGGTCACGGGTCACGGCCGGAACAAAAACTTCTGGGGTCAGCCACCGCCCACCCGGACTTCGCCGAAAAACGGACTTCACCAAAAAATATGGGCAGCAAATGAGCAGCGTTATTTTTTATATAATGCTGCACACTTTAGCAAGACTTTCAGGAGATGTAAACCGGTTTCTATACTACTAGCGGATGTATTGCAAACAAAGCGGGAAGAATGCTAACAGACAACAAAGATATAATAGATAGATGGCAGGAATATATAACATAATTATTTCATGACGAAAAGCACAAAAAGCCATTTATAAAATGTACATACAACTATAAAATCGTGAAATCTGAAGTAGAAAAAGGTATAAAAACAATGAAATAGGGAAAGGCAGCAGGACCTAACAATATACAGATAGAGATGATACAGGCTCTAGAAGGTTTCACTGAAGTGATCACAGACATATGCAATTACATATTCAATACAGGATACACACCAGGCGAACTAAAAACATCAAATTTCATTGCATTGCCTAAAAAGAATGGTGCAGTTGAATGCAGTGATTTTAGATCAATAAGCCAAATGGGCCAGGTAACACACAATTTACTAAAAGCTATACAGGGAAGTATTCAGAATAAAATCAACACTGAATTAGATGAGCAACAATTTGGATTCAGGAAAAAACAGTGGCACACAGGAAGCCATATTGAGCATGAGGTTATTGATTGAAAAGTACACAGAAGTAAACAAACCAATATATGCTTGCTTCATAGACTACACCAAAGCTTTCGATAGAATACATCATAATCAACTTATAGACTGCCTAAAGGATATAAACCTAGACGACATAGACATACGACTAATATGTAATTTGTACTGGGAGCAAACAGCAATAATAAAATATAACAAGGAGAACTCTACACCCATGGATATAACAAGAGGAGTAATACAAGGATGCATCCTATCATCAAGCTTGTTCAATCTATATACTGAACAAATCTTTAAAAACATCTCAGAGATGCCAGGCTTAAACATTAATGGAAAGATAATCAATCCTAAGAGATGTTGATGAAACTGTTCTACTTGCAGAAGATCCTAAAGATCTACAACAATTGCTTAATGTGATAAACATAACAAGCAAACAAATATGGACTAGATATGAATATCAAAAGGCTCAAACTATGATCATAAACAAAGAAAATTCTCAAGACCTACAAATAAATATCACAGTTGAAGGAATACATCTGGAGACAGTTCAGAGCTACAACTACCTTGGACATACTATAACCAACGATGGAAAATGTAAAATTGAAATAAACAAAAGAATAGGTATGGCAAAAAAGTAATTTTAATGTCATGAAAAATATATTAACATCAAAACAAATAACAGAAGGACTAAGACTAAGAATAGCAAAATGTTACATCTTCTCAATATTCCTGAATGGTGCAGAAACATGGACATTAGACAAGAAAACAGAACAGAAAAATGAAGCCTTTTAAATGTGGATTTATAGAAAAATAGGTAGAATTGGATGGAAAGAAAAGAAACCAAACGATGAAGTTTTAAAACAACTAAAAATAAAAAGATAACTACTAAACACAATTAGAACAAGACAAATGAAATTTTTGGGACATGTTAAAAGACACAACAGCCTACTAAAAGTAATATTGGAAGGGAAAATGCAAGGTAAAAGAGGCAGAGGGCAGACCAAGACTAACATGGACGAGTAACATCAAAAGATGGACAAGTAAATCTTTGACAACCTGCACCATCAAAGCAAGAAACAGAGTGGAATGGCGATCCATGGTAGCCAACCTTCGTTGCGGAGACGGCACCCGATGATGATGATATCAATTATCATCATCTTCTTCTTATCCCATAACACTTTAGGTCTTTGGGGCGGTGTTAATAGACTTTGTCAACGTTCTCCATGTATCTGCTCGATCTTCAGTCATTATTTTGGACTCTGCGAGGTCGAGGCTCGTCCATTCTTTGACGTTATCTTCCCACCTCTTTCTATGCCTACTTCTCATTCTTCTTCCTCCCACAGTACATTGTCATGCCAAATTTCATTTTCTTTCTTCACAATAGTCAACAGATCATCATGTACATCGATCATTTGTCGTTTCCTTTACGTTGGATGTATCTCTCACTCTGGAAAAGACTGCGTTAATATTGCCAATCAGACTGCAAATGAAAGAGCTGTCAGGTTAAGTGTGTTGATCGCTTCCCCCAGACGGAACATCACAGTTAGAGTCTGCCAGATCCACTCTGATTGAACACCCGTTAAAACTTTGCACTTGTTCTGCGCCAGCGGCCCAGTGCACCCGATTTCAGCCAGCATTTTATTCAGGTTTGCTTTCCTTAGCCTTTGATTGTCCCCAATCTTCCTGCAAGGCAGCAGATTGTCTTTTCTGTAGGGGGATTCTGCCCTTAGATGGTCTGCCATCCCAGGTTTACGAGCACCATCTGCCCGAGTCACTAGAGGTGACTAACACAGACATGCACACACAAAGATATGAGATGTGATTAACACAGACATGCAATAAGCGATACTAAGACTGACACACATCAAGATATGAGATATGACTAACACAGACATACAAGCAAAGATATGACACATGACTTACATAAACAAGCACACAAAGATATGAGATATGACTAACATAGATATGCACACACAAAGATATGACACATGCCTAACATAGACATGCACACAAAGATATGAGATATGACTGATATAGATATGCACACACAAAGATATGACACATGATAAACATAGACATGCACACAAAGATATGAGATATGACTGACATAGACATGCACACACAAAGATATGACACATGCCTAACATAGACATGCACACAAAGATATGAGATATGACTAACATAGCCATGCACACACAAGGATATGAGATGTGACAAGCACATACATGCACACACAAAGATATGAGATATCACTAACACAGACATGCATACTCAAAGATATGACACATGACTAACACAGATACACACTAAGATATGAGATATGACTAAACACAGACACACATAAAGATATGAGACATAATTAACACGGACACACCAAGATATGAGATATGACTAACATGACACACCAAGATATGAGCCATGGCTAGCCCACACACACACACAAGCTAAGATATGAGCCATGGCTAGCACAGAAACACACCAAGATATGAGCCATGGCTAACACGGAAACACATTATGATATGAGCCATGACTTCACGGAAACACACCAAGATATGAACTATGTCTAGCACAGAAACACATTAAGATATGAGCTATGGCTAGCACAGAAATACACTAAGATATGAACCATGGGCAGCACAGACACACACCAAGAAATGAGCCGTGGCTAGCACGGATATACACTAAGATATGAACCATGGCCAGCACAGACACACACTAAGATATGAATCATGGCCAGCCCAGACACACACTAAGATATGAGCCATGGCCAGCACATACAGCCACTAAGTTATCAGCCATGGCTATCGCAGACACCCACTAAGATATGAGCTACGACTAGCACGGGTATACACTGAGAATTGAGCCATGGCGATGATACCTTTGATGAAATTCATCATCATCGTCATCGTCATTATCATCACCATCATCGTCAGCATCATCATCATGATAATTATTATCATCATCATCATCGTCATTGTCATCATTATGATCATCGTCACCATCGTCATCATCATTATGATCATCATCATTATGATCATCATCATCATCATCACCATAGTCGTCATTATCATTATCGTCAGCATCGTCATCATCATCATCGTCATCATGATCATCACCATCGTCATCATCATCACAATCGTCATCATCATCATCACCATCATCATCATCACAATCGTCATCATCAGCATCACCATCGTCATCATCATCGTCATCATCATCATCATCATCATCATTATCATCATCGTCATCATCATCACCATCGTCATCATCAGCATCGTCATCATCATCATCATTATCGTCATCAGCATCATCGTCATCATCATCATCACCATCATCATCATCATCATCATCACCATCATCGTCATCATCATCATCGTCATCATCATCATCATCATCATCGTCATCATCGTCATCATCATCATCATCGTCATCATCATCATCATCGTCATCATCATCACCATCATCGTCATCAAAATCGCCATCATCATCATCGTCGTCATCATCATCATCATCATCATCGTCATCATCATCATCGTCATCATCATCATCGTCATCATCATCATCATCACCATCATCGCCATCACCATCGTCATCATCATCATCGTCATCGTCATCACCATCGTCATCATCATCTTCATCACCATCATCGTCATCACCATCGTCATCATCATCATCGTCATCATCATCATCGTCATCATCATCATCTTCATCATCATCATCGTCATCATCATCATCGTCATCGTCATCATCGTCATCATCATCATCGTCATCATCATCATCGTCATCATCATCATCGTCATCATCATCATCGTCATCATCATCATCATCATCGTCATCATCATCGTCATCATCGTCATCATCATCATCACCATCACCATCATCATTATCACCATCATCATCATCGTCATCATCATCATCATCATCGTCATCATCCTCATCATCGTCATCATCATCATCATCACTCTCGTCATCGTCATCATCATCGTCATCATCATCACAATCGTCATCATCATCATCGTCATCATGATCATCACCATCGTCATCATCATTGCCATCATCGTTAGCATTATCGTTGTCAGCATCATCATCGTCATTAGCATTATCATGAGGTTGCATTTCTTTTGCAGAACGTTGCACTATGGCTGTGTGCTAACTAAAGTCATATCTCGCATTAATTTTATACAAATCTCAAGCAAACGTTGCACTCACCACAGTCAACCTGAAAGAATGTCTGTCTCTAGCCAGATCTCCCTCTTCTGTTTTCATGTTCAACGTCTCTTTGGTGCTTTTTCCAGTCATGGGCAAAGTTATTGATCTCCACAATATATAAAATGTTGAATCACAATAACAGGATTTACTTGTAGAATACATTAATGACAGGGTTTGCCTGTAGAATACATTAATAATAGGATTTGCATGTAGAATTCATTAATGACAGGATTTGCCTGTAGAATACATTAATAATAGGATTTGCATGTAGAATACATTAATAATAGGATTTGCATGTAGAATACATTAATAATAGGATGTGCATGTAGAATACATTAATGACAGGATTTGCATGTAGAATACATTAATAATAGGATTTGCATGTAGAATACATTAATAATAGGATTTGCATGTAGAATACATTAATAATAGGATTTGCCTGTAGAATACATTAATGATAGGATTTGCATGTAGAATACATTAATAATAAGATTTGCATGTAGAATACATTAATGACAGGATTTGCATGTAGAATACATTAATAATAGGATTTGCCTGTAGAATACAATAATGATAGGATTTGCATGTAGAATACATTAATGATGGGATTTGCATGTAGAATACATTAATGATAGGATTTGCATGTAGAATACATTAATGATAGGATTTGCCTGTAGAATACATTAATGATAGGATTTGCATGTAGAATACATTAATGATAGGATTTGCATGTAGAATACATTAATAATAGGATTTGCCTGTAGAATACATTAATGATAGGATTTGCATGTAGAATACATTAATAATAGGATTTGCATGTAGAATACATAAAAATAGGATTTGCATGTAGAATACATTAATGACAGGATTTGCATGTAGAATACATTAATAATAGGATTTGCATGTAGAATACATTAATAATAGGATTTGCATGTAGAGTACATTAATAATAGGAATTTCATGTAGAATACATTAATGACAGGATTCACATGTAGAAAACATTAATGACACGATTTACATGTAGAATACAATAATAATAACGGAAGCTTTATGTAGAATATATTACTATGAGTCCTGCAAGAAGAATACTTAACTAACCAGAGGTGGAATACATTGATAAAGATATGTAGGCGGAAAACATAACTATAGCTCGTTTCAAATCATTTGCCCAACTTCAAAACGCTATTGTTCAGTAACCGTTTGTTAAAAACTGTTGAAATTTTCCAAAAGTTATTAGAATGCAAAAGACCCTTTAAATATATATTTAACAAATATCTTGCAGCTGCAGTTTTCTTAAAGCGGCGAATTTCTTTGATGTTTATCAAAATTGTAAATTGTGAACCCTAAATAATAGAAATTACCGTAGTTGCTGGTCTATGATTAATTTTCACTAGGTAAAGGCGTGGCCGTAATGGGGAAATACCAGGAGAATTATTGCCTTCTCAGTTCGAGGACGGACGATACTATCAAGGTATACCTGTATGTCCAATTTTCATAGTTGTGTGGTCCTGAAAAGGACCGTTTGTTGAAATAATTTAAGGTAATATAGGGGCCAACATTGTGGGGGCTATATACTTTCATTCTGAATCAGACGAGTCTAAAAGATTAATAACTGTTTGGGGTTGAACATTCCACAAACCATCATTTTTCCAATATTCCTCTTCCTGTTTTAAGACGTGGTCTTCACATTTAGCCCAATAATCTTTGTCTATATTTAATAAAGCGAGATTAGCAAGAGTCTTTACATCGCATATTTTGAATGTTGTATTTTCATCTGCCACTTGTCCTTTTAATTTTGCCCGGATTAGTTCTATTGGATTTAAATGAGCATGGTAAGGTGGCAGCCTCAAACTTATATGACCGTGCTCTTGGATAATCTTATCTATTTGAAAAATCGTTGTCCTTTGTTTTTTCTTTACTAGAGATAGTAATTCAGGTTTTAAGTACATGTTATTAAATTGTATGTGCTCCTTTGTGAGCCATATCTTAATAGCATCTTTTGTACTGGATGACGTCGGGACTTTATCTTCAAGTGCAACAATGTTGTGGTACGCTGCATTGTCCATTATTAGGCAAGATGGTCGATCTAGTGATGGGAGAACAGAATTTTCAATCCAATGTCTAAATATGTGACCATTCATCTCAGAGTGATAATCCCGATTGTCTATGGATTTTGAAAGAAAAATGAGCTCTGCATTCTGTATTAGTCCATGTTGTCGACTACCTGCATGAGCAATTATCAAGCGCTGTCCTTTGCTGCTAGGTATTAATCTCTTAATCTTTCCATCTGATGACTGCCATTCCCTTTGGTTAGTGTGGTGAGCATTGGTCCATGTTTCATCCAAGTACACAATATCATAACCTTGCTTGCGCACCTCTTTTACTTCACGTAAGTACTTACTTCTCATGACTACTATATGTGGCTTCTCACAGATGATGTTTCGTCCATTGGAATACTTTCTGAATGTAAAGCCTGCAGCTCTCACATTCCTCCATAATGTAGACTTTGATATTTCAATACTGTTGTTCTTTTTCAGCGAAACTTTTAATTTTCTTATTGTAACAGTTTCATTCATACCCAACATTTTGCGAATTTCACATCTACACCTCTGAATGAACGGAAATGGAACACACAATTTCTCAAGTGTCTAATTGTGTCAAAAAAAAACCACGGCGAAAGCGTGCAAACACGTCAATTTTACCGTGTATGGATTTTTACTCACTCACTATTTTTAACCTAAAATACTGTAAACATTAAGTTTTGACTACATCAATGGGTCGTTATAAATTTATATAAATCAAATAAGCAACAATAATAACCAAATGTTTTTTTTTTAATGAAATTTATTCCCTGTTGGGTTCTAATCATTATAACTTTACATGCAAATTTTGAACAACTTACAACAAGCGGTTAAAAAGCTATCGATTTTAAAAGTTGGGCACGAGTTATGAAACAAGCTATAACTACTAATGTTGAAGTTGTCCTGGAGTCAGTAAGAGACAATCTGGTCACATCTTGTGGCTTATTCTTCGTGTCTATATGAGTCCATTGTGGTTCTCCGACGGGATGAAACCAAACCGACTACTATAATCATCATCATCATCGAGTGTCATCTCCGCAACGAAGGTTGGCTACCATGGAGCGCCATTCTGCTCTGTCTCTTGCTTTGATGGTGCAGGTTGTCATACACCATGCTGATACACCATCTATTTGTCCATGAATTCAGTGCATTCATAGCTCTTTGTAGCAATTTGGAGGCCACTGTTGCATACTCCTCTGTGCACCACATTACCAAGTCATCTGCATACATTGCCACTTTGATGCCATGTGGTAGTTCAGTAACTAGGTCATTGATGTAGATCAGAAAAAGTGTTGGAGATAGTACCCCTCCTTGTGGAACGCCCTGGCGCAATAAGACCTTCTTACTCTTAAGACCATCCAATTGCACTCTGGCTCTCCTGTTATGCAGGTATGCTTTGACCCATTTGTACATCCTGCCATTTACTCCATAATTTCTCAATTTTTTCAAAAGCCCTTCCTTCCATACCTTATCAAATGCTTTCTTTAGGTCTATCCATGCTGCTAGTACCAGTTTCTTTTCTTGAAACGCATCTTCAATTTCCTGGGAAAGATAGGTTGCTTGATCTTCGGTAGAGTAACACTGTTTAAAGCCTGCTTGTTGTGGGACAAGGAGATTTTCACTTTCCAGGTACCACTGCAGTCTGAGATTGATTATTTCCATTAATATGTAGGCCTGGCATCTCTATGATGTTTATAAAGATTTGCTCAGTGTATAGATTGAACAATCTTGGTGATATGGTGTATCCCTGTCTTACTCCTCTTTTTATATTAATGGGTGTAGAGAACTCTTTGTTATATTTTATTATTGCTGTTTGCTCCCAGTATAGATTACATATTAGTCGTATGTCAATGGCATCTAGATGTATCTCTTTTAGGTATTCTATAAGTTGTTTGTGGTGTACTCTATCAAAAGCTTTGGCGTAGTCTATGAAGCAGGCATATATTGGTTTGTTTACTTCTGTGTGCTTTTCGATTAATGTCAAATCCAAATTGCTACTCATCTAATTCAGTATTGATTTTATTCTGAATCCTTCCTTGTATAACTTTTAGCAAGATTTTTGTAACATGGCTCATTAGACTTATTGTTCTAAAATCACTGCATTCAACTGCACCATTCTTTTTAGGCAATGCAATGAAAGTTGATGTTTTTAGTTCATTTGGTATGTATCCTGTATGGTATATGTCGTTGCATATGTCTGTAATCACTTCAATGCCAAAATCTTCTAGTGCCTGTATCATCTCTATCTGTATGCTGTCAGGTCCTGCTGCTTTTCCATTTTTCATTGTTTTTATAGCTTATTCCACCTCAGATTTTAAGATTTTATAGCCTGATGTACATTTTATAACTGGTTTCTTGTCCCTTTGATCATGAAATAGATCTGTTATATATCCCTGCCATCTATCATTAATATCTTTATTGTCTGTTAGCATTTTTCCTTTTTTGTCTGCAAGTACATCCACCTTCTGTGGTTTTTTTTTAAAATTTGTATTAGTCATTCTCTTTATTTCTGTGTGCATTCCTCTTAAGTTTTGTTTGCTTTCCATAGTTTCTATTTCTATACATTTTTGGCTTAGCCAGTCTTCTTTTGCCTTTTTGCACATTTTGCGTATTTCATTATCTATTTTATTGTATTTGGCAGTGTTCTTTACTTGTCTCCTTTCTTCCATTTTTTCGAAGA
Source organism: Megaustenia siamemsis (assembly GCA_032433765.1). Classification (NCBI taxonomy): domain Eukaryota; kingdom Metazoa; phylum Mollusca; class Gastropoda; order Stylommatophora; family Ariophantidae; genus Megaustenia; species Megaustenia siamemsis. The sequence goes on from JAVIAB010000106.1 coordinate 29,398,938, forward strand.
TGGTGTTAGTTATCCATTTTTGTTTTTTGTTCTTTTCTCTTTTGGGTAAGGTGTCGCAGGTTTCTTGTATGCTTTTCTTTATACATTGTCATTTGGTTGTTACTTTTTCATCAGGATTTCTCTTCTGTAGTGTTCAATTCCTTCTTCTAGCAGCTTCTGGTATGTGTTCTTTACTTGTATTGCATAGGTATCTTTAATATATTTTTGATTTAAAGCTGTTTATCTAATGTCTCTGCAATATGTGCCACTTTGGCATGCAAGGTTTCTGCTTTTGAGATTGTAGTTCTGCCCTATGTGCCGTCTTCTGCTCGAAAGGACAATAGATAGATCTAATGTGGTTTGTTGATGAATTAGACTTTTGCTTGTTTCTCTTTAGTTTGATTTTCATTTTAATCATTACAGGATTGTGATCTGAATTAATATCTGCTCCGGGATAGGTTTTAACTTTCTTTACGCTGTTACGGAACCATTCTTTTATTATTATGTTATCTATTTGATTCCTCTTCTTATCTCCAGGGCTTTTCCATGTGTATAGTTTCCTTTTCTCTTGCTCAAAGTAAATGTTACATATTATCAGCCTATTTTCTTCACAGAATTATATTAATCTTTCTCCTCTGTCATTTCTTTTTTCTAAACCATGGTTTCCTATAATGGTCTTATATCTACCTTTTCCTACTTTAGCGTTGTCACCCATTAAAATTAAGATGTCTGAAGATTTCACTTGCTTCATAACTTTATTTAGGTCTTCATAGTATGCCTCTATTTGTTCATCTGTGTAGTCTTGAGTAGGTGCATATGTCTGCATTATTGCTATGTCGAATGGTTTTGTTTTCAACTTGAGTAGTATAATCCTATCACTGTATGTCCAGTGGGCACTTATATATTTTTGTAGCTCTCTTTTTATCAGTATTCCTACATCCCCTTTGATGTTCTGTTGTGCTTCCTGAGTAAATAAATGTATATTTTTCGTCCTCTATGTACCCACATTCATTCCATCTTGTCTCTGATATGCCTAAAATATCTATATTTATTCGTTCTGCTTCTTGAATCATATTTTCCAATTTCCCTTCTTGATATAGAGTCCTAACATTCCAAGTACTTATTTTAAGATCTTTCCTCCGACATAAGTTCGAATTCCTCTCCATGGCTTCCTCTGGACTAGTACGTGATGAGGTTCCAATCTCTTTCACGGTGGTCTGCCATATTCGTCTTTCGTGTTCTGAATATGCCTCATGTGTACCACACACTTTGCTGTTTTCGCTTTCCGGGCCGTTGATCATTTCTGATTCTTCCGCCCCATCCACCGTCGCAGACTTTTCACATGTGGATTGAATACACCCGGTTGCCGGCGATATTTTTGTCGAACCATGTGCTTGCCTATCGAACCGCGAACACACGACTCAAAGAAGAATAAATCATATTCCACTTAAATATCGGTAATCACAGTTCATCCTCATGTCAGAAGTAAAACATACACCAAACGGGGAATAGCAACACATAATTTCACAACTAGACTGTCGCGTAAAACATTTAAATATATCAGCAATTGCCGAATTATAAAAAAAAAAACAACAACACGAAGCCGCCATGACACCGGAAACCATAATAAGATGACATAAGAGATCGGAGTGTAAGAGAAAAACATAATAAGATGGACTGACAACATAAAATAGTTTATATGTGAGTCTTTATAAATTGACTTGTTTTAAGAGTGGCCTGCCCATGGAATTAGCCATAGTCATCTATAGAAGTACGCCTGAGGCCTGAAAGAGAAACTACAAAAAAGAATTATCAATAGCGTGACGCTTTCAGCTGTAGAATCTATAAATGGTGGCGTCATTCTACCACCACCCCACTCTCTTTTTCAGCCCACTTACTTCTACAGATGGCGATAGATTAACTGTACTTTGAGCGTTGATCATTCTTTAAAGAGTCCATTGTTTACATTAGTATGTCGTTATGAAGCCTCCTGTATGTTATTCCTCGTGGCAACATTACCTTGTGCACCGCTTTACAATTGAGTAACGTGCATATACAAATTGTTATGACATGGACGTGGCAATAAATAGTTTTGTACAATTAATACTTAGACATCTGTCGGCTGATGAAGCGTCTTAATTCAAAAACATACAAATGAGACAGTTTTATTGCTTCTGTTTGTTTTATGTTTATTAACCAATAATTCCTATATCGCAACAGAAGCTACCTAATTATTTTACTTAATCGTCACTTATTTTGGTTATCCCTCAACATTTCATTAAACACACAAAATGATCCGTAAATAGAGAACTCTACTTTGTTGTCGTTTGTTTTATCTATTCACTAATAATATAGTAATCTCAGAAGATAACCGGTTAATACTTGATTTATCTGTCTTTTATTAGTTTACTTATTCGCAATTGTCCTCTAATTCTCGCTAGTAACACCAGTATTTTAATTGTCTGCCCCTTTGCTGTAATCGCTTATTCCAAGGGAAATATTTGTTGACACTGGCAACCCCACATTGCAATAATGAATTCAACTGAAAACACTTCTATTTTTATTGTGGTGACGTGTCACTGCCGACAACTAGGTGTGGGCATTGCTGGCTGTTTATCTAAGGATCTTCAGATTTATCGTTGAAGATATTCGTAATAGTTTTCCAGTGTAGCCAGTGGTTTTCATTTTCTTCAAGTGTGTGGTAATTCTCACCTGCTTCTCTTATACTTACACATTGCTTGTATATCCAAATTGTACAGATTTGATCTCATAGAGAATTACACGGTATTAGCTTTCGTTGATGGTTCTTCTATTGAATGTGTCCATGTTAGGGGTGCATACTACAAGACTGATCAAGCAACTGATGTGTATATTAATTTCAGTATTTTAGTGCGATCACTCATAGTGGTAGAGAGTCCATGTGTTCTTAAAGTTCGCTTTTCTTGAAGCACTTTTCTCTGTTGTCTGAGTCGAGTTGATGGAGAGAGAAAGCGGGGTATATTTCGTTCACTGTTTGTGTAAATCTTACTTGAAATAATGTACTAGAGAGAGAAAGCGAGACATATCTCGATCACTGTTTTTGTAAATCGTGCTTGAAATGATGTATTAGAGTGAGAGAAAGCGCACATATTTCGTTCACTGTTTTTGTAAATCTTACTTGAAATGATGTATTAGAGTGAGAGAAAGCGAGACAGTCGAGCCCATGTAACATGTTTCTTCTCTCCACACAGTCGAGTCCATGCAACATGTTACTTCTCTCCACACAGTCGAGTCCATGCAACATGTTTCTTCTCTCCACACAGTCGAGTCCATGCAACATGTTTCTTCTCTCCACACAGTCGAGTCCATGCAACATGTTACTTCTCTCCACACAGTCGAGTCCATGCAACATGTTTCTTCTCTCCACACAGTCGAGTCCATGCAACATGTTTCTACTCCCCACGCAGTCGAGTCCATGCAACATGTTTCTTCTCTCCACACAGTCGAGTCCATGCAACATGTTTCTTCTCTCCACACAGTCGAGTCCATGCAACATTCTCCACACAGTCGAGTCCATGCAACATGTTTCTTCTCTCCACACAGTCGAGTCCATGCAACATGTTTCTTCTCTCCACACAGTCGAGTCCATGCAACATGTTACTTCTCTCCACACAGTCGAGTCCATGCAACATGTTTCTTCTCTCCACACAGTCGAGTCCATGCAACATGTTTCTACTCTCCACACAGTCGAGTCCATGCAACATGTTACTTCTCTCCACACAGTCGAGTCCATGCAACATGTTACTTCTCTCCACACAGTCGAGTCCATGCAACATGTTTCTACTCTCCACACAGTCGAGTCCAAGCAACATTTTTCTTCTCTCCACGCAGCCGAGCCCATGCAACATGTTTCTTCTCTCCACGCAGTCGAGTCCATGCAACATGTTTCTTCTCTCCACACAGTCGAGTCCATGCAACATGTTTCTTCTCTCCACGCAGCCGAGCCCATGCAACATGTTTCTTCTCTCCACGCAGCGGAATGATCCAAAAGGTCTGACAGGACCAGAACAATTTGGTGACATCTGCATCGTAGGATTTGCCAGAGCATTGTTGAAATCAAAACTGAACTGTCTTAGAGACTCCATCTCCAGTTTTTCCCTCTGAGTTTACTCCAGAAATCTATTCCATGAACGGGTTGACCTGCTAGGTAGAAAGTGTTTATAATTGGAGTTGACCTTCTCATAAATGGCTTGCAATTTTTTAGACTAACGGGTCGTATCTACCCAGGGAGGAGGTTATGACGCCTCAAACTCGCCGATGATTACTTCATAGGGCATATGAAGCATTTTACAGAATTAGTTACAGCAAAGCAACTAATTCATCCTGCCCTCTGCCATTTGTTTTCCTTTTGCTACAAGCGGCAGGTTATTATATATTCACAGCACTCCAATATCTAGACGCTGACCACTGTTTCACTAGTTAACGAGTTTAGAAGTAGGTCAAGCCGCCTACCCCTGTTTGCGAAGTGGCAGGTTAAAAATGCTTAAGCTCGCTATCCATGATCTCGTTGTTTACATTTATCGAAGACAGGTAAACTTGCATTGAGTCTCCAGTGAACGAAACATCATCCAATACTTATCAATGAAATTCTACAAACATCATAGAAGAAATGAAAACAATCACATGTATCATTCATGAGAACTGTTATCGGCGTACTCTGCTATCCTCGTTTATCGAAATACATTCGGGCATAGTTACAAACATAAATAATACAACTAACATAGAACTACAACGGCTTATAAACAATGTTTAAAGAAAAATTCTGCACATCAGGTAAAAGAATTGAAATTAAGAAATCTGGAAAACAACGAAACAATGGACAATTACAGCAAAATGCAGAGTATAAAAATAAAATATAGATGGAACGGACACGCTAAGAAAACATGATGGTAAGACGAGTCGCGGCAACTCTTAATAACAATGACCTACACTGGGAGGGAGAGATAATATCCGAGAAAATGGATAGTGGAGAGATCGTGTCTATGGCCTGAGCTCCAAAAGGGGTATTAAAGGGTGTTCAGATGATGGAGAATATGTCGATTAGATAATTGATAAGAGCAACAGAGAGATAACTATCATAAATGTTTAGTTTTGAGAACGAGGCCAAGACAGAAGGGGGTCTATAACCAGGGCACTATGAAGATGCAGTTACGATGGAGGAAGTGCATCGGCTAGAGAGTGAATATGTTTAGAAATACAAAACTTCACACTATAGTTTGGCATGTAGCGTGACTCCTTCGTACAAAAGCTCAAAATTTTGTGAATGAACCACGATGAGTACTATCTTTTTCTTTGTAAGAATAGAAACAAATTATAATGGTCCACACAAGACATATTATGAAGATCCCTGAACAAAGTGATCACAAAGTGATAGAGTAGTCTTATCCATGTGATTCCAGTAGCAGATGTAGTCTTATTAATCAGGTTGTTGGTGTTATTAAGCACATTATTTTTTTTATTGACATAATACATCCGCTGGAGTTATAAAAGCCAGTCCCATAGTGGTCAAACATCCATTCCTAGACTGCAACTTTTGAGAAGAATTCAGATTGTATTGCAAGACCATCATGACTCACTTCAAGTTGTCTACGATCTCCGTGGCTGCATTGCTTTTAGCGACTGTCCATCTGTCTGAGGGTTTGTCTCATAAATGTGTACATGTTGTGGTATTTAGTTAGGAATCGAGTCATTGTTTAGAGATGCACGTTTTATTTACTAAGTTTACATAAGCAGGGGAGCCGCGATAGCTCAGTGGTTAGTGAACTGGACTACAAAGGATAAGAGGTAGGGAATTAAACTGATGTATTTTCTATTTATGGTTTTTAAAGAACTAAAGTGATGTATTTTTCTATTTATGGTTTTTAAAGAATTAAACTGATGTATTATTCTGTTTATTGTTTTTAAAGAAATAAAGTGATGTATTTTCTCTTCATGGTTTTTAAAGAATTGAAGTGATGTATTTTTCTATTTATGGTTCTTGAAGAATTGAAGTGATGTATTTTTCTATTTAATGTTTTTAAAGAATTAAAGTGATGTATTTTTCTATTTATGGTTTTTAAAGAATTGAAGTGATGTATTTTTCATTTTATGGTTCTTGAAGAATTGAAGTGATGTATTTTTCTACTTATGGTTCTTGAAGAATTGAAGTGATGCATTTTTCGATTAGATGATAGACGAGAGCAGTAGAATGGTTTTTAGCTTACTTTGATTGAAAAAAAGAAACATAATTATCATAAACAAACACATAATTAAGGAGGCGTGTTTGGGGCACAGATTGACGAATTAACCAGTAAGGCTCGATGGGAGGAGTACATCAACTGTAGGAGTGAATACGTATAGAAGAACTAGGTTAACATCGTTTGTCAAGTATGTGATTTGATTCATGCTAAAACAAATAACTTTGTGAACGAATCACGTAGAATATGACCATCGTTGTAAGAACTTCAATGAGATGAGTTTTAATTCGGATGATTCCATTGACACGGGCGGTTGAACAATTATGGATTTTAATTCGTTTGCTGTGATACCGGGGCCTTCGACTAACCATAACCATAACCAAATAAGATACATTGGTCCACACCAGACATATTATAATGAAGACCCCTGACCAAGGTGATCGCTATAACTCATGTGACTAGTAGCAGATGGTGGTCTTTTTTAATAAGGTTGTTGATTATATTTAACACATTATTTATTGTTTACATTGGTTGGTTTTATAAAAGCCAGTCCCATTATGGTCAAACATCCATTCCTAGACTGCAATTTTTGAGAAGAATTCAAATTGTATTGCAAGACCATCATGACTCACTTCAAGTTGTCTACGATCTCCGTGGCTGCATTGCTTTTAGCGACTGTCCATCTATCTGAGGGTTTGTCTCATAAATGTGTACATGTTGTGGTATTTAGTTAGGAATCGAGTCATTGTTTAGAGATGCGCGTTTTATTTACTAAGTTTACATAAGTAGGATATTCAACATACCCAACACACACTTTTCATCACTGTCTCCTCTGCCCTGTTCAAGAATCTCATTCGTCTGTCTTTCTCTCTCCTCTGCCCTGTTCAAGAATCTCATTCGTCTGTCTCTCTCTCTCCTCTGCCCTGTTCAAGAATCTCATTCGTCTGTCTCTCTCTCTCCTCTGCCCTGTTCAAGAATCTCATTCGTCTGTCTCTCTCTCTCCTCTGCCCTGTTCAAGAATCTCATTCGTCTGTCTCTCTCTCTCCTCTGCCCTGTTCAAGAATCTCATTCGTCTGTCTTTCTCTCTCCTCTGCCCTGTTCAAGAATCTCATTCGTCTGTCTCTCTCTCTCCTCTGCCCTGTTCAAGAATCTCATTCGTCTGTCTTTCTCTCTCCTCTGCCCTGTTCAAGAATCTCATTCGTCTGTCTTTCTCTCTCCTCTGCCCTGTTCAAGAATCTCATTCGTCTGTCTTTCTCTCTCCTCTGCCCTGTTCAAGAATCTCATTCGTCTGTCTCTCTCTCTCCTCTGCCCTGTTCAAGAATCTCATTCGTCTGTCTCTCTCTCTCCTCTGCCCTGTTCAAGAATCTCATTCGTCTGTCTCTCTCTCTCCTCTGCCCTGTTCAAGAATCTCATTCGTCTGTCTCTCTCTCTCCTCTGCCCTGTTCAAGAATCTCATTCGTCTGTCTCTCTCTCTCCTCTGCCCTGTTCAAGAATCTCATTCGTCTGTCTCTCTCTCTCCTCTGCCCTGTTCAAGAATCTCATTCGTCTGTCTCTCTCTCTCCTCTGCCCTGTTCAAGAATCTCATTCGTCTGTCTCTCTCTCTCCTCCGCCCTGTTCAAGAATCTCATTCGTCTGGCTCTCTCTCTCCTCTGCCCTGTTCAAGAATCTCATTCGTCTGTCTTTCTCTCCCCTCTGCCCTGTTCAAGAATCGCATTCGTCTGTCTTTCTCTCTCCTCTGCCCTGTTCAAGAATCTCATTCGTCTGTCTTTCTCTCTCCTCTGCCCTGTTCAAGAATCTCATTCGTCTGTCTTTCTCTCTCCTCTGCCCTGTTCAAGAATCTCATTCGTCTGTCTTTCTCTCTCCTCTGCCCTGTTCAAGAATCTCATTCGTCTGTCTTTCTCTCTCCTCTGCCCTGTTCAAGAATCTCATTCGTCTGTCTCTCTCTCTCCTCTGTCCTGTTCAAGAATCTCATTCGTCTGTCTCTCTCTCTCCTCTGCCCTGTTCAAGAATCTCATTCGTCTGTCTCTCTCTCTCCTCTGCCCTGTTCAAGAATCTCATTCGTCTGCCTCTCTCTCTCCTCTGCCCTGTTCAAGAATCTCATTCGTCTGTCTTTCTCTCTCCTCTGCCCTGTTCAAGAATCTCATTCGTCTGTCTTTCTCTCTCCTCTGCCCTGTTCAAGAATCTCATTCGTCTGCCTCTCTCTCTCCTCTGCCCTGTTCAAGAATCTCATTCGTCTGTCTTTCTCTCTCCTCTGCCCTGTTCAAGAATCTCATTCGTCTGCCTCTCTCTCTCCTCTGCCCTGTTCAAGAATCTCATTCGTCTGTCTTTCTCTCTCCTCTGCCCTGTTCAAGAATCTCATTCGTCTGTCTTTCTCTCTCCTCTGCCCTGTTCAAGAATCTCATTCGTCTGTCTTTCTCTCTCCTCTGCCCTGTTCAAGAATCTCATTCGTCTGCCTCTCTCTCTCCTCTGCCCTGTTCAAGAATCTCATTCGTCTGTCTTTCTCTCTCCTCTGCCCTGTTCAAGAATCTCATTCGTCTGTCTTTCTCTCTCCTCTGCCCTGTTCAAGAATCTCATTCGTCTGTCTTTCTCTCTCCTCTGCCCTGTTCAAGAATCTCATTCGTCTGTCTTTCTCTCTCCTCTGCCCTGTTCAAGAATCTCATTCGTCTGTCTCTCTCTCTCCTCTGCCCTGTTCAAGAATCTCATTCGTCTGTCTTTCTCTCTCCTCTGCCCTGTTCAAGAATCTCATTCGTCTGTCTTTCTCTCTCCTCTGCCCTGTTCAAGAATCTCATTCGTCTGTCTTTCTCTCTCCTCTGCCCTGTTCAAGAATCTCATTCGTCTGTCTCTCTCTCTCCTCTGCCCTGTTCAAGAATCTCATTCGTCTGTCTTTCTCTCTCCTCTCCCTCATACGTCAACTATAAAACATTTATTGTGATTATTTCTTAAAGCGTTAGTTTGATTCTTGTGTTTTATTGGGCGGATTTACATAAACTTGCTTTGATTAGCAATATCTATGATGACTTTGCTCATCCTTTCGTTGATATCTTCGCTCATTATTCAGAAACAATCAAGATTTAAAAGAGAATAGAGCACGAATGCTGGGAACAATTCCAGCACAACAAACACTGCGATATAAGATTTTAGGACATTAAGATATTTGAAAGACATTAAGATATTTGAAAGACATTAAGATATTTGAAAGACATTAAGATATTTGAAAGACATTAAGATATTTGAAAGACATTAAGATATTTGTAAAACTTTAAGACATTTGAAAGACATTAAGATATTTGAAAGACATTAAGGTATTTGAAAGACATTAAGATATTTGTAAAACTTTAAGACATTTGAAAGACATTAAGATATTTGAAAGACATTAATGTATTTGAAAGACTTTAAGATATTTGTAAAACTTTAAGACATTTGAAAGACAATAAGGTATTTGAAAGACATTTAAAAGACATTCAGATATTTTAAAGACATTCAGATATTTGTAAAACATTAAGACATTTGAAAGACATTAAGGTATTTGAAAGATATTTGAAAAACATTAAGACATTTGAAAGACATTAAGGTATTTGAAGACATTTGAAAGACATTCAGATATTCGAAAGACACATTTTTTTATGAAACAACAAAAGAGGACAAAAGAAAATATTATTAAGTTATTTATGCTGGAAGTAATACATAATAATTTACGCTAAAATTAGAAGATGATTATTAATCCATTTTATCGTAGCTACATATTAAAGAGTTGAAAGATCCAACACAGAACTGACTGGTTCTTGTTTGCTAAATAGATGCCAACTGAACTCAAAGAAATAAACATCAAATTAGAAAGAAAATTTAAACCTATTTAGATAGTGCAGTTGGCATAGACAGCAGAAGTGTCGAAGACATTCAAAACAGAATTAACAAAACAGGAACTACCTACGTCACTCTTCGCCCTGTGAGGACGTCCGGTACACTCTCTCTCTGTGGAACTAAATCAGGATCTTCAACGCAGATGTCAAGGCCGCCCTACTCTAAGGTTCTGAAGTATGGAGTGAAACAAAGATTAACAGCAATAGACTTTCATAATTAAATGCCTCAGGAAGTTTCTTGAAATTGGATGGCCAAATAAAACTACAAAATTAAAACCGTTGGAAAAGAAACATCCAGATACCAGCAAGAACGGATATTCTTTATCATCATCATGTGCCATACCAGTTGGCGTAGGCGATCATGTCCTTCCACAATCTTCTATCTACAGTGCATCGTTTCAGTTCTGGTGTTGACTGTTTTCCATGTCATGAAAACAAACGATAAAGTTTTAAAACAACTAAAAATGAAAAGAGAACTACTAAAATCTATTAGAACAAGAAAAATGAAATTTTTAGGGCATGTTAAAAGACACAACAACCTATAAAAATAATATTAGAAGGGAAAATACAAGGTAAAAGAGACAGAGTAGGACCAAGACTAACATGGTCGAGTAACATCAATAGATGGACAGGTCAGCCTATGACAATCTGCAACATCAAAGCAAGAGATAGAGTGGAATGGCTCTCCATGGTAGCCAACCTTCGATGCGGAGACGGCACTCAATGATGATGGTATTTTGGCTATTTTGCTATTTTTTTCTGTGGTGCATCTTCCACCTGATGTTATTATTGTACCCATGTATTTGACGCGTTGCATTTGTTTCAAATTTGTCCTGTTTATGTTGATGCTGCATGATGGTGATCATTGTTTCTTTGATATGACCATTACTTCTGTATTCTTACTATTCAAACTGAGACCCTCTTTGTTGCTTTCTTTTACTATTATGTCTATCATTTCTTGTAGTTCATTCTCTGTCTCTGCTATTAAGGCTGTGCTATCTGCATATCACAAATTATTTATATTGTTACTGTTGACTCCAATTTCTTTTTTTTGTCTAATATTGATCTCATAATATTTTCGCTGTAAAGTGAAAAAAAATCCGGCGACAGAACACAGCCTTGTCTGACTCTTTGTTTTATATATTGGAATACGGAGAACGGAGATTAAGAAAAGAAAAATGGGATGGATTGTCTACATATTGCGAAGACCATCAAGCAATATTGAAACACAGTCAATGAACTGAAATTTGCATGGAATTAGGAAAACTGGAAGACCCAAGTAGACTTGAAGAAGAACGTTGAGAAAGAAGAAAAGGTTGCAGGGTGGAACTGGGCTCAAAGTAGAAGTCGATTGTACAGAACCGAGTCTGTTGGCAGGCTGCATGAGAAGCTGCAAAGTCAAGTAAGTCGGTCTGGCTCTCGTTGAGCCCTCCCAGTAGGCTTTTTGTTGCAGATACAACGCAACCGTTTGTTCTATTTATCGTAACTTTTAACACCGTCACTTTGCTAAACCACCCTTGCACTTCTTTTTGTTGGCGAGGGTTTGAGTCCATGAAAGTTCAGCTCTGTCTTTCTAACTCCAATATTCTGTACCCGTAAAATCTCTGCTGCGCCTCGTTCTGCTGTGCCTCCAATGCATTTATTTAGGACACAAAGTTATAGACAAATACTTTTCTAAGAGAGATCTTGTTTCAGGGAAATGGTGCGTTAATCTCAAGTGTAAGTTGGGGTTCAGCTACGGCAGTTTTTTGTCGGACCGGGAGGTCTTCGCTTACGGTATTGGTTTTTATTAGCCATAGAATGCGCCGCAAGTCATGGCGTCCCTGTCTGCTGTATAAAACTGAAATTAATTAAATTTTATTGTTAAATTATTTGTTGAAATCAAAGTTAAAAAAAAAGTTAGAAGTTAATATTATTGCTAAAATATAACCCTGGACGCGAACAGTGACGAAAGTATTGGGTCTACGGCCTTTCTTCTCAAGCATCGAAGAAGCATCTTCTCAAGCGTAGAACCACCAGCAAATCTCAGAGAGAGAAAAAAATCTCTAATGATCGCTGTTTTAAAAAAAAATAATAATAGTAATTAACTAACTCGCAATAATAACTTGAATGAATGCATATAATTTATGTGAATGTCTTCTTTACACTTCACCAGAAAACTGTGCCTACGCTGACTGCATGTATACAGGGCTAGACATAAGACATCATCCTACAGAGACGCTTGTTCTCAAAATGAATTTCTTCAACATTCCTGACAATATCAAAGAAGAATGTAAAATTCTATTTAACAATTCTATACGATGTAAACCAAAATATCGCGGCTGCCCAAGAAAGTTGACACACAACTATGCGAATCGACTATATGACGACTTCTACGTAAAATGGCTATCAGATTTAGGACACTTTTTGTGTTCAAATATTGAACACTATGCAAGGCTGAAGGACTGCTTCGATGTCCAACTACGCTCACGATTGGAGCCTTACATTTTTGACGATGGCTATGACAGGACTTGTTTTCTTCAAGAATTTATTAAAAAAAGCAATTGCCCCTCCGATGTCAATATCTTGTTTCTTTACCTCTTTCAAGTAAAGATGAAGAGTTATCCATTTCAAAAGCGAAAAAGCACCTGTTGATTTAAAAGATCCCATATACATAAGCATCTTGAGTCTTTGTTGGGTTAGAAACGCATCGAGGTAGTTTTTATAGCGAGCGACAGAGGTTGTGTGATTTGAGGCTGGTGTTGTTTACATAAAGTGATTTTGAAATGTGGAAATGAAGTCAAATTAATGTTAGTGAATAATTATTAATAATATACCATGATTTTTTAAGACAAAGAAGAAGAAGAAATCAAAGATTTACAATCACAACATATAGGATGTCAACGTAGCGTAAATAATTTGTCATTCAACCTGTGTGACTTTTATATTTGATTGTCATGTTTTTATGAATGTCGCCTGATATTTTTATGACTAAACCAGGTATTGTGAAGTCTAAATATCAACTTGACTTTAAAATGGTGCAAATAAAATATTTTAGAAAGTGTATTTTTTGTGTTTACTTTAATTTTGTCTTTACTTTAATGTTTTAATGCTATTTTTTTCTTTTATTTCTTATATTTTTTTTATGAATGGTATATCCAAGCGCAAATGAATGTTTATGTTTTTGTGTCAGTAAGTGCGCAAGTATGTAAACATACACAAACATGTAATATGCAATAAATCTGAATCAAATAGTCGCTGTGTGCTGAAGGATGTTTTTAGGAGATGATCGGAGCATCTAGTGATGTGTTCGAATTGTTCTGATGATGATCCCAATTTAACATAACTAACGTAACATACGTGGATATGCCTCACTCATTGATGTATTTTTGTTATATACAAACCCGCTAGCCCGCCTACCAGATGGGCTGTGGATTCACTCACAATATGGAAGTTTTTTAATAATAACTACGGCTTCATGGTTAATATCAGGCTAAACATGGCAGTAAAACACAAGCTTAAAATGCCCTTCTTCTTCTTCTTCTTCTACCTTTTTAGCTCCCAGTGGAGTATAGGTCTTCAACAAACACTTTCCAAGTCGTTCTGTTTTTTTTTGCCACTCTTTTAAGATCATTCCTTGTCTTCCCCATCATCTTCATCTCTGCTTCTATCTGTCTTCTCCAAGAATTCCTTGGTCTTCCTCTTTGTCTTTTCCCCTGGGGATTCCAAAAAAGGGCCTGTTGTGTAATACTTTCAGTTGGCTTCCGTAGTGTGTGTCCTATCCAGCGCCATCATCTTCGCTGTATCTCTTTATCCACTGGTGTTTGACTGGTACATTTCCATAATTCTATGTTTGAAAATGCCCTTATTTTATGTTTATATATGTGATTTTGTTGTGTGTGCATGTTTTGTGAAGATCGTGTTCTATTATGTTTTATTTTGAGCAAGTAGTGAAGATCAAGAATGAAGAACTGAGAAAAAGCTAGGAATAGCCCCCCCCCCCCCCCCCCCCATAGAATATATAAGGGAACAACAGATAAAAGGGTGTGGCCACGTGACAAGGCAGAAAGATCAAAACACAAAACAACGAACCTTCAACAAGCGTTGTGAGAACACCAGACCCAAGGGTCGACCACGAAAAAGATGGATCAATGGAATATTAGAAGCACTAGGAAACATGACAGCAGCAAAGGCGAACAAAAGAGCAAAAAACCGCAAATTATTTCTCTTCTCGACGCTGAAATGCAGATGAGGGAGGAAAGAAGAAGAAGAGGAAGAAGTGTCTGAGGGCAGACCGGCAAAAACACACTTAAAGTAGCTGGTTCCAAAGTACTAAGTCCTGTACGAACTAGACACTGAAATCACTGAGAAGGAACTTCGTGGCGTCATCCACGACCTCTCATCTTGTAAAACCCCTAGAATTGAAATATATATGGCCCTTTTCGTCTTGTCAGACGATCTAGTGGAGGCTATTGCGTATTTTTTTTTAAGTTTTGTTTTTGTCGAACAGCTTATCTCGTGACTAATTCTACCAATGTTTGACAAACGCACACGGCCACAGAATGAACAAGTCAGGCCCATTGATCCACGAGGTTTTCCGTCATTTTTCATGAGTCTTTTTTCTTCTAAGTTTTACCATAGCACAGTCTCAAATGATGTCATACCATTCATTATACATGCTCGCCATGGCGTGCGATCACTTGCCAGATGTACCCAGTCATTTTCATAGATGGAGAAACAAGAATTTATCGAAGGAAGGACGTAGTGCAAGTCCAGGGCACATGGTCCTTACGTTACATGGGCCAAGATTAAATATTGGTGCTTTCTTCCTCACTTCACTTTGCCAACACTGCCTGGGCACGGAATATGCAGATGCTTTCTTCCTCACTTCACTTTGCCAACACTGCCTGGGCACGGAATATGCAGATAGTGCCCAGTCGCACTATCGCACTCTCGACTTCGTTAAAATTCATTATAATTAAAATAATGAAGTAAAATGTTGAAATACTCTTGCCCCACAGTTACATGTAAAAGTAAAGATTCCCTCCACGCCTTGCTTGGTGTATGGAGAATATGGTGTTAGTGACTATAGTTTTCTATGACCACGGCACATTTTTGGGTGATGTGGTCGTATCACGCCAGGCAGCCTTTACTTACTATAAAAATTGCTGGTACCTATTTTTAGAGGCTGGGCGAACCCCGCAGCCTTGTCAGTCTGAAACAGAGTCCGCCACTTCACAATTACAAATTCCTTGACAAACGCTGGAGAAATGGCGAGATATCCAAGACATGAGAGATGCAGAAGTTGTCACTTTAACCTAAAACAAATTGATCAAGAGGGTTTGTAACAACTAAACTAAACACTAAAACACTAACTCCCTCTAGTGTATAACTGAAAAGATATTCTGATGATGATGATGATGATGCGGTCGTCCGATGATTTGAGGTATTCTAGCGGATACGAACCGTAGACTTCCTCCTCGTCATCCGCCCTTAAAAGGACGTTAAGTGGACGTAGTTACGTTGTGTTGAAGTTTGCAGTGTAACACTGTGATATCTGCGCCTTTCGGCCCAACACATCCGACTTCAGCCGACATTTTTGAGTACCGGGTTTGTCTTCCCTCTTCGATCCCTGCTCGCTTGGCCAGACTAGACAGGCTAGTCTGTTTCTGGAGGCACCGCGGAGAGGTGTAGCAGGGTCTGGATGGTTCTGGTTCACCGATCCTGGCGCAAGCCATCAGTTATGAGTCACTGACGACTTCCAGCTCTGGTGCTGGGTGGGGCGCGCCTTCGCCTCCAAAAAGATATTCTAAAGAATTGTTTACGCCAACTGCAAGAGCGTGTCCTTCCCAAAGCTCAGTGTGGTTTTTGTTCTGGGGGGTGAGGGGGGTGTAAACCACCGATATGATTTTTACTTTTTACTCCCGAACTGCACTAGAAGTGCAAGGAAAAGGGAAGAGCCTTTGATATTGTCTTCATTGATCGCAGCAAAGATGTTGATACAGTGAGGACTTCTTTTGCTTGATGGTGCAGCACGGGGCTTCTCTTGGTTGATGGTACAGCACGGGGCTTCTCTTGGTTGATGGTACAGCACGGGGCTTCTCTTGGTTGATGGTACAGCACGGGGCTTCACTTGGTTGATGGTACAGCACGGGGCTTCTCTTGGTTGATGGTGCATCACGGGGCTTCTCTTGGTTGATGGTACAGCACGGGGCTTCTCTTGGTTGATGGTACATCACGGGGCTTCTCTTGGTTGATGGTGCATCACGGGGCTTCTCTTGGTTGATGGTACAGCACGGGGCTTCTCTTGGTTGGTGGTGCAGCACGGGGCGTCTTTTGGTTGATGGTGCAGAACGGGGCTTCTCTTGGTTGATAGTACAGCCTGGGGATCCTTTTGATTTATGTTGAAGCACGGGGCTTCTTGGTTGATGGTGCAGTAAGGGGCTTCACTTGGTTGATGGTGCAGCACAGGACTTCTCTTGGTTGATTGTGCAGCATGGGACATCTTTTGGTTGATAATTCAGCACTGGGCTTCTTTTGATTGATGGTGCAGCACTGGTCTTCTTTTGATTGATGGTGCAGCACTGGTCTTCTTTTGATTTATGGTACAGCACTTGGCTTCTTTTGGTTGATAATGCACTGGGCTTCTTTTGGTTGATGGTACAGTACGGGGCTTCTCTTGGTTGATGGTGCAGCTCGGGACTTCTTTCGGTTTATGGTGCAGCACGGGGCTTTGTTTGATTGATGATACAACACGGGGTTTACATTGGTTAATGGTGCAGCATGGGGCTTCTTTTGGTTGATAAGTCAGAACGGGGCTTCTTATGGTTGATGGTGCAACACTGGGCTTCTTTTGGTTGATAGTACACTACGGGGTTTCTCTTGGTTGATGGTACAGCACGGGACTTCTCTTAGCTGATGGTACAGTACGGGACTTCTCTTCATTAATGGTGCAGTACCAGGCTTCTCTTGATTGATGGTACAGTATGGGGCTTCTCTAGATTGATGGTACAGTACCTGGCTTCTCCTGGTTGATGGTACAGCACGGGGCTTCTCTTAGCTGATGGTACAGTACGGGACTTCTCTTGATTGATGGTGCAGTACCAGGCTTCTCTTGATTGATGGTACAGTATAGGGCTTTGCATGGCTTGTGGTACATCACTGGGCTTCTCTTGGTTGATGGTGCAGTACGGGGCTTTTCTTGATTGATGGTACAGTACGGGGCTTCTCTTGATTGATGGTACAGTACCTGGCTTTTCCTGGTTGATGATACAGTACGGGACTTCTCTGGTTCATGATGCTGCACAGGCCTTTTCTTGGTTGATGCCTACTATGGTGCAGTAGGGGGTTTCTTTTGGTTGATGACGCAGCACGGGGTTTCTTGGTTGATGGTACAGTAAGGGGCTTCACTTGGTTGATTGTGCAGCACGGGGCTTCATTTTATTCGATGGAATATTACGGGGGTTTTCTTGGCTGATGGTGCAACACGGGGCTTACATTGGTTGATGGTACCATACGGGGCTTCTCTTGGTTGATGGTAAAGCACGGGTCTTCTCTTGGTTGATGATACAGCACGGGGATTCTTGATTGATGATACAGTAAGGGGCTTTTCTTAGTTGACGGTGCAGCACGGGGCTTCATTTGGTTGATGGTACAGCATGATGTCTTATTTTGCTTGATAGTGCAGGACGTGACTTCGCTTGGTTTATGGTGTAGCATATGACTTCTCATGGTTGATGGAACAGCACGGGGCTTCTTTTGGTTGATAATGCAGAACGGGGCTTCTTTTGGTTGATGGTGCAGCACTGGGCTTCTTTTGGTTGATAATGCAGAACGGGGCTTCTTTTGGTTGATAATGCAGATCGGGGCTTCTTTTGGTTGATGGTGCAGCACTGGGCTTCTTTTGGTTGATGGTGCAGCACTGGGCTTCTTTTGGTTGATGGTGCAGCACTTTTACTTACTTACTTCGATTACTTTTAGAAGGCTGCTGTGCCTTTAACAAGCCCCAAAAATCTAATTTGTCTTGTTTGTATTGTGGTTGGTAGTTCTCTGATCATTTTTAGTAGCCATAATTTTTACAGACCTTCGGCATATGATTTTTCGGGTAATGTGGTCGGTATTATGCCCGAGCCGCTTTACTTTCCCCGAAAAAAATCCGGTACCCATTAAAGGCTGGATCGGAACCCCGTCAGTTTGGATCGAACATACCTCTTGTCCTTTGTAGTCCAGTTCACTAACCACTGAGCTATCGCGGTGCCCCTAGATTCGATGTCTAGCCCTCTCTGGGTAGTGAGATCCAATGTCTAGCCCTCTCTGGGTTGTGAGATCCAATGTCTAGCCCTCTCTGGGTAGTGAGATCCAATGTCTAGCCCTCTCTGGGTAGTGAGATCCAATGTCTAGCCCTCTATTGGTAGTGAGATCCAATGTCTAACCCTCTCTGGGTAGTGAGATCCAATGTCTAGCCCTCTCTGGGTAGTGAGATCCAATGTCTAGCCCTCTCTGGGTAGTGAGATCCAATGTCTAGCCCTCTCTGGGTAGTGAGATCCAATGTCTAGCCCTCTCTGGGTAGTGAGATCCAATGTCTAGCCCTCTCTGGGTAGTGAGATCCAATGTCTAGCCCTCTCTGGGTAGTGAGATCCAATGTCTAGCCCTCTCTGGGTAGTGAGATCCAATGTCTAGCCCTCTCTGGGTAGTGAGATCCAATGTCTAGCCCTCTCTGGGTAGTGAGATCCAATGTCTAGCCCTCTCTGGGTAGTGAGATCCAATGTCTAACCCTCTCTGGGTAGTGAGATCCAATGTCTAGCCCTCTCTGGGTAGTGAGATCCAATGTCTAGCCCTTTCGAAAAACGGCGAAAAACAGGAGGTTCCGTGTGCATTCTGCGCATGTTAAACAATACTTGGCAAACTGGAAATCGTAGAGAGTAGACCTAAAGATTACCGCTGCCCGGGCAAAATTAATAGGAAGATATCTACCCAAAAATTTAAAACTTGCGACCATAAATATGAGAGTACCACTGAAATCGGAGAGTATCTGCCTGTATGGCGAGGGACACCTGTGCACACGACTGCCAGTGTGAAAAATCAGAAAATGTTATATTCAGGCAAAATTCAATTCCTCGGAACTTCGCTAGAGATAAATCTGGCGAACACAAACAAACAAACATGTTTCTGTCCCATACAGGATGTTGAGAAAACATAATATTTTGCTATTCTTAGTCCTGGTGTTATTTGTTTTGATGTTGGTATATATTACATAATAAATAAAAACAAGTGGAACACTATCAAAACATGTAAATGAATTGAAATATTTGAGAACTTTGTTAACCTCAGACGGAACATGTACAAAAGAGGTGAGATGCAGAATGGCTCAGGCAAAAGCAGCTTTCCAAAACATGAGGAAGATAATATCCAATCCATTTTTGACAATAGAAACAAGAAAAAGAGTTCTTAAATGTTATGTAGAGCCAGTCGTAACATATGGATGTGAATCATGGTCAATAGGACAACAGACAAGGAAATCACTGGAGTCTGTAGAAATGTGGTTTTACAGAAGCATGTTGAGAATACCAAGGATAGCTAAGAAGAGTAATGAATATGTTCTGAAAGAGGTCAAAGCAAAAAGAGATATAATTTCCAATATTAGGAAAAAACAAGCATCATTTTTGGCCATGTAATGAGAAGAGAACAACTGGAATATATTGTAACAACTGGAAAAATTGAGGGACGAAGAGATAGAGGGAAGCAATGAGAAAAAATACCAGACAGCTTAAGATAATGGCTTGGCAGAAGGTCAACAACAAAATGATAAATAACTGTCGAGATCGAAAGTTGTGGAGAGACATGATCACCTACGCCAGCAGGCCCGGTACTTTATGATTTTTCATGGCATTAAATTGCTTTCTGCCATTCTTGTTCTTTTGTTTATTTCAGTTGTACATATTCCATCACTGATCATGGTATGTCCAAGGTAGTTGTAGCTCTGAACTGTTTCCAGGTTTTTTCCTTCAACTTTGATATCCGCTTGAAGATTTTGAGCATTATCTTTGTTTGCTTGCTTGCTTACGTTCCCCCGATGACTAAAGTATTCTAGAGTATTCGTAGACTGTAGAATTCCTCTTCGTCATCCGCCCTTAAAAGGACGTTGAGTGGTCGTGTCTGCGTTGTGTTGTGGTTTGCAGTATAACTGTTATATTTGCGCCTTGCACAAAAAATGTGGATATTGTAAAATCCTAAAATTTAGGACAAGCAAGAAAATCATATTTTATATACCTCAAATAAGCAAAAATATTTCCTAAATGCATGACAGTAGGGCAAAAAATCAGACTGAAGGTCAGTTAAAAAATAAGATTTCACGAAAATGAATTACAGAAATTCATCAGTTTCTGAGATAATTTATAAACTTTGTGTGCACGAATTTCTGGACGAACTATAGTATATATCTACAGGGAAGAGACAGACGGGAAATCGCCTCCACATTGTTCTGTTACCGGCACTAGTCCTAGCACCAATCAAGTATGCCCAGACATTTCTTACTGTCAGTAAGACACAAATTGACAGACTGGAGAAAACACATAATGAAGCTATGCGCATTGTCTTGAGCTGCACGAGTGACACTCCCTGTGCAGCAATGAGGTATCTTCTTGACTTTCCAACTATGGATGACAGGATCAAGATCTTGAGGGCACGAGCATACCTGAAGATAAGTACAGATATAGAGCATCCATTGCACCACGAGCTCAACACAGGGAAAGGTGTCAGACTAAACAGAGGCAAATCATGGGTGGGCTGAGCAGAAGATGTCAGGTATGTGTGATTACCTATATCAACGCTGGGGAGAAGTGGATACCGGTGTCTGCGTCATTTAGAGGGACAGTATCGTGTATTGTAGCACTGGACAGGAAAATTAGGGATCAGAACTCAGTCGTGGTTAATGCGGAAGTCAACGGTCTTATCTGGGATAACACCGATGAGAAAGATGCAGTCATCTATACAGACGGATCTGTAATACGGCACCAAAGGAGTGCATGGGCATTTATAGCACGCTCGGCGGGCAGAACAGTCTAGGATTACAGTTGTGCATACGTCATGACCACGAGTAGCATGACGATGGAGGTGATGGCAGTGACCAAGGCATTCGTCTGCTTAGAGTCACAAGACTACACCCGCGCTTGCATACTGAGTGATTCGATAATTATGATAAAAAAGTGGAGGCGGGCTCTGTACGCATGCAATGGTTAAAGTCATTACAGAAGTCAAAAATATGAAAGGTCACCTTTGTCTAAGTCTCAGGTCATGCTGGAGTACGGGAAAATGAAAGAGGGGACAGGTTGCCTAGCGGCGCTGTCGTTGAAGACGATCAAACAATGGATCAGGCGAACATCATCAATGCCCTCCGAGATGTGGGAAGGACACAGGACTTCAACAACCATGAGTCCTCGTCGCTCCTTCGCATGAAAGAAATGGGAGTTAAGATGGGCACAGCCAGAAACGAGGAACTTAGTGGCCGTGCAAGAAGTCTAATCAACCAACACAGAACTGGAGTCGTCAGTCGCTGGACACTGCGGGACTTGCTGAGGAGGGGATCTTAGCACCTATGGGCATGTTCGGAGTGCAATGATAATGATCCGCAGATAACTCAATATGTCTGCAATACTCGCTGCGTCTTTGTTATGAACTTGAATAATTCCTAAGAAAGACTCATTCACAACTACAATCTTTTTCTCAAAGGTTAAACATATCTAATGGTCTCCGGCATTTGTTCTAGGTAAGTGGCACCAGGGGTTGAATCAAACATTATTCCCTAGCAAATCAATTCAGAGTAAGAGGTATGTTTACAGCACTCGGAACAAATGACAAGTAATCAACAACAGAAAAATAACAAAGAACAATATATGAACCGAAGCAGGATCGAACTCAGTGGCACAGTGCCTTGCCACGAAAAGCCAAACGCTAGGGAACACTACCACTCAGCTAACTATCGCCTCGGAAGTTTCCCTCTATAATAATATTCATTTATTATTATTTGTCTCAGTTATTCCCTAGTAGTTGATTCTCTGGATGTCATACACACGTTTGTCTCTAACTGTAGATGCTAAAAGCTGGATGAACTCATAGTTCATTTCTGTTGAAAGGAACGTAGTTGATCCTGGATTTTGCTGCACATACAAAAGGTGGACATTCATGAGTGGATCAAACTCTGCAACAAGCTTTACATGGTCTATACAATTTCCAGCGTTTCTGTGACTCTCCTGTTTTTTCACTTTCAGTGGAACTTTTTCTGTGGGTCTTAGGTCCAAATTTTGTTTGGATGAATATTTTATATAACATAGCATAGCACATTGTATAGCATAACATTGATTAGTGTACT
This sequence comes from Megaustenia siamemsis, assembly GCA_032433765.1. Classification (NCBI taxonomy): domain Eukaryota; kingdom Metazoa; phylum Mollusca; class Gastropoda; order Stylommatophora; family Ariophantidae; genus Megaustenia; species Megaustenia siamemsis. The sequence continues at coordinate 29,421,338 of JAVIAB010000106.1, forward strand.
CTAGCGTTTTCTTCTCGTGCCAAGGCGTTTTGTGGAGTAGTACGGGTTCGTTCCTGCAACTGGCTGTCTATTGTTATTTGCTCGTATTATGTTGTTGATTATTTGTTAATTGTTTTCCGAGTGTTGCAAGCATAATTCTTCCCCTGAAATGATCCAATGCGATACCAGGCTCACTTGAGTTAAGTAGGACGAACAAGGAATGGGTGGGTGGGAGGGGCGGGGGGATGTTTCATACAAATACATCTTCTTGTCTCTTCTGACAGAGCTTTTAGCTTTGTTGTCTACTTCTTTTCTATGTTGATTATGCCAGATCTTTTCCAAGATCAGTCTTTACTGTCATCATTGCTATCTTCGCTTCAATTCTTTCTTCTATATGCATCCATGTATTGTCAGAAATCGATGCTCTTCTTTCAATTTCTTATCAACCCATCACTTTATTCTGCTGATGACATTAGAACTGTGCTGTGGAATTTCCACATTTCTATTACGGTCTTCTCATCTAGTTCGCCAAGCACTGAATAGCGGTTTTTCAGATCTAGATATTGAAGTTTCCATTAATGTTCTCTTCTAGTTCGCCGAGCACTGAATAGTGGTTTTTTAGATCTAGATATTGAAGATTCCATTAATGTTCTCTTCTAGTTCGCCAAGCACTGAATAGTGGTTTTTTAGATCTAGATATTGAAGTTTCCATTAATGTTCTCTTCTAGTTCGCCAAGCACTGAATAGCGGTTTTTTAGATCTAGATATTGAAGTTTATATTAATGTTCTCATCTAGTTCGCCAAGCACTGCGCAGCGGTTTTTTAGATCTAGATATTGAAGTTTCCATTAATGTTCTCATCTAGTTCGCCAAGCACTGAATAGTGGTTTTTTAGATCTAGATATTGAAGTTTCCATTAATGTTCTCTTCTAGTTCGCCAAGCACTGAATAGCGGTTTTTTAGATCTAGATATTGAAGTTTATATTAATGTTCTCATCTAGTTCGCCAAGCACTGCGCAGCGGTTTTTTAGATCTAGATATTGAAGATTCCATTAATGTTCTCATCTAGTTCGCCAAGCACTGAATAGTGGTTTTTTTAGATCTAGATATTGAAGTTTCCATTAATGTTCTAATCTAGTTCGCCAAGCACTGAATAGTGGTTTTTTTAGATCTAGATATTGAAGTTTCCATTAATGTTCTCATCTAGTTCGCCAAGCACTGAATAGTGGTTTTTTAGATCTAGATATTGAAGTTTCCATTAATGTTCTCATCTAGTTCGCCAAGCACTGAATAGTGGTTTTTTAAATCTATATTGAAGATTCCATTAATGTTCTCATCTAGTTCGCCAAGCACTGCATAGCGGTTTTTTAGATCTAGATATTGAAGTTTCCATTAATGTTCTCATCTAGTTCGCCAAGCACTGCATAGCGGTTTTTTTAAATCTAGATATTGAAGATTCCATTAATGTTTTCATCTAGTTCGCCAAGCACTGAATAGTGGTTTTTTAAATCTAGATATTGAAGATTCCATTAATGTTCTCATCTAGTTCGCCAAGCACTGCATAGCGGTTTTTTAGCTCCAGATATTGATGATTCCATTAATTATTTCATCTTTCATTTTGAGGCTTCAGTTTGTGTGTGTGTGTGTTGGCTTTCCAGTTTTAATTTCATCTTCAAAATGCATTAATTATTATCACTCGTGATAACTGTCCTTCTATATGCTCTTACGTCTCTCAAAGATGTTTTCAATTGCCACACAGTTGGTAAGTCTGGTTTTTGTTTCTACCAACAGGGGATAACGAAAATGTTTTGTGTAACTTCTAGTGTGTGAATAATGTCCCACCTATTATAACTACAACTGTCCCTATAAGTAAGTAAGTAAAGTACCCCCCGTCACGCCAAGTGGCGTATAGGGAAATATGGTGTTAGTGACCCTATATTTTACAGACCTTCAGCACATGATTTTTGGGGTAATGTGGTCGGTATTACGCCCGTGCTGATTTACTTTCCCAGAAAAAATCCGGTACCCATTTAAGGCTGGGTGAACCCGGAGCCGTCGGTTGGGATCGAACCCTACCCCTTGTCCGTAGTAGTCCAGTTCACTAACCACTGAGCTATCGCGGCTCCCACTAATTTTTAGGGAATTAGTAAAACACAGGTGTCCTCGCCAGGGTACGAACCCCGGCTGTTGCCGTGGTAAGCCAACCGAACTGTCCCTATGTTAAACATAATTAGATTAATCCTCTCCATTTTGGCTTGTAAAGAGATTCAACTCCAATATTAATTAATTGTATGAATAAAATAATGTCATTTATTCCTAACATATATATATTTTTTTATATTTAAATTCATTGCAAGTCAAGGAACTACTATTGTACAAATAACAAACACTACTGATATAGGTTATATTTATATATTCGATATATATTCACGATTTAAAATGGGATTACTTGCTGGGTATTATTATATTTGTTGAATTTGATTCTTCTAATACATGAGTAGTTCTAGCAGTCCGGAATGCACAGTCATCAACGCATGTATATATACTTATATATATATATATTACTGGTACTTGATGGGAGCCGCGATAGCTCAGTGGTTAAAGCACTGGACTACACAGGACAAGAGGTAATGTTCGATCCCAAACCGACGGCTTTCATTTCACCCAGACTTTAATGAGTATCGGATTTTTTATGGGAAAGTAAAGCGGCACGGCCGTAATACCGACCAAATTACCCCAAAAATCATGTGCCGAAGGTCTGTAAAATTTATGGTCACTAACACCATATCCCCTATACGCCACTTGGCGTGACGGGGGTACTTTACTTTTTTATAGTACTTGATGATGATGATAAATAAATATGTATATTTGTATATCATCAAACATATATATATGATGATAAGATACATATGTAGTATGATGATATAAAAATATAGACCACACAAATACATACATATATATATATACATACACACACACACACATATATAAATGTATGATGTCCATTTCTTTACCGATTTTACTATCTTCAGAGAATGTTGTTTCCAAATATTTAAAGTGTTTGACTTGTTTTATAACTTGATGTCCTATCATCATCAAGTACCATGCCTGCTAGCGTAGGTAATCATGTCTCTCCAAAACTTTCGATCTCGACAGTTATTTATTATTTATGTTGTTGACTTTCTGCCAAGCCATTCTCTTAAGCTGTCTGGTATTTTTTTCTCTTTGCTTCAGTCTATCTCTTTGTCCCTCAATTTTCCCAGTTGTTGCAATATATTCCAGCGTTCTCTTCTCATTACCTGGCCAAAAAATGATGATTGTTTCTTCCTAATATTGGAAATAAACTCTATCATAATGTTTTCAGTACTCTTTTTAGCTGTCCATGGTATTCTCAATATTCTTTTGTAAAACCACATTTATACAGCCTCAAGTGATTTTCTTGTCTGTTGTCCTATTGTCCATGATTCACATCCATATATTAAAGACTGTCTCTACACAACATTTAAGAACTCTATTTCTTGTTATATATATATATATATATATATATATATATATATATATATATTACTACTAGCAGAAAATACTAAAGATCTACAACAATTACATAATGTAATAAACATGGCAAGCAAAATATATGGACTAGATATGAATATCAAAAAGACTAAAACTATGATCATAAACAAAGGAAATTCTCAAGACCTACAATTAAATATCACAGTTGAAGGAATACATCTAGAGACAGTTCAGAACTACAACTACCTGGGACATACTATAACCAGTGATGGAAAATGTACAACTGAAATAAATAAAGGAATAGGTATGGCAACAAGTAATTTCAATGCCATGAATAATATACTAACATCAAAACAAATAACACCAGGGCTAAAACTAAGAATAGCAAAATGTTACATCTTCTCAATATTCCTGTATGGTGCAGAAACATGGACATTAGACCAGAAAACAAAACAGAAAATTGAAGCATTTGAAATGTGATTTTATAGAAGAATAGGTAGAATTAGATGGAAAGAAAAGAAAACAAACGAGGAAGTTTTAAAACAACTAAAAATGAAAAAAGAACTACTAAACACAATTAGAGCTAGACAAATGAAATTTTTTGGTCATGTTAAAAGACACAACAGTCTAATAAAAGTAATATTAGAGGGGAAAATGCAAGGTAAAAGAGGCAGAGGCAGACCAAGACTAACATGGACGAGTAACATCAAAAGATAGACAAGTCAGCCTATGACAATCTGCACCATCAAAGCAAGAGACAGAGCAGAATGGCGCTCCATAGTAGCCAACCTTCAATGCGGAGACGGCACCTAACGATGATGATATATATATATGTGTGTGTGTGTGTGTGTGTGTGTGTGTGTGTGTGTATAGATACATTTATTTGTTTTGATATGTATATATATATAAATATATGTGCGTATTTATGTGTTTATAAATGCATATTACGAATGTACAGGGTGTTCGTAAAGTCTCACTACACTTTGTATATAGAACGCATTCGAAAAAAAAGTATATAATGTCATCATGACGTCATTTAAACCATGTGCTGCACAATCGTAAAACAAAATGCAGTGAATCGCTGTCGTCTGCTGGAGTTATGGTTATGGTTATGGATGGCCCCGGTATTACTGCAATCGAATTAAATTCCATAATTGCTCAACCGCCCGTGCCAGTGAAATCATTCGAATTACTAACTCATCTTCCAAACAAAGAAAGGTAACTGTAGTCCCCATCATAGCAGTCTCAGCACACGCCAAAAACATAAGGCGAAACCGCAAAGAAAGTGAACACAGACAACTGTTCCTTGTCATACGATACCATCATTCATCGTAAACAATTGGAATATCCAAACACGATCAAAAGGATGAAACGCACAGTTCACGGTGAGCACAAAGCACTTAACTCAGCAGCTCCTGCAACAAGAGTGACTTGGAATATGAGAAAACTGCAATAATGAACACTTTTCATACTTAGCTTCAATGGTTCCTGCCGCCTATCCACCATATAGACCGGAAGTTCACGTCCTCCTGAAAATTATGATCTTCATATTATTTTAAATGTATAGCGCTGGATGATGTTAGGGCATCGTTTTTTACTCCAATTCCGAACATATAAAACACAGTTAATCGTCGGATTATCCCCGTCGCACATCAAACAACATACCGTAAGATTTTCCTGCAATGTGAATTTGTCAAATTATAAACCACATATTGAAATTATAAAATCAGATGTCTACCCAGAGGCGAAGGCGCACCTCACAGCAGCAGAGCTGAAAGTTGTCTGCGACCCACAGTTGATGGCTTGCGCCAGGATCGGTGAACCAGAACCATACAGACCTTGCTCCACATCTCCGTGGTGCCAGTCTATTAACAGACTACCTGTCTAGTCTGGTTAAGCGAGTAGGGATCGAAAAGGGAAGACAACCTGGTTTTCAAAAATGTTGCCCTGAAGTCGGATGTGTTGGGCCTAAAGGCGTAAATGTAGACACGCCCACTTAACGTCCTTTTAAGGGCGGATTATGAAGACGTGTATTCTTTTAGTCATCAGACGAACGCAGCAAGCAAGCAAGCAGCAAGCATGGCTACCCTAGATCTTACAGTAGCCCTCTTCAATTTAGACAACATCCTTCCTGACTAACATGAAACTCCGAGTCACCGCGGTGCTGTAAAGTCATGAACGAAAATCCGTCATTTCGCCTTTCAACAGTAGCGTATGACCGTTCTAGGGATATACGATGAGCCATTATGATGACTTAGCACACGCAACAATGGCTGCGCCATAGATTTCCGATTAGTCTAATGAATGCAGCCTACAACGAACGAAACACGGTGCAAATTCATTAAAGTGAAAACTTCTGTTGACCTGACGGAGCAGTCCGCATTAATGAGTTGCAACATGTAAATATCTTGCGTCAAATAACTGCTGGAGTAATTCTTTGCACCCAAAACAGAATGACGTTATCAACAGAAGAAAAAAAATGTGTTGGTTGAACAAGAGTATCGAAATGGCGGTCGATACACATGGATAGTTGTTCAAAGATTTATAGCAAGATATCCTGATAAACAACCTCCTCATCGCATTACAGTTAGAAATTTGTGAAATAAGTTTCGTGCTACGGGAAAGGTGGAAGATGCTCCTCGATCTGGTAGGCCTGCTGTGCCTGAAGAAAAATGTCTAGATATTCAAAACATAATCATGAAAAATCCAAGTAAGTCCTTATGGAAGATTGCGCTACAAGTTAACATATCAATGGGCGCGGCGCACAAAATTCTTAAACACCGGTTAAATTTTTATACATACGGGATTTTTGTTGTGTCTGAGTTAAAAGGCTGTGACTATCAATCCAGGGCCAACTACTGCAGGTGATTTCAAGCATTTTTAGTTGAAGAAGACGAATCGATTCTTGAAGTAACATTCTACTCTGATGAGACATGGTTTAATCTATCTGGATGTGTTAATAGCCAAAATAATCGTATTTGGACAGTTTTAATCCCAATGCATTTCATGAAGTGCCTCTACACGATACAAAAATTGGGGTATGGTGTGCCATCAGTAGAAAACGTTTAATTGCAACAATTTTCTTCAACAGCACTATTAATGCCGATCGGTACCGTACTCATACAATCTTCATCCCAACGGGCACTGTACAATACAATCTTCATCCCAACGGGCACTGTACAATACAATCTTCATCCCAACGTTGTGCTAGCAATGCCAGTCCTGAACCCTAGATGCAAGAGCAATAAGAAAAATAATCTCTACAGAGATGAAATGTGTTAGACGAATGACAGGAAACAGTCTGAGAGACAAGATCAGAAATGAAGAACTGCGGGAAAAAAAAGTTAAGAACAGCCCCCGCCATAGAATATATAAAGAAACAACATATAAAATGGTTTGGCCCCGTGACAAGCCAGAGTGATAAAAACAAAATACAACAAGCCCTCAATAAACGTTGCGAGAATACCAGACCCAAGGGTAGACCACGGAAAATATGGACCGATGGAATATTAGAAGCACTAGGAAACATAACAGCAGCAAAAGCGAACATAAGAGCAAAAGACCGTAAATTGTATCTCCCCTCGAAGCTGAAAATCAAATGAGGAGGGAAAGAAGAAGGTACCGTACTGACATACTGGAACCTTTTTTAGAACAGCTGAATGAACATGAAATTAGGGAAGCGTGGCTCCAGCAAGATGATGCAACTGCACACACAGAGAGAGCAAAACCCGCATTTTTTTTAAAGAAATTGTTTACAAATCGCATAATATCACATAGAATTTGGCCTGCTCGTTCTCCATATCTATAAATATAGATTATTATCTATGGGGTTTATTGAAAGGAAATGTTTTCACAAATAATGCACGCACAATTGAGGACCTGAAAGAATCAATCAGAATTACCATTCAAGAAATAACAACAGACACGTTACAGAAGGTATTTGACAATATGAATAGACGTGTACAGTCATGTCTTGAAGCCCATGGTAGACATTTCCAACACCTTTTGCAGTGAATATTATATTGGTAATTTCCAGATTACTCAAAACAGCATTAGACCATAGCAGTAACTATTGTAACTAATTTAATGACCTTTTAAGCAGATTTTGATGACGTCATTTACTTTTTTTTTTTTTCAAATGTGTTCTATATACAAAATGTAGTGACATTTTTTAATATTACATTATATTACATAAAAAATATAATCAGTGCGGCGACCAATATGTCCACTTTGTCGAACGTGGTTCAGGACTAGTGGCATTTTTATTGGAATGTGACTTCGTCAAGGCCAGCTCCTTGTCGTGGGGATGGGGCTTAACAGTCACCAGGGACTGAAAACCAAGGCTGACCAGGCCTTCCTACAAGTGAGCAAGACCACAGTCTGCTCAGCAAGTATAAGTGCTGAAGTCGGAGGCAACCAGCCAAAAGGCGCACCCCAACAATCAGGATGGCACGCACTTACGCAAATGGGAAGTATGTCTATAACTGCGAATCGATATGACACTCGCCCAGTGATGGACACTCAGGCAGGTGCAGCGCCGGGCCCTCATCCTCGAAAGGGCCCAACCTCTATTACTGGGTGTCCTTCTCAGCCGCTCTGTGGAGTCAGGGGGCGAGAGAATAGAGCTACTGGCCAGTTTAAGATCACTTAAAATAATGCACTGGAATGCTGAAGGCATCAACAGTAAAAGAGATGGGTACAGCAAAATGTTAGAGTTAGAAAATATCCTGCATGAAGAACAAGTAAGCATATGCTGTTTGCAGGAAACCATCTAAACAACGACATAGCCTTGAAGATTAGAGGATGCCAGTGTTACCGATCTAACCGTATAAAAACAGACAAAAGGGCAGAATACTGACACTTGTAAAGAATAATATCAGTGTAAGTCAGTTTGAAGTGCATATGGATGGGCCTGAATATCAGACACACACGAAGTCGTGGAAATACCCATTACACAAAGAGAGCTAGAGCTGGCAATATCCAAATAAAAAATGAAAAAGTCACTAAGCAGTGATAGAATGTCCAATCAGATGATGAAAAACTTGGGAACTGCAGCTAAAGCAAAACTAGTGTAGATCTACAGCATTTGCTGGTCCACAGGTAGAGTGCCACAGGCATGGAGAGAAGCAATTATGATACAATTACTAAAGCCAGGAATAAAAGGTTCAACAACATCCAGCTATAGACCAATCAGTCGTACAAGCTGTTTGTGTAAAACAATGGAACGTATAATCAATCTCAGACTGCAGTGGTACCTGGAAAGTGAAAGCCTCCTTGTCCCACAACAAGCAGGCTTTAGACAGTGTTACTCTACCGAATATCAGGCAACCTATCTTTCCCAGGAAAGTGAGGATGCGTTTTAAGAAAAGAAACTGGTACTAGCAGCATTGATAGACCTAAAGAGAGCATTTGATAAGGTATGGAAGGAAGGGCTTTTGAAGAAACTGAGAAATTATGGAGTAAATGGGTACAAATGGGTCAACGCGTACCTGCATAACAGGAGAGCCACAGTGCAACTGGAAGGTCTTAGGAGTAAGAGGGTCTTACTGCGCCAGGGCGTTCCACAGGGAGGGGTACTATCTCCAACACTTTTTCTAGTCTACATCAATGACCTAGTTACTGAACTACCACATGGCATCAAAGTGGCAATGTATGCAGATGATTTGGTAATGTGGTGCACAGAGGAGGATGCAATAGTGACATCCAATTTGTTGCAAAGAGCTATAAATGCACTGAATTCATGGACAAATAGATGGTGTATCAGCATCAATACAGACAAATGCAGTACTACACTTTTCAATCTCTCCTCCCAAAAAAGGCAGAAGCCATCTACATAAACAATTAGCGTGTGAAAGAAGACATACAAGCTACGTATCTCGGAGTTACATTTCACAACAAACTATCTTGGAAACAGCAGATAAATAAGGCAACCCAAAAAGCTAGGAGGAAGTTGGCTATTCTAAGAAAGCTGTATGGAACCACGTGGGGTGCGATTGGGAAAATACTCAGTAAAGTTTACCAACAGAGTATAAGCCCACATTTAGAATATGGATCATCTGCATGGTGCTCAGTATCAAACACCACACTGTAAGAACTGGGCAAAATACAAAACCAGGCACTTATGGTCATCACAGGAGCAATGAAATCAACACCAATATTGGAGATGGAGAAATTGTGGAGGATACCAGCACTGAGAGAACGGAGGGACACAAAGGTGCTGATACAGGCAGAAAAATTTGATTCCATGCCGAGACATCCAATGAAGGACCGATTCCAATATCTTGCATTCGGACGGCTTAAGAGAATCAGTTTTATCCACCAAGCCAAGCATATTTGAAGACAAACACCAGACATGCCAAAAGTTGTTAACCCCCTACTAACCATACTAGAACAGATTTCCTGGACAGAGGAATCAGAATTAAAGGTAAAGGTAAAGTACGAGACTTGAACCGGCGTCTTAGCACGCGAGTATATACCCATATGTGCTCGGCCGCCTATCCAGAAATGTTCGGATATTTCTGTATAGTGTAGCCTCAAGCATCGAAACTCAGATGCGAAGCGACATTCCTCACCTTCCCAGGATAATATACCCTGGTACCCATTTCTGCCAACGGCTGGGTCGACCGTGGGGGTATTTTATTTTTTTTTTCCAACCACGAGTACAATTCACACTGCTCCCAGCGGGAATTGAACACGGGTTGTCCGAACGTCGGTAGTCCAGTCGGGTGGTTTTCCCAACTAGGCTACCGAGGCCCCCAAATCAGAATTGTCAATACAAATACAGACATAAGTGAATGGAATACTTAACAACGAGGAATATAATAGTCTACAGCGTAAAACAATAACTCTCGGTTTCTTGGATGAAGAATACCCACAAGACCTATGGATTCGTATACAGGTGGATCAACACAGAATGCAGTAAAGAATGGGGGAGCAGGTGCATACATAGAGTGCCCAAATAGCACTAGGGATATAAATAAAATAGCAACAGGGAAATATTGTCACAATTACGGTGCAGAAATCCAAGCAATAAAGTTGGCAATGGAAAAACTGCTGAAAAGTAATATTAGCCCGCAGCCTGTAATGTTTACGATCAGTACTCCAGGCACTACAATCCAGAAAATTGCCGCATCTGCATACCTTATTGACTGAAATCTGCAAGCACCACAGGGTAGTGTGCCACTGAGTACGGGTTCGATCCCACTTCGGACCATATATTGTTCTTCGTTTTTTTCTATTGTTGTTTGTCTGTCAATTTTTCCGAGTGCTAACACATACTTCTTTGTTCTATTATTCCCTATTATCGCCTCGGAAGTTCCCCATATAATAATATTTATGTATTATTATTTGTACCCAGTATATAATCACTGGGAACTACTATTCGTGCTGTTTCGTCCAATAAATGTTTGTCTACAACACAAGTATTCAGCCCTACTGGGAGATACTTGCATTAATAGGAAAGTACAAATATACAATTTATTTCCGGTCTGTGATCGTTACCCTATGCTATAGTCATTGAGAACGTCATCGTGTAAGACACTACTGCAATAGCCAATTTTTTAGTTGGCTGCGTGGTAGTGTGCCAAGCGTTCGGCTTCTCGTGGCAAGGCGCGGTGCCACTGAGTACGGGTTCGATCCCACTTCGGACCATATATTGTTCTTCGTTTTTTTCTATTGTTGTTTGTCTGTCAATTTTTCCGAGTGCTAACACATACTTCTTTGTTCTATTATTCCCTATTATCGCCTCGGAAGTTCCCCATATAATAATATTTATGTATTATTATTTGTACCCAGTATATAATCACTGGGAACTACTATTCGTGCTGTTTCGTCCAATAAATGTTTGTCTACAACACAAGTATTCAGCCCTACTGGGAGATACTTGCATTAATAGGAAAGTACAAATATACAATTTATTTCCGGTCTGTGATCGTTACCCTATGCTATAGTCATTGAGAACGTCATCGTGTAAGACACTACTGCAATAGCCAATTTTTTAGTTGGCTGCGTGGTAGTGTGCCAAGCGTTCGGCTTCTCGTGGCAAGGCGCGGTGCCACTGAGTACGGGTTCGATCCCACTTCGGACCATATATTGTTCTTCGTTTTTTTCTATTGTTGTTTGTCTGTCAATTTTTCCGAGTGCTAACACATACTTCTTTGTTCTATTATTCCCTATTATCGCCTCGGAAGTTCCCCATATAATAATATTTATGTATTATTATTTGTACCCAGTATATAATCACTGGGAACTACTATTCGTGCTGTTTCGTCCAATAAATGTTTGTCTACAACACAAGTATTCAGCCCTACTGGGAGATACTTGCATTAATAGGAAAGTACAAATATACAATTTATTTCCGGTCTGTGATCGTTACCCTATGCTATAGTCATTGAGAACGTCATCGTGTAAGACACTACTGCAATAGCCAATTTTTTAGTTGGCTGCGTGGTAGTGTGCCAAGCGTTCGGCTTCTCGTGGCAAGGCGCGGTGCCACTGAGTACGGGTTCGATCCCACTTCGGACCATATATTGTTCTTCGTTTTTTTCTATTGTTGTTTGTCTGTCAATTTTTCCGAGTGCTAACACATACTTCTTTGTTCTATTATTCCCTATTATCGCCTCGGAAGTTCCCCATATAATAATATTTATGTATTATTATTTGTACCCAGTATATAATCACTGGGAACTACTATTCGTGCTGTTTCGTCCAATAAATGTTTGTCTACAACACAAGTATTCAGCCCTACTGGGAGATACTTGCATTAATAGGAAAGTACAAATATACAATTTATTTCCGGTCTGTGATCGTTACCCTATGCTATAGTCATTGAGAACGTCATCGTGTAAGACACTACTGCAATAGCCAATTTTTTAGTTGGCTGCGTGGTAGTGTGCCAAGCGTTCGGCTTCTCGTGGCAAGGCGCGGTGCCACTGAGTACGGGTTCGATCCCACTTCGGACCATATATTGTTCTTCGTTTTTTTCTATTGTTGTTTGTCTGTCAATTTTTCCGAGTGCTAACACATACTTCTTTGTTCTATTATTCCCTATTATCGCCTCGGAAGTTCCCCATATAATAATATTTATGTATTATTATTTGTACCCAGTATATAATCACTGGGAACTACTATTCGTGCTGTTTCGTCCAATAAATGTTTGTCTACAACACAAGTATTCAGCCCTACTGGGAGATACTTTTCATTAATAGGAAAGTACAAATATACAATTTATTTCCGGTCTGTGATCGTTACCCTATGCTATAGTCATTGAGAACGTCATCGTGTAAGACACTACTGCAATAGCCAATTTTTTAGTTGGCTGCGTGGTAGTGTGCCAAGCGTTCGGCTTCTCGTGGCAAGGCGCGGTGCCACTGAGTACGGGTTCGATCCCACTTCGGACCATATATTGTTCTTCGTTTTTTTCTATTGTTGTTTGTCTGTCAATTTTTCCGAGTGCTAACACATACTTCTTTGTTCTATTATTCCCTATTATCGCCTCGGAAGTTCCCCATATAATAATATTTATGTATTATTATTTGTACCCACCACAGGGTTACCCTGCAGTGGATCACATCTCACTGTGGAATACCAGGAAATGAGAAAGCAGATCAGTTGGCAAAGGAAGGTGCAACAGGCACACAACTAGATACACAGGTTACGTACCATCAGAAAAAAATAGATAATCAAATCAATCAGAGGACCAAAAGCCCCAAATCATGATTCCTTTCATAATATGAATAGAAATGAACAAGTTATTATTATACGCCTCAGAACAGGACAAAATCGATTCCACAGTCACATGTATACAAAATTCAAGATCGGCACCGCAACTACTTGTACATGTGAACAGGCGCCCCAGACTGCTGAACACACACTTCAAGGCTGCACTGAATATAGTAGACTGAGGAAAATCCATTGGCCCATAGATACAACACTACAGAAAAACCATATGGGCCACTGCAAGAATTACAAAAGACAGTAAAATTTATATAGGAAACAACATTGCAGATATAAACAATACTTCAGGCAAACGAAAGGTATATAGATAGATAGATTGCAATGTGGTTTCAATTGATTATTTCTGGTTTGGATTTTCGTTTGTGGAGACAACAGTAGTCCAGTCGCATTCACCTGACCAACAAAATCAACATGGTTGTGCGCCCGCGCGCTGAAATAGCGCTGCGGATGACTTGTCGCAGAGTGTATTGGAACGGTACCAGGTCCCGGCTTTGCCCTGGAACGGGATGTGTGATCTGTGTTCGACAGTATATTTGTCACCAGCTTGGACTGTGGTCGGATCGAGCGATTAATCGAAATGGTGGCCTGATTTCATTTGCTAAAGCAACGGTACTTGGTTGGGCATGCCTTCTAATCATGACGTCATACCTGAAATGGCGCTGACGTGCGCAAATTATTCTGCCTGTGACTTCCGTTACGTCAACCGGAATTGTCAACTTTGAGCTGCGCGCCCGTTGTACAGTTATTAAGTAGCGCGTTCAATAGAACAGCTTTATGGATGTAAAACGCGCAATTTGATAGAACGAAACACTTTCAAGAGAACAGTATTGACGATCGGGGTGAACACTTTGTTGGTTGCTGGAACGGCGGCTGAGCAGATATGGGAATACCCCGCCTGCACTGAAGCCATTCCGTGCTAAAGTCGTATAGGATTTTGTAATAATCTTCTATGATGTAGTCAGATCACCTTTCTGGCGTCCTAATGTTTATTTTTGTTTTCGGAAGGAAGGCAGTGTGTTGGCCGAAATGTGATTGCTTTGTTTTTATTCTCATATGTTACTTTGTCACAATACACAGTGTTCACTTCCTTCCATCAATAATACAGGGAATTTTACAACAATCGGGAAATTAAAATCTTGTAGTTCTTGGGTTTACATTACGACTTCTCTTCTTTTTCACCTCACCTTTACCTTTCAGCGTCGTGTGGAGATAGAATTTGCCGTCTTTTGCTCTTTTGTTGGCCTATGCTGCTGTTATGTTTTCTAGTTTTTCTAATGTTCCATTCTCTATCTTTTTCATGATCGACTGTTGAAACGTCTTCTCACAGCGTTTATTTAAGGCTCGTTGTATTGTGTTTTGTTCTTTCTGCCTTATCACATGACCAAACCATTTTATCTGTTTCTTAATGTCTTCGGCCGTGGTAATTATTCCTAGCTTTTTCTTCAGTTTCTTATATCTGATCTTATCTCCCAAGCTGTTTCCTGCCATGCATCTAGCACATTTCATTTCAGCAGTGTTTAATTTTCTCTGATTTGTCTTGAGTTTAGCCTACAGGTTTGGCACTGGTAGCACAACGTTGGGAAATTGTGTTTCAGAGTGAACTTTTTCCTCTGATGTTATTTCCTTGTTGTACAGCAGTGACTTGTTCAAACTTATAATATGGTTGATGCTGTTAAATAACATGAACAAATGTTTTGTGCTAGGCCTCTTTGAGAATTTCCTCGTTGGTCTTCTTAGCTCTCCAGGGAACTCTCTTTTTTCGGACACATCATGGAAAGAGAAAAGTTGGAATACTTAGTTACAACTTGCAAAATACAGGGAACGTGAGATCGTGGACGACAAAGAGATAATATACTAGATAGCTTGGTGTCATGGCATGGAAAACAGTCAACAAAAGAAATTATAAGATGTGCTGTGGATTAGAAGATTGTGGAAGGACAGGATCCCCTACGCCAACCGGTATGGGACATGATGATGGTGATGATGATGAGGAAACTCTCAACGTTCTTCTGAGAAATATCTCTGAGGCCTGTATTCGTCTTTTCATTTGTTTGTCTTTTGTCTATGTTTCACTTCCATGTGTAAGAATTGGCTCTATATAGTACTGATGAACTCTATTCCTCATTTCTATTGGCAATCACTTATCACTAAACCTTCTTATACTGCCGATAATAATCATGTCTAGAAACAATGCAGTATCTACTGTTAACAACACTAATGGAAACTTAAAAATTGGACAACGCTTCCCTGAGGCTGCCCTTCTCTATTACATATTCTCTTTTGCTCATGTATAAGCACTTATAGACATGCTATGTTATTCACATCTCTCCTCTACTAGTCCACACTGCACCATTTCGTCTGTCCCCTATATCAACTACTCCACTCTACGACACCTCTATCTTCCCTCCTCTCTAGTCTGTCCCCTATATCAACTACTCCACTCTACGACACCTCTATCTTTCCCCCTCTCGAGTCTGTCCCCTATATCAAGTACTCCACTCTACGACACCTCTATCTTTCCTCCTCTCTAGTCTGTCCCCTATATCAACTACTCCACTCTACGACACCTCTATCTTTCCTCCTCTCTAGTCTGTCCCCTATATCAACTACTTCACTCTACGACACCTCTATCTTTCCTCCTCTCTAGTCTGTCCCCTATATCAACTACTCCACTCTACGACACCTCTATCTTTCCTCCTCTCTAGTCTGTCCCCTAAATCAACTACTCCACTCTACGACACCTCTATCTTTCCTCCTCTCGAGTCTGTCCCATATATCAACTACTCCACTCTACGACACCTCTATCTTTCCCCCTCTCTAGTCTGTCCCCTATATCAACTACTCCACTCTACGACACCTCTACCTTTCCTCCTCTCTAGTCTGTCCCCTATATCAACTACTCCACTCTACGACACCTCTATCTTCCCCCTCTCGAGATGGTCCCCTATATCAACTACTCCACTCTACGACACCTCTATCTTTCCCCCTCTCTAGTCTGTCCCCTATATCAACTACTCCACTCTACGACACCTCTATCTTTCCCCCACTCTAGTCTGTCACCTATATCAACTACTCCACTCTACGACACCTCTATCTTTCCCCCTCTCTAGTCTGTCACCTATATCAACTACTCCACTCTACGACACCTCTATCTTTCCCCTCTCTAGTCTGTCACCTATATCAAGTACTCCACTCTACGACACCTCTATCTTTCCCCTTCTCTAGTCTATCCTCTATATCAACTATTCCACTCTACGACACCTCTATCTTTCCTCCTCTCTAGTCTGTCCCCTACATCAAGTACTCCACTCTACGACACCTCTATCTTTCCTCCTCTCTAGTCTGTCCCCTACATCAAGTACTCCACTCTACGACACCTCTATCTTTCCTCCTCTCTAGTCTGTCCCCTATATCAAGTACTCCACTCTACGACACCTCTATCTTTCCTCCTCTCTAGTCTGTCCCCTATATCAAGTACTCCACTCTACGACACCTCTATCTTTCCTCCTCTCTAGTCTGTCCCCTATATTAACTACTCCACTCTACGACACCTCTATCTTTCCTCCTCTCTAGTCTGTCCCCTACATCAAGTACTCCACTCTACGACACCTCTATCTTTCCTCCTCTCTAGTCTGTCCCCTATATCAAGTACTCCACTCTACGACACCTCTATCTTTCCTCCTCTCTAGTCTGTCCCCTATATTAACTACTCCACTCTACGACACCTCTATCTTTCCTCCTCTCTAGTCTGTCCCCTATATCAAGTACTCCACTCTACGACAGCTCTATCTTTCCTCCTCTCTAGTCTGTCCCCTATATCAAATACTCCACTCTAAGACACCTCTATCTTTCCTCCTCTCTAGTCTGTCCCCTATATCAACTACTCCACTCTAAGACACCTCTATCTTTCCTCCTCTCTAGTCTGTCCCCTATATCAAGTACTCCACTCTACGACACCTCTATCTTTCCCCCTCTCTAGTCTGTTTCTTGCGCCTTTTGTATGCACGCGGATCTGGTTATGAAAACTTCTGTTACTGCGTGCTGTGTGCGCACATTTTCACTTTTGTGTACGAACTTGCACCCCGTGCGTACTCCCGTTCTTAAAAACGAAAGATTCTTCTTAGATCTTACAGGGAACTTTTTATTCACATTTTATTCTCCCTTACTTTTCATTTCTCTTTCTAGTTCCATTTTTTAATATTTTTAATACATATGTGTACGTGTGTTGTATGTTTGTTGCTGTTGAAGGCCTTTGCGCCGAAACATATTTCGGATTTGTGGTGTCCACTTGTTACATGAAGCTTTAACCATACCATTTGTTTATCTAAATATATTTTTTTTCATTTTTCCTCAAAATTGGACTAGGAGCTCGTAAAGGTAGTGCAGTATTTTTTCAAGATTATCCATGGGTACTTCAGGGAAATGGTTATTATTTCCATGGGTACTTCAGGGAAATGGTTGTTATTTCCATGGGTACTTCAGGGAAATGGTTGTTATTTCCATGGGTACTTCATGGAAATGGTTGTTATTTCCATGGGTACTTCATGGAAATGGTTGTTATTTCCATGGGTACTTCATGGAAATGGTTGTTATTTCCATGGGTACTTCATGGAAATGGTTGTTATTTCCATGGGTACTTCAGGGAAATGGTTGTTATTTCCATGGGTACTTCAGGGAAATGGTTGTTATTTCCATTGGTAATTCATGGAAATGGTTGTTTTTTCCATGGGTACTTCATGGAAATAGTTGTTATTTCCATGGGTACTTCAAGGAAATGGTTGTTATTTCCATGGACACTTCAGTGAAATGGTTGTTATTTCCATGGGTACTTCAGGGAAATGGTTGTTATTTCCATGGGTAATTCATGGAAATGGTTGTTATTTCAATGGGTACTTCATGGAAATGGTTGTTATTTCCATGGGTACTTCAGGGAAATTGTTGTTATTTCCATGGGTAATTCATGGAAATGGTTATAATTTCCATGGGTACTTCATGGAAATGGTTGTTATTTCCATGGGTACTTCAGGGAAATTGTTGTTATTTACATGGGTATTTCAGGAAAATGGTTATTATTTCCATGGGTACTTCATGGAAATGGTTGTTATTTCCATGGGTACTTCAGGGCAATTGTTGTTATTTACATGGGTATTTCAGGGAAATGGTTGTTATTTCCATGGGTACTTTCATAGAAATGGTTGTTATTTCCATGGGTACTTCAGGGAAATGTTTGTTATTTCCAAGGTACTTCAGGGAAATGGTATTTATTTCCATGGGTACTTCAAGGAAATGATTGTTATTTCCATGGTCACTTCAGTGAAATGGTTATATCCATGGGTACTTAGGGAAATGGTTGTTATTTCCATGGGTAGTTCAGGGAAATGGTTGTTATTTCCATAATCATCATCATGTGTCATACCGGTTTGCGTAGGCGATCCTTCCACAATCTTCTATCCACCATGCATCATATCAATTCTGTTGTTGACTGTTTTCCATGCTATGATACCAAGCTATTATACTAGTATTTTCTCTCTTTGTCGTTCACGATCTCTCTTTCCCTGTATTTTACCACTTGTAACCAAGTATTCCAACTTTCCTCTTCTCGTGATGTGCTTGAAAAATGTTGATTGTTTCTGATGTTTTTTATAAGCTTCCTTTTTGTTTTGGTCTTTTTGAGAACTTCCTCATTGGTCTTTTTAGCTGTCCAGGGAACTTTCATCATTCTTCTGAGAAATCCCATATCTGTGGCTTCTAATCGTCTCTTTATTTGTTTGTTTCTTCATTCTCTTCTTCCTCTTCCAATTTTGTAGCTCCCAGTGGAGCATACGTCATCAACAAACAGTTTCCAAGTCGTTCTTTTTTTTGCCATTCTTTTAAGATCATTCCATGTCTTCCCCATCATCTTCATCTCTGCTTCTATCTGTCTCCAAGAATTCCTTGGTCTTCCTCTTTGTAATTTCCCCTTGGGATTCCAAAAAAAGGGCCTGTTGTGTAATACTCTCAGTTGGCTTCTGCAGTGTGTGTCTTATCCAACGCCATCATCTTCGCTGTATCTCTTTATCTACTGGTATTTGACTGGTACATTTCCGTAATTCTATGTTGGTGATTTTGTCCTACCATTTCCGTCCTTTTATTCCATCTTTTTATTCCAATCTATGGCCAGTAGAAAGAGAAATTGAGACAGAAATGCAGGAAAACCTTACTCCTGTTCTTATGTCAAATGCTTATGTAAGCTGTCCTTCATGCACCACACTACATTTCGTTCCTTCATACATTGTTTTTATCAGGTTAATAAACTTTATGGGGATTCCGTAATGACTCAGCAACTTCCAAAGCATTCCTATGTCTATATTATTAAATGCCTTTTCGTAATCTATGAATCCAATATAAAGTGGGGACTGTAGTTCTAAACTTTGTTCAACTATTATACGTAGAGTAGTTATTTGATCAGCATATGATCTGTTTTTTTCCTAAAACCTGCTTATTCATCTCTCAAATGTTTCTCTATGACCTCTTTTAGTCTCTGCAGAATTATTCTGTTTAATATTTTTCCTGACACTGATAGTAGCATAATTCCCTATAATTTGTGCACTCCTGTAAACTTCCTTTCTTTGGTAGTTTGATCATATAACCTTCTTTCCAGTCTTTAGGTATTTCTTCCCTCTCCCAAATTTTATCTAATAGATTATGTAGCATCTTGGTAGAGGTGTTAAGATCTGTGTTGATGGCTTCCGAGGGAATTTCATCTGGTCCTGTGGCTTTACTATTTTTTAATAGTTTGATGGCTTTCATTATTTCTTCTTTGCTTGGTTTTCCAGAGTTAACTTCGTTTCCATAGGTCAGATTTGGCTCTATATAGCACCGATGAACTCTCTTTCTCACTTCTATTAACATAGATTTGTTGCATAAGTCGTTTTTCATTTTCGGAAATGCTATTTTTGCCAGAGCTATTCTGCTTTTTATTTCTGTGGTGCATCGTCCATATGATGTTATTTATCATTATTATGTTTCTTTCCAGTAGTCTTTTCTTCCATTTTAAAAGTTCTGGATGACATCATGAAGTTTCTTCTCAGTAGGTTCTTTGTCCAGTTCGGTCAGCACTGAGTATTTTGGAACCAGCTGGTCTAGGAGTGAACTTTCCGATCTATCCTCAAACACTGCATGATCAATACACAACGTACAGAATATGATCTTTACATAACATGCACATAAAAAGCACTTGCACAAACATGCAACATAATAGTAGGGACGTTTCCTCTGCAGCTTTATCACCATGTTTTTCCTGATGTTAACCACCACGTCGTGGTCGTCGTTATAAGGTCGCTATGAATGAACGTCGTTATAAGGTCGCTATGAATGAACGTCGTTATAAGGTCGCTATGAATGAACGTCGTTATAAGGTCGCTATGAATGAACGTCGTTATAAGATAGCTGTGAATGAATGTCGTTATAAGGTCGCTATGAATGAACGTCGTTATAAGATAGCTGTGAATGAATGTCGTTATAAGGTCGCTATGAATGAACGTCGTTATAAGATAGCTGTGAATGAATGTCGTTATAAGGTCGCTATGAATGAACGTCGTTATAAGATAGCTGTGAATGAATGTCGTTATAAGATAGCTGTGAATGAATGTCGTTATAAGATAGCTGTGAATTAATGTTGTTATAAGATAGCTGTGAATGAATCCTCAGGCCATCTGGTTGATATGTGGGTGGGTTAGCAAACTCACCACCGCGGCTACATATAATATGTTTGTGTATGCGTATGTTTACATATTGGAGTAATCACTCACACACACATTCATCATCATCATCATCATGTACCCTGCCGGTTGGCGTAGGCGATCATGTCCCTCCACAATCTTCTATCCACAGTGCATCGTATCAGTTCTGTTGTTGACTGTTTTCCATGCCATGACACCAAGCTATCCAGTATTTTCTCTCTTTGTCGTCCGCAATCTCTCTTTCCTTTTATTTTGCCAGTTGTAACCAAGTATTCCAACTTTCCTCTTCTCATGATGTGCCCAAAAAATGTTGATTGCTTCTTTCTGATGTTTTTTAAGAGCTCCCTTTTTGTGTTGGCCTCTTTGAGAACTTCTTCATTGGTCTTTTTATCTGTCCAGGGAACTTTCAACATTCTTCTGAGAAATCCCATCTCTGTGGCCTCTAACAGTCTTTTCATTTGTTTGTCTACTGTCCATGATTCGCTTCCATAGGTCAGAATTGGTTCTATATAGCACTGACACACACATTCACATAAACGTATACACGTGGCGTTCTGACACACAATCATCAGAGGTAGAAGATAAAAAAGGCATTGACACATAAAGTGAATAAATTGTTAAACCAACAAATCTCTGTCTATTATGTTTTATTTGCACCATTTCAAGGTCAAGTAATATTTCTACTTCAGTGCTTGGTTTAGTTATATCAATGTCAAGCCAGACTTCATAAAATCATGACAATCAAATAGTAAAGTAACACATATCGAATGAGAAATTAATGACTTTACATTAACATCGTTTATATTGTGTTTGTGTTTGTTTACTCATTCTTTTTAAAATATCGTTCTCTAACATTGATTTGACTAAACATTTTCCTAATTCTACAACATTGATTTGACTCCACATTTTCCTCATTCTCTAACATTGATTTGACTCCACATTTTCCTAATTCTCTAACATTGATTTGACTCCACATTTTCCTAATTCTCTAACATTGATTTGACTAAACATTTTCCTAATTCTATAACATTGATTTGACTCCACATTTTCCTAATTCTCTAACATTGATTTGACTAAACATTTTCCTAATTCTCTAACATTGATTTGACTAAACATTTTCCTAATTCTCTAACATTGATTTGACTAAACATTTTCCTAATTCTATAACATTGATTTGACTAAACATTTTCCTAATTTCTGTAAATAAGACCAGCCTAAAACCGTACAACTCATATCGTTATCCAAAAACTATTTTGATGAATTTCAAATTTATCATGTACCCTATTGAAGCGAATCATGGACAGTCGACAAACTAAAGACAACTACAAACCAAAGAGATATGATTTCTCTGGAGAATGTTGAGAGTTCTCTGGATAGCTAAAAAGATCAACGAGGAAGTTCTCAAAAAGGCCAACACAAAAAGGGAGCTCCTTAAAAAAAAACAGAAAAAAAACAATCGATATATTTTGACACAACATGAGAAGAGAAAAGTTTGAATACTTGATTAAAACTGGCAAAATATAGGAAAAGAGAGATCGCGGACAACAAAGAGAGAAGATACTAGATAGCTTGGTGTCAGGTAAAACAATAAAATATAGTATACGACGCACTGTGGACAGAGAATTGTGAAGGGTATGACCGCCTACACTTTTTACGTCCACGCTTTATTTCAACATGGGTCGTCTGCTCGATTTTGAAATGGAAAATGGATCAACGTGTTGTTAAAGAAATTGAGAAACATGTTCTTAGTGGCACTGGTACAAGTGCTTTCGTTTGTAAATTTGTTACGTAAGCACTTCTTTCTATAGCCATTAGAGCCAATGTAATTGTCCATATCTGAGCGTAGTTGTCTAGTGAAACAATACTTCAGGGGCAGCCACTGCAAAATATTTTGACAAACTGGTTTCCCCACGTCTTCCATAAGCCACCAAACATAGGCAGGTTGATCTAGTCGTCCTACATAGTTGGTTTTATTCACGGTTTTTGTGCAGTTAACATTATTATATAATGGCGCACATCGATCGACTCGTTCTATTAGAATGTCACATTCTTCTGTGATATTGGAAGGGGTCATGTAGAAGTACATGGAGACTACTAATTGCTCAGTTGGCGAATATTTTTCTTGTGCATAATTATAAATGCACGCTGTGTAGTTGCAGGATCCTGGTAAAGTGTAGATAAGACATTAACATTCATTATATGTATGCATTCAAGTTATAGTACGAGTTAACTAACTAATTATTTAAAAAAAAAACTTTCATTAAAGATTTGTTTCCCTTCTTTCTGGGATCTATTGGAGGTTCTACAATGCTTGAGAAGAAAGGCCGCATGCCCAGTACTTTCGTCACAAAGTGTTCTGGTCAGAGATTATATTTTACAGACAATATTAACTTCAAGCTTATTCGCAATGATTTCTTCTTTTCTTACTCATTTACCTTTCAGATAAGTGGAGAGATATAGTTGCAGGCCTTTGCTCTACTGTTGGCCTCTCCTTTTGTTATGTTTCCTAGTGTTTCTAATATTCCATAAATTCACCTTCTTTCATCAATTCATTTTTTTAGTGGTTAACCTTAACCTTTGGATCTAGTATTCTGACAACGTATACTGAAAGCTCGTTGTGTTGTGTTTTGATCTCTGTCTTACCACGTTGCCAAACCATTTTAGCTGTTATTTTTCTCTGTATTCACTGAAGGAAATCATTCTAAGCTTTGCTCTAAATTCTTCATTTCTGATTTGATCTCTCAGGTTATTTCTTGTCAAACGTCTAACACTTTCCATTTCGAGAGTGGTTAATTTTGTTTCATTATTCTTGAATCTGGGTCCGAATTGGTATGAGTAGTGCAACGTTAAGATGAAGAGAGTGTCGTAGAGTGCCCGCTTTGTCTCTAGTATTATGTCCTTGATGGACCACAATGGTGATAGCTGTACAATGATTTGACAAGTTTTGTTGCATCTTTGGTCTATTTATGTTGCTTGATAATTGTAATTTATCACGAGACTTAATATGTATTTAAATTACTCCACTTCATTAGTTTTAATTGCCTGCTATATATGGTATGTTAATGTTATGTTGGTATTCTCTTTTTCTTCTGCAATGTTCATGACCGTTGCCTTTTGATGATCTTCATGTTGCATTGAGTGCATGTGCTATTAGGTCTATTTAAGTGTTTTTTTAGGTCTTCCATTTTCTTGTGTATTAATACTAAACACAATTCAAACAAGACAAATGCGATTTTTGGGCCATGTTAAAAGATACAATAGCCTACTAAAAGAAATCTTGGAGGGGAAAATACAAGGTAAAAGAGGCAGAGGTAGACCAAGACTAACATGGACGAGTAACATCAAAAGATGGACAAACCAGCCAATGACAACCTGCACCATCAAAGCAAGAGACAGAGCAGAATGGCGTTCCATTGTAACCAACCTTAGTTGCGGAGATGGCACTCGATGCTGCTGATGATGATTATTAATACCTGAAGCTTGTAATGTTCTTTTTTTTTAATTATACATTTTTAAAGCGATATAAATGTAAGTACGAAATTAAATTAATGCTAGTGGTAAATAGCAGCCAGCGGAAGCAATGACTTCCGGTATATATTCTCTGGCCAATAGAAGCCAGTGAAACCTGACGAATGCATGTCGGTCTGAACAAAAAAAAATACCCTAGTGAAACAACAGTCTACTCATGTCAGTATGTTAGTGCAATAAAGATGTCCCTGTCGCTGCTTCTGTATGATGTTCAGCAATAAGAAGATCTTTTTTTATTTTGGAAAAGTATTTGCCAATCACATAGTGCCCCAGAAGATGTTACAATCGGGTTGTGAACGAGATGTATCAGAGAACGGTATAGAAGGTGAGGCTTAATGAGAGTTTTATAAGTGGGAACTGAACTTTCGTGGACAGAACTCAAGCCCTCGTTAACAGAATGAGAGGACTCGCTTTAGCAATGTGACGGTGTTAGAGTTGCGGCAAATAGAAGATATGATCGAGTTGTATCTATAACAAACATGGAGAGCATAGTGCCAACCAGACATTTAATAGAAACTGCTGGATCTGCCATACTTTTATAATGTAACTAGCATCAAATAAAATATTACCCGTCTTCTAATTTTTATGCAGACAAGAAAAATCACTGGAGTCTGTAGAAATGTGGTTTTACAGAAGAATGTTGAGAATACCATAGACAGCTAAGAAGAGTAATGAAAACGTTCAGAAAAAGGCCAAAGCAAAAAGAGAGCTAATTTCCAATATTAGGAAGAAACAATCATAATTTTTTGGCCATGTAATGAGACGGGAACAACTGGAATATATTGTAACAACTGGGAAAATTGAGGGACGAAGAGATAAAGGGAAGCAAAGAAAAAATATAACAGACAGCTTAAGAGAATGGCTTGGCAGAAGGTCAACAACATAAATGATAAATAACTGTCGAGATCGAAAGTTGTGGAGAGACATGATCACCTACGCCAGCAGGCCCAGTACTTGGTGGTGATGGTGATGAATTTTTACAAAATATTTTATAAGTTATAGTCATAAATAGTATGACAGCTTCTTTTCTTGTCTCCAATTGTTGTTATATCCCAATATCTTACAGATATCTTAGTGTCCTAAAATGTTACATCGCAGTGTCTTGCTGGAATGGTTCCTGACAATCGTGCTATATTCTGTTTTAAATCTTGACTTGTTTCTGGTGAAGTAACCAGCGAAAATATCAACGAAAGGAAGCAAAGTCATCAATCATTTTCCTCATCAAGGCCAGCTCCTTGTCGTGGGGATGAGGCTTAACAGTCACCAGGGACTGAAAACCAAGACTGGCCAGGCCTTCCTACACCCGAACAAGACCACAGTCTGCTCTAGCAAGTTTAAGTGCTGAAGTCGGAGGCAACCAGCCAAAAGGCGCACTACAACAATCAGGATGCCACGCACTCACGCCAATGGGAAGTATGTCTATAACCGTAAATCGATATGGCACTCGCCCTGTGATTGACACTCAGGCAAGTGCAGCGCCGGGCCCTCAGCCTCGAAAGGGCCCAATCACTACAGGAAACGACATTGCAGATATAGACAATACTTCGGGCGAACGAAAGATAGATAGATAATTCATTTTGCTAATCCTCTTCAGCGACCTACTACTGCTGTGCGTTTAGCAATTAAACCAGCTTGAGTCACAAACAAAACGGTGCATTTGAGGTTTTTACCGGTTCCTGCATCTTGTCATGCAGGGTTGTTTCTGTGAGTCATATTTGTGTTCTTTACACGTAAATTGTGGTAATCAATTTTTTCAATGCAAAGGTAGGAACAGCTAACGTGCAAAATGTGACTGGGGGGTATGGTCTTGGAGAGACGAATGACTGAGGGGATAGATTGATAGATTAGGCAAAGACACATAAAATTATTATAGGTAACACCTGGTTCAAACAACACCCTAGGCGACTATGGACATGGCAAAGCCCAGACAAAAAAGTACACAATCAAATTGATTTTATACTGGTACAGAGAAGATTCAGGAATGGGCTCACATCGGTTAAAACAAGGCCAGGAGCAGATTGCAATAGGGACTATGTACCAGTAGTTGGAAAGATAAGAATAAAACTGTGGAAGGCACAGAAATCCCCAAGAAATATAAAATTAGAACTAGATATGCTAAGATTAGATAAACAGATGAGTGATAAGTACAGCACAATAGTACAAAATAGATATAATGCTATTGAGAAAATACAGGACATCCAGGAGCAGTGGGAAATGCTCAAACAATCGATTCAACAAACATCAAAAGAACTAATACCAGTGACTAAAAGAATCAACAAAAAGAAATGGATGACAGAAGAAATATTGCAACTAATGGACGAAATGCTAGCAGCAGCGGGAGAGGCAGGATGTAAATGGCTACACAGAATATTCAACGCTGCATGGATACAACAGCAAGTCCCAGACGATTGGAAACAGTCCATCATATTACCAATATGGAAAAAGAAGGGCAGCCGAAGAGACTGCAACCAATATAGAGGAATATCGCTATTAAGTCACACAGGGAAGTTATATGCCAAGATAGTTGAAAAAAGATTGAGGCCAATTACAGACGCACAACAAAGCAATGCTCAGATGGGCTTCAGGAGGAACAGAGAAAACTATAGAGCATAATAAAACACTATATACAGCTTTTATTGACCAAGAAAAGGCGTTCGATAGGGTGGACAGGGAACAACTGTGGTCCGTATTGCCCTTGTATGGAGTGAGTCACCAACTAGTAGAGATATACAAGAGCCTCTATGAAAGTAGTCGCACTACAGTAAGATCTTCAGCAGGCTACTCGAAACATTTCACCATTAACTCCGGAGTAAGACAATACTGCGTGCTTTCCCCTTTACTTTTCATCACATATATGGACAATATATGCAAATTAGTATGCCCAATCCAAGGAAATATACAAACACGGATGATAACAAGCGATAACACAAAAGAGAAAGAAATATACGTAACAGAAAACAACAGAAGAGAGGAAGAAATAAATGAAATACTATTTGCAGACGACCAAGTTCTGATAAATGAAACAGCTGAGGACCTACAAGAACATATCAACAGGCTAAACAATACTTGTAAACAATACAACATGAAGATCAACATAAGTAAAACCGAAGTAATGGCAATAGCGAGAAAGAGAGAAAAACTAAACATCATGATAGATAATACGTCTTTGAAGCAAGTAGACAATTTTAAATATCTGGGTAGCACGTTAACACAAGACAATAACGAAGAGACATAGATAGATGTAAGGTATAACAAAGCATGCCAAGTTATAGGCCAAGTATCAACGCTATTGAAAAACAAAGCAATAGCTACGGAAGCAATAAGGGCAATTTACAAATCAATTTTTCTACCAACTCTGTGCTATCAGTGCCAGAATTGGACGCTGAACTCTAGAACAATAAGAAAGATAACGACCACCGAAATGAAATGTGTCAGAAGAATGACAGGAAACAGCTTAAGGGACAGAGTAAGAAACACTGACCTGAGGAAGAAACTCGAAATTGAACCAGCCATCGATTACGTAAAGAAACAACAGATAAATTGGTTCGGCCACATAACAAGACAGAAAGAACTAACATTGACTCAAAGAGCCTTAAATAAACGCTACTAAAACGCCAGATTAAGAGGAAGACCGAGAAAGAGATGGATAAAGGGAATACTAGAGTCACTAGGAGGAATAACACCAGAAGAGGCCAACAGAAGAGCAAAGAATCGCAGATTGTTTCTCCCTTCGGCGCCAACGGCAGCAGAGGAAGGATAGAAGAAGAAGAAGAAGAATGGGCGAAAGAAGAAAACATGCGAAAGAAGAACGGACATACAAAATATTGCACAAAGAGATCCAAAACAAGTGCAGTGAAGCAAAGGAAGGATGGTTAACACAGAAATGTGAAGAAATGGAAAAACAACAACAGAAATACTCAAAATTTATGCACAATCAGATAAATGAATTAACAGGAAGAAAAGAAGTCAAAGTTTCAGGATGTGTGAAATCAAAGAAAGGAAATATAATAATGGGACAGGAGAAGACAATGGAAAGATGGACAGAATATATCAGTCAACTCTATGATGATGAAAGACCACAATTAAACAATTCAAATGAAGACACAGGACCACCAATAATGCAGAGTGAAGGGGAGGATGCAATTCAACACATGAAAAGAGGCAAAGCTCCAGGTCCTGACAATATAACAATCGAAGAGATAAATGCATTAGGAGAGCTAGGAGTACAAGTCATAACAAAATTACTCAATGACATATATAACACTGGACACATACCCGAAGATCTACTAAAATCTATCTTTGTAGCCATACCGAGGAAGTCAGGAGCCACTGATTGTGAAGACCACCGCACTATTAGTCTCATGAGCCATATGACTAAAATATTACTTAGAATAATCATGAGAAGTGTAAGGAACAAAATAAAACCAGAAATAAGTGAGGAGCAATGTGGATTTGTGGAAGGAAAGGGCACCAATAATGCAATATACATCTTAAGAACATTGATAGAAAGATCTATAGAGGTAAAGAACGATCTATATAAGTGCTTTATAGACTACACAAAAGCATTTGACAAGGTAAAGCATGTGGAAATAATCAATATGCTGGAGAAATTAAACATTGATGGCAAGGATCTGCGAATCATAAAAAAACATGTTCTGGCAACAAACAGCAGCTATATGAATTAACAACCAAACAGGACAATTCCAATATATAAAACAAGGAGTCAGACAATGCTGTGTTCTGTCATCGGATTTGTTTTCACTTTACAGCGAATATATTATGAGATCAATGTAGACAAAAAAAGAATTGAAGTCAACGATCACAACATAAATAATTTGTGATAAGCGGATGACACAGTCTTATAAGCAGACACAGAGAACTAACTACAAGAAATGATAGACATAATAGTAAAAGAAAGCAACAAGAAAGGTCTCAGTCTGAATAGTAAAAAAACAGAAGTAATGGTCATATCAAAGAAAAAATCATCACCAGCATGCAGCATAAAAATAAACAAGACAAATCTGAAACAAGTACAACGCGTCAAATACTTGGGCACAATAATAACTTCAGATGGAAGATGCACCACGGAAATAAAAAGCAGAATAGCTCAGGCCAAAATAGCATTTCAGAAAATGAAAAATATCTTATGCAACAAATCTATGTCAATAAAAATGAGAAAGAGAGTTCATCGGTGCTATATAGAACCAATTCTGACCTGTTGAAGAAGCAATCAACATTTTTCGGGCACATCATGAGAAGAGGAAAGTTGGAATACTTGGTTACAACTGGCAAAATAAAAGGAAAAAGAGATCGTGGACGAAAAAGAGAGAAAATACTGGATAGCTTGGTGTCATGGCATGGAAAACAGTCAACAACAGAACTGATACGATGCACTGTGGATAGAAGATTGTGTAGGGACATGATCACCTACGCCAACCGGTAAGGCACATGATGATGATGATGATGATGATGATGATGATGATGATGATGATGATGATGATGTGGTAATCAAACGAAGCGTCTAAAGATTCACCAAATAAAACACAAAAACTAAACTAATTTTGTAAGAGACTGTGTATATTTAGTACTTCATACTGATCTGAATGACGGAATAAAAGAAAACGGCGACAATGTATCTACTTGATTCAAAAATAAAATAATTTCTTCTTTGTGGCATTTCAATTCTACATTCAACAGCCGGCTGCTTCCTTTATCCTGCTTATGTAAGTAAAAGTAAAGTAAAGTACCCCTGTCACGCCAAGTGGCGTATAGGGAATATGGTCTTAGTGACCATAAATTTTACAGACCTTCAGCACATTATCTTTGGGGTAATGTGGTCGGTATTACGCCCGTGCCGCTTTACTTTCCCTGAAAAAAATCCGGTACCCCTTAAAGGCTTGGTGAACCTGGAAGCCGTCCGTTAGGATCGGACCCTACCTCTTGACCTTTGTAGTCTAGTTCACTAACCACTGAGCTATCGCGGTTCCCCTGCTTATGTAAACTTAGTAAATAAAACGTGCATCTCTAAACAATGACTCGATTCCTAACTAAATACCACAACATGTCCACATTTATGAGACAAACCCTCAGACAGATGATGGACAGTCGCTAAAAGCAATGCAGCCACGGAGATCGTAAACAACTTGAAGTGAGTCATGATGGTCTTGCAATACTATCTGAATTCTTCTCAAAAGTTGCAGTCTAGGAATGGATGTTTGACCATAATGGGACTGGCTTTTATAAAACCAACCAATGTAAAAAATAAATAATGTGTTAAATATAATCAACAACCTTATTAATTAAAAAAGACCACCATCTGCTACTAGTCACATGAGTTATAGCGATCACCTTGTACAGGGGTCTTCATTATAATATGTCTGGTGTGGACCAATGTATTTTATTTGGTTATGGTTATGGTTAGTCGAAGGCTCCGGTATCACTGCAAACGAATTAAAATCCATAATTGTTCAACCGCCCGTGCCAATGGAATCATCCGAATTAAAACTCATCTCATTGAAGTTCTTACAACGATGGTCATATTCTACGTGATTCGTTCACAAAGTTATTTGTTTTTGCATGAATCAAATCACATACTTGACAAACGATGTTAACCTAGTTCTTCTATGCGTATTCACTCCTGCAGTTGATGTACTCCTCCCATGGAGCCTTACTTGTTATAGAATTCGTCTATCTGGGCCCCAAACACATCTCCTTAATTATGTGTTTGTTTATGATAATTATGTTTCTTTTTTTAAATCAAAGTAAGCTAAAAACCATTCTACTGCTCTCGTCTATCATCTAATCGAAAAATGCATCACTTCAATTCTTCAAGAACCATAAATAGAAAAATACATCACTTCAATTCTTCAAGAACCATAAAATGAAAAAAACATCACTTTAATTCTTTAAAAACCATAAATAGAAAAATACATCACTTCAATTCTTCAAGAACCATTAAATGAAAAAAACATCACTTCAATTCTTTAAAAACCATAAATAGAAAAATACATCACTTTAATTCTTTAAAAACCATAAATAGAAAAATACATCATTTCAATTCTTCAAGAACCATAAATAGAAAAATACATCACTTCAATTCGTTTAAAAACCATGAAGAGAAATACACCACTTTATTTCTTTAAAAACAATAAACAGAATAATACATCAGTTTAATTCTTTAAAAACCATAAATAGAAAATACTTCAGTTCAATTCTTTAAAAACCATAAATAGAAAAATACATCACTTTAATTCTTTAAAAACCATAAATAGAAAAATACGTCAGTTTAATTCTTTAAAAACCATCAATAGAAAAATACATCAGTTTAATTCTTTAAAAACCATAAATAGAAAAATACATCACTTTATTTTTTTTTAAAACAATAAACAGAATTATACATCAGTTTAATTCTTTGAAAACAATAAACAGAATAATACATCACTTTAATTCTTTAAAAACAATAAACAGATTAATACATCAGTTTAATTCTTTAAAAACCATAAATAGAAAAATACATCACTTTAATTCTTTAAAAACCATAAATAGAAAAATAAATCACTTTAATTCTTTAAAAACCATAAATAGAAACATACATCACTTTAGTTCTTTAAAATCATAAATAGAAAAATACAGCACTTTAATTCTTTATAACCATAAATAGAAAAATACATCACTTTATTTCTTTAAAAACCATGAAGAGAAAAATACATAACTTTAATTCTTTAAAAACCATAAATAGAAAAATACATCACTTTATTTCTTTAAAAACCATGAAGAGAAAAATACATCACTTTAATTTTTTTTAAAACCATCAATAGAAAAAAACATCACTTTAATTTTTTTAAAACCATCAATAGAAAAAAACATCACTTTAATTCTTTAAAAACCATGAAGAGTAAAATATATCTCCTGCTTTTCTTTACCTTTCGCTGATTCTATTCTCTCTCTCTCTCTCTCTCTCTCTCTCTCTCTATCTATCTATCTATCTATCTATCTATCTATCTATCTATCTCTCTCTCTCTCTCTCTCATACATAAAATGAATTGTACATACAAGAATAGCGAGTGTTTTATGTCTCGCTTTCTCTCTCTCTCTCTCTCTCTCTTTCCTTCTTTCTTGCTTTCTCTCTCTAATACATCACTTCAACTATGTTATGCAAAAATAGTGAGAGAAATATGCATCTCTTTCTCTCAATATTTATCTCTCCCCTTCCCCTACCTCTCTCCCCTCCCCCTTTCTTCCCCCTCTCTCTTTCTCTCTCTCTCTCTCATACATACACTTCAACTCTGATATACACAAATAGTGAGCGAAATATGAATATTTTTCTCTCAAGTTTTCTCTCTCTCTTCCCTCCCCCACATTCACTCTCACCTTCCCCCACCCCCTCTCACTCTCATCACTTCAACTCTGATATACACAAATAGTGAACGAAATATGAAATCTCTTTCTCAGTCTTTCTTTCTCTCTCCCCTCCCACACACTCTCTCTCCCCTCCCCCATCTCTCTCTCTCTCTCTCATACATGCACTTCAACTCTGATATACACAAATAGTGAACGAAATATGAAATCTCTTTCTCAGTCTTTCTTTCTCTCTCCCCTCCCCCACACTCTCTCTCCCCTCCCCCATCTCTCTCTCTCTCTCTCTCTCTCTCATACATGCACTTCAACTCTGATATACACAAATAGTGAACGAAATATGAAATCTCTTTCTCAGTCTTTCTTTCTCTCTCCCCTCCCCCACACTCTCTCTCCCCTCCCCCATCTCTCTCTCTCTCTCTCTCTCTCTCATACATGCACTTCAACTCTGATATACACAAATAGTGAACGAAATATGAAATCTCTTTCTCAGTCTTTCTTTCTCTCTCCCCTCCCACACACTCTCTCTCCTCCTCCCCCCCCCCCTCTCTCTCTCTCTCTCTGTCAAGTAGTGTATTATTGTCTATTCGATGCACGTTTGCGAGGCCTGTGCCCTTTGTTTTTGCCGATATTTTCTTAAATAAATTTCGTGGCCAGCCACAACTGGGGCTGGTGCCATGGTGACCTCTCCTGAGATATCAGGTGTTATCGTGACCTCTCGTGACCTATTGTGTTTATAGAGGCAAATCACTGCTGTGGGGTTACTTTGCAGTTCTTGAAGTACTTGTAAGGGCTGACCTCATTTTTTATGTAATTTTAAATAGTGGTTCATGTTGTGACGGTAAATGCTGGGGTTTTTCATGGCAATCAAGGGTTATTCGTGACGTCATCTATGGCGTAACTGGAGTTGTCAATTGGTTCCTTCCTTTATGACTTTTCTTCTTCTTCAGTGTTATTGATACTCAATTTCTTTTCATTAGAATCGTGTTTGTTTTTTTTTACTTTCTTATCTTTCTTTCTTCTGTGTTAGTGGTACTAATTAAACTATCTTTCCACTTTCACTCATTCAATATGTAAGAAAAAGAACGCATAAAGTTAATATTTTTTATTCAAATATAATAGACAATTTTTATGTAACATTCTTCTCTGATGAGGCAAGGTTTCATTTATCTGGATGTGTTAATAGCCAAAATAATCGTATTTGGAGCAGTTTTAATCCCAATGCATTTTATGATGTACCTTTACACGATACAAAGATTGGGGTATGGTGCCGTTGAAACAGAGTAGGGAATGAGAGAAGGAGAATAGAGGTAAAAAGGTGAAGGTTAGAGACAGCCGCAAACAAGTGTCAGTTCATTGTTCACGGGATATAAGAAGGTCATAGAAGACTGACAAGTAGAGAAGTTTTCACGAGATTTTAATGAATAGGTGAGAAGACAAAGAGTTGTAAATGAAAACGAGAACTTCAGTTAGCCAGGAGACTCCGATGCTGACACATGAGAAGTTTGTAGTTTCATGTGATACTGTAGGGGAGCAAGTAGTTAGGACTTGTTAGATGAAGGAACGTAGTTGTTTTGTTCTTCTCGGAAGAACTATGTGTGAGATAGTTAAGATTTTTCAAGGAGATAATGATGTGTGAATTTAGGAAGCTAGTAAACTAGATAGGGGTCTAGTATTCACGGAGTAATATAATATGTGAATTCGGAGTGATGCAACTTCGACTTTGTTACTGTGGAAAACAATTTGCCGACCCGGAGATAAGATTTGAAGCAAGGGAAGGCATACACATAAATGCATTGAGTTGTGATTCTCGCATTTAGTATAATGGGTTGTCTAACTTATTGAGGCTGTGATTGCCGTAAAAGTATTGTTAGAACTGATTGTTCTGAACCTATGAAGGCTGTGTTAGCCGCAAGAGAAACATTTAATTGATAATATGTCAGATGCAAGGCGTCTGGTAGCGAATTACAGAGAACTGATGGTTCTCATTGTGTGTTGGTTATGATAAGCTCCGTGAGAAGTAGTTGTTAGTAAATTCAAGACAGATGTTACACAGAAGCTGGGGACTGTCTGGGCCACCAAAGGTGAATGTTAATATGAGCGTGTGTATTGCAGCAGTGTCAAGAGTTGACACTGCAGTATTGTAATTAATGATGTCATGGAAAGTGTCCTGGTACACAATAAAATTCAGTAAGTAATGTTCTTTTACACAAGAGTCAGTGTTCAATATGTTAACTTTGTGATGTTCCTGTCATTGCGACGAACGGGCCAGAAGGGTGTCACGGAGACTATGAAATACAATGCGAAGTACGAAAATTCTATCGATCAAGAACCAGAGATGAAGAGATGCTGTCTTCATCAAATCAGCTTCCAGTGCTAGGCGGTGAGAGTGTCACTGCCTGGTGCTAATTAATGTCCGGCCACAACGCAGGAAACATGGAGGGTGACATGCATGAAGCATATGTCACATGTTCACAGTTCGATCATCATCGTGAAGGGTTATCCTCAAGAGTGGGGATTGCCATCAATTGTTCTTTATCTTCTGTAGCCAGTGGAGCAGGAGCAGAACAGAGAGTTAAACACATTGTATGACTCAAGAAGACATCACGAGATAGGGTACACACCTTATTGATTTATATACATGAAGGGGTCATAATAATACCCACTTCATAAGATCACTTCATAATTATATGTGATCTACAACAAATATGTCATAAAAAGTATACAGTTCAAAAGGGCGTTTTTCATATGCGCTAACATCTCGTTTTCACCGTCAGTAGAAAACGTTTAATTGGAACAATTTTCTTCAACAACACTATTAATGCCGATCGGTACCGTACATACCGATCAGGGACATAAAGTCATGAATGTCGCCAAAGAAAAACAGATCATCAACATAACTATAGAAGGCAGGAAATTAAAACAAGTAGGGGAATTCAAATACCTAGGAAGTCTAGTGACAAATGACAATTCACAAACAGCAGGAATAGACTCAAGATGCATCAGAGCTTGCCAAATCATTGGACAGCTATCACCACTACTGTACAAAAAAGAAAAAAACTCTAGAGGCAAAACGGGCACTGTACAACACAATCTTCATCCCAACGGGCACTGTACAACACAATCTTCATCCCAACGGGCACTGTACAACACAATCTTCATCCCAACGGGCACTGTACAACACAATCTTCATCCCAACGGGCACTGTACAATACAATCTTCATCCCAAAGTTGTGCTACAAATGACAGACCTGGACCCTAGATGCAAGAACAATAAGATAAATAACCTATACTGAGATAAAATGTGTTAGTCGGATGATAGGAATCAGCCTGAGAGACAAGATCAGAAATGAATAACTGCGAAAAAAAAGTTAAGAACAGCCCCCGCCATAGAATATGTAAAGAAACAACAGATAAAATGGTTTGGCCACGTGACAAGGCAGAGTGATAAAAACACAATACAACGAGCCTTCAATAAACGTTGTGAGAATACCAGACCCAAGGGTTGACCACGAAAAAGATGGACCGATGGAATATTAGAAGCACTAGGAAACATAACAGAAGCATAAGTGAACATAAGAGCAAAATCCGTAAATTTTATCTCCCCTCGATGTTGAAAGGCAAATGAGGAAGGAGAGAAGAAGAAGGTACCTTGCTGACATACTGGAACCTTTTTTAGAACATCTGAATGGACATGAAATTAGGGAAGCTTAGTTCCAACAAGATGGTGTAACTGCACACACAGCTAGAGCAAAACCTGCATTTTTTAAAAAGAAATTGTTTACAAATCACATAAAATCACATGGAATTTGACCTGCTTGTTCTCCAGATCTAATTCAATTAGATTATCTATGGTGTATCTTGAAAGGAAATATTTTTACAAATAATGTACGCACAATTGAGGACCTGAAAGAATCAATCAGAATTACCATTCAAGAATTAACAACAGACACGTTACAGAAGGTATTTGACAATATGAATAGACGTGTACAGTCATGTCTTGAAGCCCATGGTGGACATTTCCAACACCTTTTGCAATAAACTTCTTTTGGCACTTTCCAGATTGCCAAAACAGCATTAGACCATAGAAGTAACAATTGTAACTAATTTAATTACTTTTTAAGCACATTTTTATGACGTCATTTACTTTTTTTTCAACATATGTTCTATATGCAAAGTGTAGTGAGATTTTTTTTAATATTACATTATATTACATAAAAAATATAATCAGTGCGGTGACCAATATGGCCGCTTTGTCCAACCTGGTTCAGGACTATGGCATTTTTATTGGAATGTGGCTTCGTCAAGGCCAGCTCCTTGTCGTGGGGATGGGGCTTAACAGTCACCATGGACTGAAAACCAAGGCTGGCCAGGCCTTCCTACAACTGAGCAAGGCCACAGTCTGCTCTAGCCATTATAAGTGCTGAAGTCGGAGGCAACCAGCCAGAAGGCGCACCACAACTATCAGGATGCCGCGCACTCACGCCAATGGGAAGTATGTCTATAACTGCGAATCGATATGGCACTCGCTCTGTGATGGACACTCAGGCAGGTGTAGCGCCGGGCTCTCAGCCTCGAAAGGGCCCAATCACTATTACTGTGTGTCCTTCTCAGCCGCTCTGTGGAGTCAGGGGGCGAGAGAATAGAATTACTGGTCAGTGCAAACTAAGATCACTTAAAATAATGCACTGGAATGCTGAAGGCATCAACAGTAAAAGAGATGGGTACAGCAAAATGTTAGAGTTAGAAAATATTCCTGCACGAAGAACAAGTAAGCATATGCTGTTTGCAGGAAACCCATCGAAACAACCACATAGCCTTGCAGATTAGAGGATACCAGTGTTACCGATCTAACCGTATAAAAACAGACAAAAGGGCGGAATACTGACACTTGTAAAGAATAATATCAGTGCAAGTCAGTTTGAAGTGCATATGGATGGGGCTGAATATCAGATACTGCACCTCAGGACAGAAAATACAGACTTTCATTTAGTTAACTGCTACTGTTCGAGTGACCGACCACTAGCACTAGACATAATTTTATTAAAAGAAAGAATAATTGTATGTGGAGACTTTAACAGAGCTGGGGTTATGAACATATGGACAAGAGAGGTGAAGAACTTGAAAATTGGCAGGACGACAACTGGCTTACATTACTAAACCACACAACGGATTCACCAACATTCTATTCCAGATCATGGCATACCACATCTACACCAGACCTTGCTTTCCATTTACCAAGACCTGGATTGGAACATTACATGTATTGTTGGGAAACAACTTGGAAGCAGGGACAACCGACCAGTCTTTTCAGTGGTGTAAAATGAGGCCGTCAGGGTGAGCAACACTCTCTCCAGATGGAAGTTTTTAAAAGGCAGAATGGACTGACTAAATATCTAAATACAGACAGAGACAGAAAACAAAATAGTTCCAACTTGTAAAACAGCTGAATGATGAGGTTACAGAGTGGAACACCAAAATTACACTGATGAAGGATGGAAACATCCTAACAGGTAAGCATGCAGCAAATCACTTTGCAGACTCCTTTGCAAATGACAATAATATTGAAATTAGCCTAGAGAAACGACAAGAGACCCATTTAAAACAACAAAATGCAAGACAAGAAGAGACCACACATGAAGTCGTGGAAATACCCATTACACAAAGAGAGCTAGAGCTGGCAATATCCAAATTAAAAATGAAAAAGTCACCAGGCAGTGATGGAGTGTCC
The DNA here is from genome assembly GCA_032433765.1 of Megaustenia siamemsis. Taxonomy (NCBI): domain Eukaryota; kingdom Metazoa; phylum Mollusca; class Gastropoda; order Stylommatophora; family Ariophantidae; genus Megaustenia; species Megaustenia siamemsis. Next base: position 29,459,899 of record JAVIAB010000106.1, read on the forward strand.
AATGAAATAATTAAAAACTAGGGGAACTGAAACTAAAGCAAAACTACTGCAGATCTACAGCATTTGCTGGACCACTCTCTACAGTGTGCCACAGACATGAAGAGAAGCAATTATGATACCATTACTAAAGCCAAGGAAAAAATGGTTCAACGACATCCAGCTATAGACCAATCAGCAGTACAAGCAGTTTTTTGTAAAACATTGGAACGTATAATCAATCTCAGACTACAGTGGTACCTGGAAAGTGAAAGCCTCCTTGTCCCAAGACACGGAGCTGGCTTTAGACAGTGTTACTCTATCGAAGATCAGGCAACCTATCTTTCCCAGGAAATTGAGGATGCGTTTCAAGAAAAGAAACTGGTACTAGCAGCATGGATAGACCTAAATAAAGCATTTGATAAGATATGGAAGGAAGGAAGGGCTTTTGAAGAAACTGAGAAATTACGGAGAAAATGGCAGGATGTACAAATGGGTCAAAGCATACCTGCATAACAGGAGAGCCAGAGTGCAACTGGATGGTCTTAGGAGTAAGAGGGTCTTACTGCGCCAGGGCGTCCCACATGAAGGGGTACTATCTCCAACACTTTTTCTGATCTATATCAATGACCTAGTTGCTGAACTACCACATGATATCAAAGTAGCAATGTATGCAGATGACTTGGTAATGTGGTGCACAGGGGAGTATGCAACTGTGGCCTACAAATTGTTGCAAAGAGCTATGTATCATTTGAATTCATGGACAAATAGATGGTGTATCAGCATCAATACAGACAAATGCAGTACTACACTTTTCATTCTCTCCCCCAAACAAAGGCAGAAGCCATCTACATAAACAATGAGCCTATGAAAGAAGACATACAAACTACACATCTCGGAGTTACATTTCACAACAAACTATCTTGGAAACAGCAGATAAATAAGGCAACCCAAAAAGCTCATAGGAAGTTGGCTATTCTAAGAAAGCTGTGTGGAACCACATGGGGTGCGATTGGGAAAATACTCAGTAAAGTTTACCAACTGAGTATACGCCCACATTTAGAATATGGATCATTCACATGGTGCCCAGCACCAAACACCACACTGCAAGAGCTGGAGAAAGTACAAAACCAGACACTTAGGGTCTTCTCAGGATCAATGAAATCAACATCAATATTGGAGATGGAGAAATTGTGGAGGATACCAGCACTGAGAGAACGGAGGGACACAAAGGTGCTGATACAGGCAGAAAAATTTGCTTGCATGTCGAGACATCTAATGAAGGACCGATTCCAAAATCTTGCATTGGGACGGCTTAAGAGAAGTAATTTTATCCACCAAGCCAAGCATATTTCTAGACAAACACCAGACATACCAAGAGTTGTTAGTCCATATCAGAACAGACTCCCTGGACAGAGGAATCAGGATTTTCAATACAAATACAGACAGAAGTGAATGGAATACTTGACAAAGAGGAATAGAATAGTCTACAGCGTAAAACAATAACTCTCAGTTTCTTGGATGAAGAAACCCACAAGACCTATGGATTCGTATGTACACAGAGGCAGTAAAGAATGGGGGAGCAGGTGCATACATAGAGTACCCAAATAACACTAGTGATATAAATAAAATAGTAACCGGGAAATGTTGTCACAATTACGATGCAGAAATCCAAGCAATAAAGTTGGCAATGGAAAAACTGCTGAAAAGTAATCTTAGCCCACAGCCTGTAGTGTTTTTTGATAGATGTAACATCAGTACTCCAGGCACTACAATCCAGAAAATTGTCACATCTGCATACCTTATTGACTGAACTCTACAGGCACCACAGGGTTGCCCTGCAGTGGATCCCATCTCACTGTGGAATACCAAGAAATGAGAAAGCAGATCAGTTGACAAAGGAAGGTTCAACATGCACACAACCAGATTTACCGATTACATACCATCAGAAAAAAACAGATAATCAAATCAATCAGAGAACCACAAGCCCCAAATCAGGATGCCTTTCATAATATGAATGGATGGGAACAAGCTATCATTATACGCCTCATAACAGGACACAATCGACTCCATAGTCACATGTATACAAAATTCAAGATCGGCACCGCATGTACATGTGCATGTGGACAGGCGCCCCAGACTGCTGAACACATACTTCAAGGTTGCATTGAATATAGTAGACTGAGGAAAATCCATTGACCCATAGATACAACACTACAGACAAAACTATATGGGCCACTGCAAGAATTACAAAAGAGAGTAAAATTTATATAGGAAACTACATTGCAGATATAGACAATACTTCAGGCGAACGAAAGATAGACAGACAGACAGACAGACAGACAGACAGACAGACAGACAGACAGACAGACAGACAGACAAACAGGCAGGCAGGCAGGCAGGCAGGCAGGCAGACAGACAGGCAGGCAGGCAGGCAGATTGTAATGTGGTTTCAATTGATTTTTTCTGGTTTGGATTTTTGTTTGTGGAGACAACAGTAGTCCAGTCGCATTCACTAGACCAACAAAATCAACATGGTTGTGGCACCCGCGCGCTGAGAAAGTGCTGCGTATGACTTGTCGCAGAGTGTATTGGACCGGTACCAGGTCCCGGCTTTGCCCTGGAACGGGATGTGTGATCTGTGTTCGACTGTATATTTGTCACCAGCTGGACTGTGGTCGGATCGAGCGATTAATCGAAATGGTGGCCTGATTTCATTTGCTAAAGCAGGGGTACTTGGTTGGACATTCCTTCTAATCATGACGTCATACCTGAAATGGCGCTGACGTGCGCAGATTATTCTGCCTGTGACTTCCGTTACGTCAACCGGAATTGTCAACTTTGAGCTGCGCGCCCGTTGTACAGTTATTAAGTAGCGCGTTCAATAGAACAGCTTTATGGATGTAAAACGCGCAATTTGATAGGACGAAACACTTTCAAGAGAACAGTATTGACGATCGGGGTGAACACTTTGTTGGTTGCTGGAACGACGGCTGAGAAGATATGAGAATACCCCGCCTGCACTGAAGCCATTCCGTGCTAAAGTCGTATAGGATTTTGTAATAATCTTCTATGATGTAGTCAGATCACCTTTCTGGCATCCTAATGTTTATTTTTGTTTTAGGAAGGAAGGCAGTGTGTTGGCCGAAATGTGATTGCTTTGTTTTTATTCGCATATGTTACTTTGTCACAATACACAGTGTTCACTTCCTTCCATCAATAATACAGGTAATTTTACAAGAATCGGGAAATTAAAATCTTGTAGTTCTTGGGTTTACATTAACAACTTCTCTTCTTTTACACCTCACCTCCTCCCCTGTCACCTATATCAAGTACTCCACTCTAAGACACCTCTATCTTTCCTCCTCTCTAGTCTGTCCCCTATATCAAGTACTCCACTCTACGACACCTCTATCTTTCCTCCTCTCTAGTCTGTCCCCTATATCAAGTACTCCACTCTAAGACACCTCTATCTTTCCTCCTCTCTAGTCTGTCCCCTATATCAAGTACTCCACTCTACGACACCTCTATCTTTCCTCCTCTCTAGTCTGTCCCCTATATCAAGTACTCCACTCTAAGACACCTCTATCTTTCCTCCTCTCTAGTCTGTCCCCTATATCAAGTACTCCACTCTAAGACACCTCTATCTTTCCTCCTCTCTAGTCTGTCCCCTATATCAAGTACTCCACTCTAAGACACCTCTATCTTTCCTCCTCTCTAGTCTGTCCCCTATATCAAGTACTCCACTCTAAGACACCTCTACCTTTCCTCCTCTCTAGCCTGTATCCTATATCAAGTACTCCACTCTAAGACACCTCTATCTTTCCTCCTCTCTAGTCTGTCCCCTATATCAAGTACTCCACTCTAAGACACCTCTACCTTTCCTCCTCTCTAGTCTGTCCCCTATATCATGTACTCCACTCTAAGACACCTCTATCTTTCCTCCTCTCTAGTCTGTCACCTATATCAAGTACTCCACTCTACTTCACCTCTATCATTCCTCCTCTCTAGTCTGTCCCCTATATCAAGTACTCCACTCTAAGACACCTCTATCTTTCCTCCTCTCTAGTCTGTCCCCTTTATCAAGTACTCCACTCTAAGACACCTCTATCTTTCCTCCTCTCTAGTCTGTCCCCTATATCAAGTACTCCACTCTAAGACACCTCTATCTTTCCTCCTCTCTAGTCTGTCCCCTATATCAAGTACTCCACTCTAAGACACCTCTATCTTTCCTCCTCTCTAGTCTGTCCCCTATATCAAGTACTCCACTCTAAGACACCTCTATCTTTCCTCCTCTCTAGTCTGTCCCCTATATCATGTACTCCACTCTAAGACACCTCTATCTTTCCTCCTCTCTCGTCTGTCCCCTATATCAACTACTCCACTCTAAGACACCTCTACCTTTCCTCCTCTCTAGTCTGTCCCCCATATCAAGTACTCCACTCTACGACACCTCTATCTTTCCTCCTCTCTAGTCTGTCCCCTATATCAAGTACTCCACTCTAAGACACCTCTATCTTTCCTCCTCTCTAGTCGGTCACCTATATCAAGTACTCCACTCTACGACACCTCTATCTTTCCTCCTCTCTAGTCGGTCCCCTATATCAAGTACTCCACTCTAAGACACCTCTATCTTTCCTCCTCTCGAGTCTGTCCCCTATATCAAGTACTCCACTCTAAGACACCTCTATCTTTTCTCCTCTCTAGTCTGCCCCCTATATCAAGTACTCCACTCTAAGACACCTCTATCTTTCCTCCTCTCTAGTCTGTCCCCTATATCAAGTACTCCACTCTAAGACACCTCTATCTTTCCTCCTCTCTAGTCTGTCCCCTATATCAAGTACTCCACTCTAAGACACCTCTATCTTTCCTCCTCTCTAGTCTGTCCCCTATATCAAATACTCCACTCTACGACACCTCTATCTTTCCTCCTCTCTGGTCTGTCCCCTATATCAAATACTCCACTCTACGACACCTCTATCTTTCCTCCTCTCTAGTCTGTCCCCTATATCAAATACTCCTCTCTACGACACCTCTATCTTTCCTCCTCTCTGGTCTGTCCCCTATATCAACTACTCCACTCTACGACACCTCTATCTTTCCTCCTCTCTGGTCTGTCCCCTATATCAAATACTCCACTCTACGACACCTCTATCTTTCCTCCTCTCTAGTCTGTCCCCTATATCAACTACTCCACTCTAAGACACCTCTATCTTTCCTCCTCTCTAGTCTGTCCCCTATATCAACTACTCCACTCTAAGACACCTCTATCTTTCCTCCTCTCTAGTCTGTCCCCTATATCAACTACTCCAATCTAAGACACCTCTATCTTTCCTCCTCTCTAGTCTGTCCCCTATATCAACTACTCCACTCTAAGACACCTCTATCTTTCCTCCTCTCTGGTCTGTCCCCTATATCAAGTACTCCACTCTACGACACCTCTATCTTTCCTCCTCTCTAGTCTGTCCCCTATATCAATTACTCCACTCTAAGACACCTCTATCTTTCCTCCTCTCTAGTCTGTCCCCTATATCAATTACTCCACTCTACGACACCTCTATCTTTCCTCCTCTCTAGTCTGTCCCCTATATCAATTACTCCACTCTACGACACCTCTATCTTTCCTCCTCTCTAGTCTGTCCCCTATATCAATTACTTCACTCTACGACACCTCTATCTTTCCTCCTCTCTAGTCTGTCCCCTATATCAATTACTCCACTCTACGACACCTCTATCTTTCCCCCTCTCTAGTCTGTTTCTTGCGCCTTTTGTATGCACACGGATCTGGTTATGAAAACTTCTGTTACTGCGTGCTGTGTGCGCACATTTTCACTTTTGTGTACGAACATGCACCCCTTGCGTACTTCCGTTCTTACAGACGAAATATTCGTCTTAGATCTTACAGGGAACTTTTTATTCACATTTTATTCTCCCTTACTTTTCATTTCTCTTTCTAGTTCGATTTTAAAATTATTTTTTTAATATTTTAAATTCATATTTGTACGTGTGTTGTATGTTTGTTGCTGTTGAAGGCCTTTGCGCCGAAACGTATTTCGGATTTGTGGTGTTCACTTGTTACATGAAGCTTTAACCTTACCATTTGTTTATCTAAATATTTTTTTTTTTTCATTTTTCCTCAAAATTGGACTAGGAGCTCGTAAAGGTAGTGCAGTATTTTTTCAAGATTATCCATGGGTACTTCAGGGAAATGGTTGTTATTTCCATGGGTACTTCAGGGAAGTGGTTGTTATTTCCATGGGTACTTCAGGGAAATGGTTGTTATTTCCATGGATACTTCAGGGAAATGGTTGTTATTTCCATGGGTACTTCAGGGAAATTGTTGTTATTTCCATGGGTACTTCATGGAAATGGTTGTTATTTCCATGGGTACTTCATAAATTGGTTGTTATTTCCATGGGTACTTCAAGGAAATGGTTGTTATTTCCATGGGTACTTCAGGGAAATGGTTGTTATTTCCATGGGCACTTCAGGGAAATGGTTATTTCCATGGGTACTTCAGGGAAATGGTTGTTATTTCCATGGGTACTTCAGGGAAATGGTTGTTATTTCCATGGATACTTCAGGAAAATGGTTGTTATTTCCATGGGTACTTCAGGGAAATTGTTGTTATTTCCATGGGTACTTCATGGAAATGGTTGTTATTTCCATGGGTACTTCATGGAAATGGTTGTTATTTCCATGGGTACTTCAGGGAAATGGTTGTTATTTCCATGGGTACTTCAGGGAAATGGTTGTTATTTCCATGGACACTTCAGGGAAATGGTTATTTCCATGGGTACTTCAGGGAAATGGTTGTTATTTCCATGGGTACTTCAGGAAATGGTTGTTATTTCCATTATCATCATCATGTGTCATACCGGTTTGCGTAGGCGATCCTTCCACAATCTTCCATCCACCATGCATCATATCAATTCTGTTGTTGACTGTTTTCCATGCTATGATACCAAGCTATTATACTAGTATTTTCTCTCTTTGTCGTCCGCGATCTCTTTTTCCCTGTATTTTACCAGTTGTAACCAAGTATTCCAACTTTCCACTTCTCATGATGTGCTCGAAAAATGTTGATTCTTTCTTTCTGATGTTTTTTTATGAGCTTCCTTTTTGTTTTGGCCTTTTTGAGAACTTCCTCATTGGTCTTTTTAGCTATCAAGAAAACTTTCATCATTCTTCTGAGAAATCCCATATCTGTGGCTTCTAATCGTCTTTTTATTTGTTTGTTTCTTCATCCTCTTTCTCTTCTTCTAACTTTGTAGCTCCCAGTGGAGCATACGTCATCAACAAACACTTTCCAAGTCGTTCTCTTTTTTGCCATTCTTTTAAGATCATTCCATGTCTTCCCCATCATCTTTATCTCTGCTTCTATCTGTCTCCAAGAATCCCTTGGTCTTCCTCTTTTTAATTTCCCCCCGGATTCCAAAAAAGGGCCTGTTGTGTAATACTCTCAGTTGGCTTCTGCAGTGTGTGTCTTATCCAGCGCCTTCGTCTTCGCTGTATCTCTTTATCTACTGGTATTTGACTGGTACATTCCCATAATCCTATGTTGGTGATTTTGTCCTGCCATTTCCGTCCTTTTATTCCATCTTTTTATTCCAATCTATGGCCAGTAGAAAGAGAAAGTGAGACAGAAATGCAGAAAAACCTTACTCCTGTTCTTATTTCAAATGCTTCTGTAAGCTGTCCTTCATGCACCACACTACATTTCGTTCCTTCATACATTGTTTTTATCAGGTTAATAAACTTTATGGGGATTCCATAATGACTCAGCAACTTCCAAAGCATTCCTATGTCTAAATTATTAAATGCCTTTTCGTAATCTATGAATCCAATATAAAGTGGGGATTTTAGTTCTAAACTTTGTTCAACTATTATACGTAAAGTAGTTATTTGATCAGCACATGATCTGTTTTTTTTCCCTAAAACCTGCTTGTTCATCTCTCAAATGTTTCTCTATGGCCTCTTTTAGTCTCTCCAGAATGATTCTGCTTAATATTGTTCCTGACACTGATAGTAGCATAATTCCCTATAATTTGTGCACTCCTGTAAACTTCCTTTCTTTGGTAGTTTGATCATATAACCTTCTTTCCAGTCTTTATGTATTTCTTCCCTCTCCCAAATTTTATCTAATAGATTATGTAGCATCTTGGTAGAGGTGTTAAGATCTGTTTTGATGGCTTCCGAAGGAATTTCATCTGGTCCTGTGGCTTTACCATTTTTTAATAGTTTGATGGCTTTCATTATTTCTTCTGTGCTTGGTTTTCCAGAGTTAACTTCGTTTCCATTGGTCAGATTTGGCTCTATATAGCACCGATGAACTCTCTTTCTCACTCCTATTAACATAGATTTGTTGCATAAGTCGTTTTTCATTTTCGCAAATGCTATTTTGCCAGAGCTATTCTGCTTTTTATTTCTGTGGTGCATCGTCCATATGATGTTATTTATCATTATTATGTTTCTTTCCAGTAGTCTTTTCTTCCATTTGAAAAGTTCTGGATGACATCATGAAGTTTCTTCTCAGTAGGTTCTTTGTCCAGTTCGGTCAGCACTGAGTATTTGGAACCAGCTGGTCTAGGAGTGGACTTTCCGGTCTATCCTCAAACACTGCATGATCAATACACAACTTACAGAATATGATCTTTACATAACATGCACATAAAAAGCACTTGCACAAACATGCAACATAATAGTAGGGACGTTTCCTCTGCGGCTTTATCACCATGTTTTTCCTGATGTTAACCACCACGTCGTGGTCGTCGTTATAAGGTCGCGACGAATGAACGTCGTTATAAGGTCGCATTGAATGAATGTCGTTATAAGGTCGCTATGAATGAACGTCGTTATAAGGTCGCATTGAATGAATGTCGTTATAAGGTCGCTATGAATGAACGTCGTTATAAGGTCGCATTGAATGAATGTCGTTATGAGGTCGCTATGAATGAACGTCGTTATAAGGTCGCTATGAATGAACGTCGTTATAAGGTCGCATTGAATGAATGTCGTTATAAGGTCGCTATGAATGAACGTCGTTATAAGGTCGCTATGAATGAACGTCGTTATAAGGTCGCTATGAATGAACGTCGTTATAAGGTCGCTATGAATGAACGTCGTTATAAGGTCGCTATGAATGAACGTCGTTATAAGGTCGCTATGAATGAACGTCGTTATAAGGTCGCTATGAATGAACGTCGTTATAAGGTCGCTATGAATGAACTTCGTTATAAGGTCGCTATGAATGAACGTCGTTATAAGGTCGCATTGAATGAACGTCGTTATAAGGTCGCTATGAATGAACGTCGTTATAAGGTCGCATTGAATGAATGTCGTTATAAGGTCGCTATGAATGAACGTCGTTATAAGGTCGCATTGAATGACTGTCGTTATAAGGTCGCTATGAATGAATGTCGTTATAAGGTCGCTATGAATGAACGTCGTTATAAGGTCGCATTGAATGAATGTCGTTATAAGGTCTCTATGAATGAACGTCGTTATAAGGTCGCATTGAATGAATGTCGTTATAAGGTCGCTATGAATGAACGTCGTTATAAGGTCGCATTGAATGAATGTCGTTATAAGGTCGCTATGAATGAATGTCGTTATAAGGTCGCTATGAATGAACGTCGTTATAAGGTCGCATTGAATGAACGTCGTTATAAGATAGCTGTGAATGAAACCTCAGGTCATCTGGTTGATATGTGGGTGGGTTAGCAACTTCACCACCGCGGCTACATATAATATGTTTGTGTATGCGTATGTTTACATATTGGAGTAATCACTTACACACACATTCACATAAACATATACACGTGGTGTTGTGTCACACAATCATCAGGGGTAGAAGAAAAAGGCATTCACACATTAAAGTGAATAAATTTTTAAACCAACAAATCTCTGTCTATTATGTTTTATTTGCACCATTTCAAGGTCAAGTAATATTTCTACTTCAATGCTTGGTTTAGTTATATCAATGTCAAGCCAGACTTCATAAAATCATGACAATCAAATTGTAAAGTAACACATATCGAATGAGAAATTAATGACTTTACATTAACATCTTATATATTGTGTTTGTGTTTGTTTACTCATTCTTTTTAAAATATCGTTCTCTAACATTGATTTGACTAAACATTTTCCTAATTCTACAACATTGATTTGACTCCACATTTTCCTAATTCTCTAACATTGATTGACTCCACATTTTCCTAATTCTATAACATTGATTTGACTCCACATTTTCCTAATTCTGTAACACTGATTTGACTAAACATTTTCCTAATTCTATAACATTGATTTGACTCCACATTTTCCTAATTCTCTAACATTGATTTGATTAAACATTTTCCTAATTCTCTAACATTGATTTGATTAAACATTTTCCTAATTCTATAACATTGATTTGACTCCACATTTTCCTAATTCTCTAACATTGATTTGATTAAACATTTTCCTAATTCTCTAACATTGATTTGACTAAACATTTTCCTAATTCTATAACATTGATTTGACTCCATATTTTCCTAATTCTCTAACATTTATTTGACTCCACATTTTCCTAATTCTCTAACATTGATTTGACTAAACATTTTCCTAATTCTATAACATTGATTTGACTCCACATTTTCCTAATTCTCTAACATTGATTTGACTAAACATTTTCCTAATTCTCTAACATTGATTTGACTCCACATTTTCCTAATTCTCTAACATTGATTTGATTAAACATTTTCCTAATTCTCTAACATTGATTTGACTAAACATTTTCCTAATTCTATAACATTGATTTGACTCCACATTTTCCTAATTCTCTAACATTGATTTGATTAAACATTTTCCTAATTCTCTAACATTGATTTGACTCCATATTTTCATAATTCTCTAACATTGATTTGACTCCACATTTTTCTAATTCTCTAACATTAATTTGACTAAACATTTTCCTAATTCTATAACATTGATTTGACTCCATATTTTCCTAATTCTCTAACATTGATTTGACTCCACATTTTCCTAATTCTCTAACATTGATTTGACTAAACATTTTCCTAATTCTATAACATTGATTTGACTCCACATTTTCCTAATTCTCTAACATTGATTTGACTAAACATTTTTCTAATTCTATAACATTGATTTGACTCCACATTTTCCTAATTCTCTAACATTGATTTGACTCCACATTTTCCTAATTCTCTAACATTGATTTGACTAAACATTTTCCTAATTCTCTAACATTGATTTGACTCCACATTTTCCTAATTCTATAACATTGCTTTTACTAAACATTTTCCTAATTTCTGTAAATAAGACCAGCCTGAAACCGTACAACTCATATCGTTATCCAAAAAACTATTTTGATGAATTTCTAATTTTTCATATACCCTATTGAATCATGGACAGTCGACAAACTAAAGACAACTACAAACCAAAGAGATATGATTTCTCTGAAGAATGTTGAGAGTTCTCTGGATAGCTAAAAAGATCAACGAGGAAGTTCTCAAAAAGGCCAACACAAAAAGGTAGCTCCTACAAAAAAAAACAGAAAAAAAAACAATCGATATATTTTGACACAACATGAGAAGAGAAAAGTTTGAATACTTGATTAAAACTGGCAAAATATAGGAAAAAAGAGATCGCGGACAACAAAAAGAGAAGATACTAGATAGCTTGGTGTCAGGTAACACAATAAAATATATTATACGATGCACTGTGGACAGAGAATTGTGAAGGGTATGACCGCCTACACTTTTTACGTCCACACTTTATTTCAACATGGGTCGTCTGCTCGACTTTGAAATGGAAAATGGATCAACGTGTTGTCAAAGAAATTGAGAAACACGTCATTAGTGGCACTGGTACAAGTGCTTCCGTTTCTAAATTTTTCACGTAAGCACGACTTTCTATAGCCATCACTGTTAATGTAATTATTCATATCTGTGCGTAGTTGTCTAGTGAAACAATTCTTCAGGGGCACCCACTGAAAAATATTTTGACAAACTGGTTTCCCCACGTCTTTCATAAGCCACCAAACATAGGCAGGTTGATCTAGTCGTCCTACATAGTTGGTTGTATTCACGGTTTTTGTGCAGTTAACATTATTATATAATGCGCACATCGATCGACTCGTTCTATTAGAATGTCACATTCTTCTGTGATATTGGGAGGGGTCATGTAGAAGTACATGGAGACTACTAATTGCTCAGTTGGCGAATATTTTTCTTGTGCATAATTATAAATGCACGCTGTGTAGTTGCAGGATCCTGGTAAAGTGTAGATAAGACATTAACATTCATTATATGTATGCATTCAAGTTATAGTACGAGTTAACTAACTAATTATTTTTTAAAAAAAAACTTTCATTAAAGATTTGTTTCCCTTCTTTCTGGGATCTATTGGAGGTTCTACAGTGCTTGAGAAGAAAGGCCGCATGCCCAGTACTTTCGTCACGAAGTGTTCTGGTCAGAGATTATATTTTACAGACAATATTAACTTCAAGCTTATTCGCAATGATTTCTTCTTTTCTTACTCATTTATCTTTCAGATAAGTGGAGAGATATAGTTTCAGGCCTTTGCTCTACTGTTGGCCTCTCCTTTTGTTATGTTTCCTAGTATTTCTAATATTCCATAAATTCACCTTCTTTCATCAATTCATTTTTTTAGTGGTTAACCTTAACCTTTGGATCTAGTATTCTGACAACGTATACTGAAAGCTCGTTGTGTTGTGTTTTGATCTCTGTCTTACCACGTTGCCAAACCATTTTAGCTGTTATTTTTCTATGTATTCACTGAAGGAAATCATTCTAAGCTTTGCTCTAAATTCTTCATTTCTGATTTGATCTCTCAGGTTATTTCTTGTCAAACGTCTAACACTTTCCATTTCGAGAGTGGTTAATTTTGTTTCATTATTCTTGAATCTGGGTCCGAATTGGTACGAGTAGTGCAACGTTAAGATAAAGAGAGTGTTGTAGAGTGCCCGTTTTGTCTCTAGTATTATGTCCTTGATGGACCACAATGGTGATAGCTGTACAATGATTTGACAAGTTTTGTTGCATCTTTGGTCCATTTATGTTGCTTGATAATTGTAATTTATCACGAGACTTAATATGTATTTAAATTACTCCACTTCATTAGTTTTAATTGCCTGCTATATATTGGTATGTTAATGTTATGTTGGTATCCTCTTTTTCTTCTGCAATGTTCATGACGTTGCCTTTTGATGATCTTCATGTTGCATTGAGTGCATGTGCTATTAGGTCTATTTAAGTGTTTCTTTAGGTCTTCCATTTTCTTGTGTATTAATACTAAACACAATTCAAACAAGACAAATGCGATTTTTGGGCCATGTTAAAAGATACAATAGCCTACTAAAAGAAATCTTGGAGGGGAAAATACAAGGTAAAAGAGGCAGAGGTAGACCAAGACTAACATGGACGAGTAACATCAAAAGATGGACAAACCAGTCAATGACAACCTGCACCATCAAAGCAAGAGACAGCAGAATGGCGCTCCATTGTAACCAACCTAAGTTGCGGAGATGGCACTCGATGCTGCTGATGATGATGATGATTATTAATACCTGAAGCTTGTAATGTTCTTTTTTTTTTAATTATACATTTTTAAAGCGATATAAATGTAAGTACGAAATTAAATTAATGCTAGTGGTAAATAGCAGCCAGCGGAAGCAATGACTTCCGGTATATATTCTCTGGCCAATAGAAGCCAGTGAAACCTGACGAATGCATGTCGGTCTGAACACAAAAAAATACCCTAGTGAAACAACAGTCTACTCATGTCAGTATGTTAGTGCAATAAAGATGTCCCTGTCGCTGCTTCTGTATGATGTTCAGCAATAAGAAGATCTTTTTTTTTATTTTGGAAAAGTATTTGCCAATCACATAGTGCCCCAGAAGATGTTACAATCGGGTTGTGAACGAGACGTATCAGAGAACGGTATAAAAGGTGAGGCTTAATGAGAGTTTTATAAGTGGGAACTGAACTTTCGTGGACAGAACTCAAGCCCTCGTTAATAGAATGAGAGGACTCGCTTTAGCAATGTGACGGTGTTAGAGTTGCGGCAAATAGAAGATATGATCGAGTTGTATCTATAACAAACATGGAGAGCGTAGTGCCAACCAGACATTTAATAGAAACTGCTGGATCTGTGCCATACTTTTAAAATGTAACTAGCATCAAATAAAATATTACCCGTCTTCTAATTTTTATGCAGACAAGAAAATTCACTGGAGTCTGTAGAAATGTGGTTTTACAGAAGAATGTTGAGAATACCATAGACAGCTAAGAAGAGTAATGAAAACGTTCTGAAAGAGGTCAAAGCAAAAAGAGAGCTAATTTCCAATATTAGGAAGAAACAATCATAATTTTTTGGCCATGTAATGAGACGGGAACAACTGGAATATATTGTAACAACTGGGAAAATTGAGGGACGAAGAGATAGAGGGAAGCAAAGAAAAAATATAACAGACAGCTTAAGAGAATGGCTTGGCAGAAGATCAACAACATAAATGATAAATAACTGTAGAGATCGAAAGTTGTGGAGAGTCATGATCACCTACGCCAGCATGCCCAGTACTTGGTGGTGATGGTGATGAATTTTTACAAAATATTTTATAAGTTATAGTCATAAATAGTATGACAGCTTTTTTTCTTGTCTCCAATTGTTGTTATATCCCAATATCTTACAAATATCTTAGTGTCCTAAAATGTTACATCGCAGTGTCTTGCTGGAATGGTTCCTGACAATCGTGCTATATTCTGTTTTAAATCTTGACTTGTTTCTGGTGAAGTAACCAGCGAAAATATCAACGAAAGGAAGCAAAGTCATCAATCATTTTCCTCATCAAGGCCAGCTCCTTGTCGTGGGGATGAGGCTTAACAGTCACCAGGGACTGAAAACCAAGACTGGCCAGGCCTTCCTACACCCGAACAAGACCACAGTCTGCTCTAGCAAGTTTAAGTGCTGAAGTCGGAGGCAACCAGTCAAAAGGCGCACTACAACAATCAGGATGCCACGCACTCACGCCAATGGGAAGAGTATGTCTATAACCGTAAATCGATATGGCACTCGCCCTGTGATTGACACTCAGGTTAGTGCAGCGCCGGGCCCTCAGCCTCGAAAGGGCCCAATCACTACAGGAAACGGCATTGCAGATATAGACAATACTTCGGGCGAACGAAAGATAGATAGATAATTCATTTTGCTAATCTTCTTCAGCGACCTACTATTGCTGTGCGTTTAGCAATTAAACCAGCTTGAGCCACAAACAAAACTGTGCATTTGAGGTTTTTACCGGTTCCCCGCAACTTGTCATGCAGCGTTGTCTCTGTGAGTCATATTTGTGTTCTTAACACGTAGATTGTGGTAACCAAACAAAGCGTGTTAAGATTCACCAAATAAAACACAAAAACTAAACTAATTTTGTAAGCGACTGTGTATATTTAGTACTTCTATATTGATCTAAATTATCAAGACCTACACTTAAATATCATAGTTGAGGGAATACATCTGGAGACAGTCCAGAACTACAACTACCTGGGACATACTATAACCAATGATGGAAAATGCAAAACTGAAATAAACAAAAAAATAGATATGGCTTAAAGTAATGTTAATGGCATAAAAAATATACTAACAACAAAACAAATATCAGCAAGGCTGAAACTAAGAATGGCAAAATGTTACGTCTTCTCAATATTCCTGTATGGTGCAGAAACATGGACATTAGACAAGAAAACAGAACAGAAAATTGAAGCCTTTGAAGTGTGGATTTATAGAAGAATAGGTAGAATTGGATGGAAACAAAAGATAACAAACGATGAAGTTTTAAAATCTGAAAATAAAAAGAGAACTACTAAATATAATCAAGACAAGACAAATGAAATTTTGGGCCATGTTAAAAGAGACAACAGCCTACTAAAAGTAATATTGGAAGGAAAAATACAAGGTAAAAAAGGCAGAGGCAGACCAAGACTAACATGGACGAATAACATCAAAAGATGGGCAAGTCAAGCTATGACAGCCTGCACCATCAAAGCAAGAAACAGAGTAGAATGGCGATCCATGGTAGCCAACCTTCGTTGCGGAGAAGGCACACGATGATGATGATGATGATATTGATCTGAATGACGGTATAAAAGAAAACGACGACAATTTATCTACTTGATTAAAAAATAATGTCTTCTTTGTGGCATTTCAATTCTACATTCAACAGCCGGTTGCTTCCTTTATCCTGCTTATGTAAGTAAAAGTAAAGTAAAGTACCCCCGTCACGCCAAGTGGCGTATAGGGAATATGGTGTTAGTGGCCATAAATTTTACAGACCTTCAGCACATTATTTTTGGGGTAATGTGGTCGGTATTACGCCCGTGCCGCTTTACTTTCCCTGAAAAAAATGCGGTACCCATTAAAGGCTTGGTGAACCTGGAAGCCGTCCGTTAGGATCGAACCCTACCTCTTGACCTTTGTAGTCCAATTCACTAACCACTGAGTTATCGCGGCTCCCCTGCTTATGTAAACTTAGTAAATAAAACGTGCATCTCTAAACAATGACTCGATTCCTAACTA